>BFEA01000193.1:2257920-2270648 GCA_003427395.1 Chara braunii
AAGGGATGTGATGAACTGGTAAGTATCATAACATCTGACCAATAACAAGTCATCAACAAATCTTTCTCCTTCGATGTACTTTGCATCACACCCAACGGATGTGATGAACTGGTGTTCAAAAAACATACATAGTATGTTGGCCAAAATTGGGCTCGCTCTCCCTCTCATAGGGATACGCACTTTCTGTTGCATTAGTTGTGATATTGAAAAGAAAAAGGTATTATTGAGCTGGAATTCAGTTAGGATAATTAGATCGGATATCAGAAAGGATTTCCAGCCATATTCGCCATGTGATTTGCCAAAAGTGGCTTTCTTTCCCTTTGTCTCCAGTCGGATCCTGTAGTATCCTTGGTCTCGAAAATGTTGCACGATCCATCTTACTGCCTTGATGATCTCGCAGTGAGGCAGTTTGGTAAACATTTTCTTTATGTCGTACGTCCTTGCAATGATTCGGAAGCTGTTACCGCTCACATTGTTAGTTTGCTCATTGATTTTGTCAATCTTTTCTTTCAAGTTTTTTGCCCCGACAATGTTGAAGTGCTTCACCCTCAGTCTCTTTATCATAAAGTTCAGACTCTGCGAAAGATAACCCATAGCACTTTTGTTGGGGCTGAGAAATAAGAGCATAATTGGTCTCTTCTTTCTCAGATCTTTGTCCTTTGACAGGATATAGGTTTGTTGTAGCATTCCTTTCTTGTCCCATTTTGCGATCTTCGTCAATTTGTTATGTATATAGTTCTTCTTCATTGTTCTCAGAATATCGTCCTCTGCTTCATCCACCTTTCTATATCCATCATTCTCATAGCTCTTTCGTAGAGCACAGGACATTCCACTAGCGTTGCTCCCAGGTTTCTGTCTAGTGGAAAAAACACAAGTCCCGTGAAGACTTGCTTCAGTCCCAGGACATATTCTGTGTCGAATCCCCCCACATTCTTTATCCTAGTGCCATAGTTTTTCTAGTTTATCTAAAAAGTTTCGTTCTCATTCATACAGCGCATCTTCTTCAGAGGTTTTAAAGCCAGGTTGCAAGCCATATTCACTTCTTCTCCTGTGAGCAGGCTTCCAGGAAATGAAATATTTTTTGCATTATACACAAAATCTCTGTTACCTTTGACTTCCTCAACTCTAACTTGGACGTGCCCGTCGCAGCGTGGCAGGTCAAAGGCGTTGTAAGTGAAGGACCATCCACTTCCTCTTGCAAAGTGCTGGTAGTTATGTAGGACATCTCCGACATACTTTCTTTTCTGCCAGACTGTTTTCATCCTATCAACCAACAAATTAGACAAGCTAGTCGACGCAATCTTTTCCTGCAGCCATTTCTTTAAATTACTGTGCACCTTTCCTTTCCTAATTGTTTCACAAAATGGTAATTTTGCAGTGATCCTATGTCTGGGGTTAATACCAAACCGATTCTTAGTCACTCTAGTGATGACTCCTCTGATAACTTGCCTTCCCCTCACTGTGTTAAGTAATTTGATGCCAGCATCCAGGTCAATAAGTTCGTCCAAATGTTTTGTATACAAGGATTTTCTTTTCCAGGGGGCTCTCAGAAGGTTAATTACTTCAACTTTTGTCATTTCCGCACGGTTTTTGGTTTTCTTTAGATTTGCAATCTTCCATTTCCCACCTTGTTGAATGAATGGCAAAAAACAGTTTTACCAATCCCCATGCTTTCAGCCAGTGCGCTCCTTTGTTATTTACAATAGTTATTTCCTTTATATTGGTTGCTTTCTTGAGAATTCGCAGAAGACTCGACTCTCCTTCTATTCCCTGATTTTCACAATCAAATAGAATGACATTCCTGAGTCCACATTGTATCCCTTTCCCTCTTCCCCGCTTTCTGGGTTTCTTTCTTGCAGGCTTATTTGTTTTCTTCACATTCAAACCAGGGTTGTTAGCACCAATCATGAAAGATTTCATGCTTGATAGAGGGTTTTTACTGCCAAACCACACAGGAAGAGAAACGTAGTTAACTAGACCGACCTTTTGCATCCATCTGTGCAGTTTTTGCTTATGTGTGGTCTTTACTGCATACATACGTTCCTTTCATCTAGTTTCGAGTGTCCTTTCCGTTTTCCCAACGTATGTTAGTTTGAAAAACGGGGATATCAGCACGTATACGCACGAATCGGCTTCGAAAAACCGATTCCTCTCGCATGGTTTAAGTCCCAACCAATACCGGACAAACGCCTTCCCCCATTTGATGTCACCCCTAAGGCACAATGCTAATACTAGTCGCATCTGCATGTGATCGATTTCAACACCCAGCAGCGAGCCATGTAAATCACACAGATTCGACAATCTCTTATACAATTCATAATTGATCTCTTGTTGGTCCCATCTAGTTTCCCGGGATGTCATCTTCATCGTCGGACTTCCTTTCCGAATCAAAGTTGGAGTTGTTATCTGATGCTTGCATTTCTTCTTCACTTTCTTTAGGTTCTACTTTCTTCTTGTCTTCAGTCGTCTCCATCTTCATTAGTACTTCAAAATCCAGGCTCGCGAGTTCCCACACTCCTTCCTTCCTCTTATAGGTCACCCTCCGCTTTCTGCATAGTTATTGCACTTCAGTGTAGTGCATAGCGTCATAGTAGATGACCCTATCCTTGAAGTATAGCCGAAGTGTACAATCATCCTTCCTTCCGTATTTTCCATCGTCTGCTTCTCCACCTTCCTCTTCCTCCTCCTCGTTCTTCTCCTCAAAGGGAGCATTCGGTTGCCTGCTCATTTTGTCATCTGTTTGCATACTACCAGCGTTACTATTTTTTGGCTTCCCTCCCTTTCATCGCTAGGATCTCTAGAAGTAGGTCCTTCAGTTGCGCCACCTCCTTCAGGTTGTCCGTTGAATCCTCCAGTTTCCCTTCAAGGTTCTGTACTACTGCATCCCTTTCTTTCGCATTGTCGTCGGATGAGACTTCCACTGACTTCTTTCCTTTATTACCTCTCTTCATGTGATTGGACCTCGATCGTGTCTTGCTCGTTCTTGGACGAATCGGTGAAGCCCGCTCCCTCATCCGTTTTTCACTACTAGAGTTTTCCCTCAACTCTCTAAGTTCCTTCTCCATCCTTAAATTTCAGTTCTTTTAGTTCCCCGTCCTTTAGCTTAGATTTGTTTTCCATATCATCTAGCTTCTCGGTCAAGATCAACAGGGAGTTCCCAAAATTCTCGGCTACCTACTTTTTCATGCTATCCTCTTTTCCATCCGCGGTCGCCTTCACCTTTCCTTTATCCCGTGCATTTGACTTCTTCCCTTGCTCTTTCACCTCACTCTCGCCTTTTTTTTTTTTTTTTCCTTCTCCTTGTACCCTTTTCAGCCTTGCTATTTCATGTAAATCCTTCTTCCTTGCTTCCTCTAATGCCTCTTTTAATTTCAACTTATCAAGGAAATCGGCTTGCTCTTTTGTGAAGTACACACGTTGTTGGTAGTTATCAGCATTCCCTCGTCCATATCCTTGATTGAACTACCCCGGATTCCCTGCAGGTACGCCCGCTTGTTCGTTCCAATGTTGTGGGGCGTTGCCGTAGCGTACCCTTGCTGAATAGGGGGGAAACCGAATTGGAGCGGAGCAGGATATGGTTGCTGGTAGAATTTATTCGGAGCTTGAAATGGAGCATTAGGCGCTTGGTATGCACTGTGCAGCACCCGGTATCACGCCAGGTGGGGGCGGAGGAGGGGCGTTCTCCATCTAGTATTTCCCACAATTCGACCAGCGTCCTCTGCCTCTCCCTCAGCCTTGAGCCCACATGCGTAACCGTTACTCCACCAAAGATCTTCAAGTCAGCGTCACAATGGTAACTCCACAACATTTCTCACGGGGTCGTACAGGTGTTATATGTAGTAATCTCGTGCTCGTACCATCTAACGCTAGTCGCCGCAGATCCCCAATCCTACGACTATCACCTCGTGTGAATCAACCCCCAACGCCGTCACATTTGTGTGTCGTACCGCCGGATTATCACGATAAAAAATCCTAGCAAAATCATTATACAACCCCTACTGCATCACATTCACATCTAAATACCCATCCAATCTATGCCATGAAATCCACAAACCCCGACATCCGAATCATTCCCTTACCCACCTTCTCATACGACTGACGTCGGCGGACACACGTCGATTAAACCTCCCTGACTCGCCTCCCCCCAGACTAAGCGGAGGTCAATGGCGATTCCAACGTCGATGTCTGCCCAGCTGACGCACGCGTTTCAGACGTCATCAATTAGCGTAGCACCATCACCCCGGATACGCCCTGCCTTACCACACGACGGAAGTAAAACCAAGTCGCGGTACGTCGACGGATGTTAAACCTCCCTACCTCGCCTCCCCCTGAACAAGCGAAGGTCGATGGCGATTGCAACGTTAGTGCAACACCATCATCCCGAAAGCTTTAATCCTTCGGATATGTCCGTTCTGGCATCCAGCCCACGTACCTTCGATCATGCCATCAACAACGCACTGCGAGCACATACCAGCGAGGAGATCGTCACTGAAAAACTGGTCTTCCGCCTCTCGTTGACAATACTGAGTGGAACCACGTACCTTGGAGTCGACGCAATAGAAAGAAAGATAAGCAAAGCTATACTAAGGAGAAAAAATGCTCATCAACATTGATACCGACGACACTGTGAGATCATATCGAAGCTTACTGAGAGGTCGATCTCCCAGCTCTTATGTCATTACAACAATAATGAAAGGCGAGTTCGGACTTTACTTCTCATAACGAAAAGTACACCTTTCGTCACTGGGAAACAACCGATGCTCGAACCTTCTGTCCTTGCTGCTCAGCTCGAGAGGAGAATAGCTCCAGATTTCAATCACTATATACTACTCATCATGACTATTAACTCTAATATTTTACTGTTCGTACTCACCCGCATAGGCAGCGCCGCCACAGGCCAGGTACCAACCTAGAAAAAGATCCAGCTACAGCTAACAAAACCGGAAGAAAAAAAAAATCGTACTCAATCACGTGGGGCAGCACCGTCGCCGGCAAAACTACGAAAGAAAACGGAAATCAAAACTGGATAAAGACCACGGGGGGTGCCAGTAGAGGGGGCCTTTACAGGTACCCCACAATTAAACCAGGTACGTGGTTCACAAGGCCCAGATGCCGGTACAAGTGGGGAGTAACGATTTTTCCAGCCTAAACCTTTCGTGGTAGGCTTTGTGTTAGTGCTGATAGTCATGTTCGGGGGCCCTTGCCAGTTAACAGACAGTTAAGGTTTGGATCCCTCGTCTCACTCCCGTCCAAGAAGGGTATGGTTGACCAAAATTACCTACAGAAGAGAAACATATTTTTTTATCATGATAGAATTATTTGAAGGGAGCCGCTGGTTGAGGTACTGGTTCTGATCTTAACTCTGTGTCTCGGACATCGAAACTTAGATCGACCAGCTTAAAGCGACATTTTAAACCACTACATGAAGAATTGAGTCCTCACTTAGACAAACAAATTACTTTTCAATAAAAAATGTATGGTGGACAGTTCGGCAGTTTACAAGCGCGTGGGGCAAAAAAAAAAAATTAAAAAGATTTTTTAACAAGTAAGCAAAGACAACCAATGAAAATGTGGTGACCGAGTCAATGACTTGAACGATTTCGTCGTGCACCACTAATTGAGGGATTTCGATTCGCCGAATACACACAACGAGCTTGATATTGTTATGTATTTGCTCTTCATAATAATTCACATTTTACCTTCATCTCTCAAGAAAAACTCTTCCTCATTTTTCATACGTCAATTCCACCAAGCATACCCTCTCCTTAGGAGGAAGTTCTCAGGAGGAGGTTCTTAGGTAACGAACATTTATAAGGGCAGATAAGTGGTTCGTGTCACTAACAACAACTAACTCAAAGTAAAACCGATCGATTTCTCAAAGTATGTAAAGCAACAGTCAGCTAACTCAAGTGAAAATCCATTTATTTTCTCAATCTCTCCAAATAACATTCAGCCAACGCGAAACAATTTCCAATTATGTTCCAAAAGATTTTAAGACCATAGTTAACTAAGCCGAAAGAACGATCGGTTACTTCCTCATCCCCCGCAAAACATTTGTCAGGCTGCCCTCTAGCTGTGGTCGTATTAATGCTATCTTTAGATGAACTTCGTCATGAATCCTATGTCTCTAGCTCGCCTATTTGTAGACCTGGCTTGCTTGGTTCTCAGAGTCAACAAAAATTACTTGTAAAGCATCATTTGTCTGAACTGAAGTAGTTTTCAAAGAAGGAAGTACTTAAACAAATGTATCAATTGCCGATAGTTTAGAAATCGCCAATATTTTATAGTTCCACGACACTTGCCCCTTTCAAATCTACTCACAAAGGAAGTCACTTCACTATACAATTATATTGTAGAATTTTCCTCCACCCAATCTTGTCATCCTCGTCTTGCCTTTCTCAGTTTCCACTCTCCCTCGTTTTCACCTTCCCACGGTTGCTCAACACGAAGCTACCGCTTTCAACTTGATTTATCTTCCTTCTCTTTCTTCGCTCTCTTCCCGATTGTGAGCTCGAATCGACGTCCCCCTATCCCTCTCTTTCTTTATTCTCACTTTCCCTTTCTCTTTCTTACGACATACCCTCGTTCGTTTCTACTCTCCTTCGACCAACTCGGTGAATAGTCTATTCGACCACTTTACCAGTCAGTAACATATAGTCGTTTTTTTTTTTCCATGTCCCGCTCGCCAGTCGCTCGGCCACACGTACCCTGACGCTTTCACGCTCTAACATGCCAACTTTAGGAGCTCGCTTCACACCTCTCCGCACGACTCTTCCCATTGCCTATGCGTCAAAACGTATCTCAACACTCTCGCACATGAGTTTAACCTAATCTAAAGCTCAGACTACCTTCCTCCTTCGAAGCATGTATCAGTTAGCTAACGATGGGCAGCTGAAGCTCTCGCTAACTCTCTTCATTCTACTCGTCCCGCCCAATCCTCACGTTCTTTAGTTTAGGCCCCACTTCTTTATGTCGAAATGTATTTGGGCCCCATCGCAACCTAATTCACGCATTAACACACTGCTCACCTTCTACTCGGGACTTATTCGTGCACGCATTTTTGCTAGGTCGTGATCACGTACTCCGAGGACGAAGGACAATTCGCTACTCCCTCCTATACGTTTTCCACATCCCCCAGAGGCGTGCAGTTGCGTTCTACATAGATGCGTTGCTTTTCTTCCCCACTCTCGCATTGCTTGCGAGACATTCAACGTACCTTATGTTTTTCATGGCCAAGTGCACTCTCGCTATTCCTCAGCCTCTCCCTCTTTTACTTACTTCCTCATGCCTTTTCCTTGCTCGTTATGCTTCTCCCTTTCTCTCACGTCTCTCTCTCTCGTCTTTCTTACTCTCCCATATCCCTCACTCTCCTGTGGAGGCTGTGGTTCAAGTCTGAATGTTTGACTGCTTGATTCTTCTCGAGCAAGATAAACCGCTCGTCTGCATACCACAAGTAGTCTTGCGATCGTGAGCTCGTATGCCTCCCAACAGCAAGCCGAGAGGAGGTGCAAGTGACTACAACCCAAGCACGACTGCTTCTTTGATTTTGACGTTCACCTTATTAGCGGAGATCTCCGTGTTCGCTCAGTCCTCGAATAGCAGTTGCAGACAGAGGCAGCTCTCTCTCTCTCTCTCTCTCTCTCTCTCTCTCTCTCTCTCTCTCTCTCTTGCCTACAAGAAAGCGAATCTGATCAGTTGCGTTGCTAGTTGCATTCTTTCCTTTCTCCCCTCTTTCTCCTTCTTCACTTTTTTTCTCCCACACTTTTTGTCTACTCCTGGCGCCCCCTTCGCAGACGAACCTGGTCGTTATCACAGTCTGGTCCAATACCTCGCCAGTTGGTAGACTGCCCCGAGATGACGATGACGAGCGCAAAGAGACCTGGTCGAAGAGCACGACGATCACCTTGTTCGTAATGATCACCGTGCACGCAGTGATCCCCGTGTTCGCCTCAACCTCCAATGGCCCATTCCCTCTATCTCTTGCCCTCTCATCCTCTCGGTGTGGGCCCGCACAACCCATAGCTCGGATGCGGTTAGAAACAGTACCCGAGGTTCCCGCGTCCGCCAATCCGTCTTTATCATCTATCTGGCCAGCCTTCTCCCAGTCTCCTCGGTGCGCGACCTGAATTATTCGCACAATGCATATGGTTCGTATCGCTTTCTCTGGTGGTTGTTTCGTGGGTTCGGTTCTGATAGCCGCTCTCGCAAGGTTTGGGGTTGCAAATACCTCTTATGCGTGGCCACATATCTGCATTAGCCTTGGCCTCTTGTCAAAGGGAGAACGTAGAATGGGGAATTCAACAATATGGGTCTGCGTTCGGCCCCAACAACCCTACTCTGCTCATAACCGCATCGGGTCTACCCGGCGAGAAGGCCCTGGTCAAAGGAAGAACGTACGTAAGGGAACTCGACAATATGCGTTCATGCTTCAAAAAAGAAGATTGGTTATGAAGCCTGGACTTCGGGTCTGCGCCTCGATGCCATTCACTCTTGGCGTCTACTGTCATGGACGTCGGGGCTTTGAATACTTCCCCCCCCCTTTTAGATACCACCTAATAGTCTGACTAAGCCATTCAATAAAACGTGGTCTCTCCTGGAGTCCTTGCCCGATCATAGCCAAAATATTGTTGCGTCGCATGTCTCAAGGCATAGTCCATAACCTCTCGTATCGTTCCAACCAGCGGCCTCCTTATATCCTCATCCCATTCATCGCCCAGTAAACTCATGCGTATCATAATTTAGGGGTACGTTACACACAAAAGAAAGGACTACAAAGGGCGACAATAAATCAATAAGAATCAGGGTGGTTCGACACGAAAACATTATCTTGACAAAAAAAACAGAAAAGCAGTGAAATTTCCAATATGAGAATTTTGCTTTCCTTTATAACGATCATTTTCATATTTTTAATTTTTTGACATAGTCGCAAAAATAAATAAAATGCCACCATCAACTCGATATCGCAAAATCACTTGTGTGAAACCTCGTGCTCGCGGTCGAAGTTAAGCCTCGGTGGTAATGGAAGTAGGGTCAAAATTGCTCCACTAGGATAGTTCATAACATTAAGTACAATAATATGATATTTAGCAAAATAGTCGGTCTAGTATACAAAGTTGTGGAAACAGAAAACATGATTCGGCCTCGAAAACTTGTTTTTGTGTTTCCCACAAGACAAAGGTAATGTCAAAATAGGTTAGTACCACCACACCTAAGCCCATATTCTCCACATTTGGGAGGCCGATTGGATTTGGCCGCCCGACAATTGTCCATAGTTCTCGCACTATTGAGGACCCTCTTCCCCTTATACATGCTTCATTTTCTTAGTTCAGAGGTAAGAGGAAAATTGAAGAGTTGTTGCATTGTGGCTAGGTGTCCTGATCGCTCAGTTTACGTTCCATAAGAAAACCCATGTTGGCCAACTTCTGCAGCTAAAACCATCTAATGGACTCAGGCATGGCGAGATGAATCGAATTTAGCTGTTGTTTTGGCGTTGGCGTTACCATATGACCGTGTTTCCCAATAAAGACTTCCATTCGGCAAACCAAAGTGTGTACACTACGTCATATAATTTTGTGGATATTCATAGTCTGATACATTGTTGTAATCCCCTTGTTTTCATATTTTAATATAGTTTTTAATTCCTCGATAAATTCGTTCTAGGGATTTTAATATAGTTTTTAATCCCCTCGCTATCAAATCTAGTCGGTCTCCGAAGTTATTCTTTGCCACTTGCTGCATCACCCATGATTTGGCATCACCCTTCAACGCAGCATATGCATACATGACTTATCAATCTTTGTCTGATCCACTTTATGAAGATGAAAGTCCGTATCTCCGCAATCTATACATCTAAATTGTCGTCGGGTTAGCCATGATACATGGCAGGGAATTTTATTTTATAGCAAGAATGGTCCTCACCGGCCTCATAACGAGGTTCCTCCATCACCTGTTTCTCTTCCTCGCCACCATTTTTCTTGTCTACTTCTTTACTTTCCTTTTTATTTCTTTTGTTTTTCTCCTCCGGCAACCTCTGTTCCGACTTAGCAAATAATGCATCTTGTGAACCCTCAAATCCAACCTCTACAGTTCATTGTGCCATGTCCTCTCGTCCATCATTTAGAGTGGTTAGGCCGTCGGTACGGTCGCTAAAATTGTGATGCATCTGGATTTGGCTACGTGGTTCACATATACTTGGCCACTCTCTTCTTGCTCTTTGATACGGGCGGACAAAAACTTCTCCTCGGACAACTCTAGCCCTAACTTTTGCACGTCTTCTTTTTCTTCTTCTGCCTTTTCCGTTGCCTCCTCCAACTCTCCTCTTCTTTTCTTCATCTCCGCATTTTTTTTCTCTGCTTCCGCCAAGAAGACATTTACGGTCACAAGGGTCCAACTCCAATTGCTACAGCCGGTGTCCCACCACGAGAATTCTGTCATTTTCCCCCTCCTCCCTTCTTCTTATCTTCTCCTTCTTCATCACTTACTTCTCCACCATCATCATCTCCCTCTCCAATCTTCCGCTCTTTTCTTCTCCTTTTCGGTTCTTCATACCCTTCATCCCTTGGCTGTGAAGTTTGTCTACCACTATAGTGGACTATCAAGGTAAGGTGTACGGTGAGCCAAAATCCCAAGGGAAACAAGAAACGGAGAAGGGGTTAGATAAGTACACAGAAAGCCAAAACACAACATATATGGTGGTTGTCCATCTTGGAGAATCTGTACAACAGGTTGAGTCAGTTGGTGTAGACCCGTTCCACAACCCCCTAGACTTTGATGTAACCCCTTGACCTAACATATATGCCTGCGTGACTCTAGTCCCACAATCTAACTTAATTGACGTCTCCGTCTGTGATTGCCTCAATCAGCAGACTCTTCTACAGGGATAAGTTTTGACAACTAAGTTAGCCAACTGGCAGTTTAAGGACAGCGAGCACAATCCTCATGAATTATTTAACGTCACAGACACGACGGCGTGGCCACATAGCATCTCCACCTCCTTGGTTCAACATTTGTACACACACAGTTCTTGGGCTAGACGGGTGTCCGCCACCCAATGTCCGTGCTTGCTACTTTACGCGCTTGCAGGTTGCAGGCATTCCCCTAAGCCTCCTACCAGCTGAGGACATACTTTGATAGGAACATAAAAAGACTCCTGCAGCTCAATCCAGAGAAAGACCAACAAAACAGTGAATCAGCGTCGTAACCACCACGTGCAAGACTAAAGGAGCTGAATGCCTCACCTCCATGCTCACTAAAGACTTTTTGTTGCCCGCTAATTCCATTTGGTCACTTGACCAAGCTCGACGTCTGCTGCAGATACGTGCTTTCGCCCCTTTTTCCGCTCTCCAACTCGCTTTGATCTTTCCCCGGCCACATCGCAGATTTTTATCCCCCCTTTTGTTCACTGCTGTAGTCGTCGCTCTCGCCCGCTGGCCTTCTTCCAAACACACAGCCTCTAAACTTCACGATGCACCTTTCCTCTACCGTGCACGCCGAACCTTTTTTTTTTTTTTTTTTTTTAATCACACCTTCACTCACACTGCAACTTGCTCTGCACATGGCTGAGGCAAGATCACACTTGATCGCACTGGATTTGAACGCTGTCCGCAGTTCGGCAGCTTATTGGTGTGCCAACTCCCCTGGGGCTGCTCAAGGTGGGGATCAAACTCAGGTCTGTATTTCAACAGCGCATAGGCATACCACTGAGGTAGGGCTGCTGGTAGCTGCCCACTCAGGGCCTACTTACACCCAACACCCGCTGCCCTGCGTAGGGCTCACACTAAAATCTCCACCCCCCCCCGCCTTTTTTTTTTGGAATCTGGAACCCGTTTTCACATTTAGACACCCGCTATCTCACACTACCACACATACACACAACACACACGAGCACGTACACACACATACTCGAACACGTGCACAGTCACACATACGCACACACACACTTTCTTTCACATGCGTGCGACTGTCACGTCTGCGTCGCATCTCTAATCTCCCACCTTCTGCAGGTCTAAGCTCATTCACCATGTGCACCCTACTGCCTCTCCTCTTTTGGCCGCTACCTTGATCACGCTCTTCCTTCTCCCTCTATTGAACGGCAAAAAAAGGTGATGGGGGTGGAGTGTCCTGCCCCCCGACCACACTGCACCAAACAGCTCAAAAAGCCCTGGAGTGAGCAGCGAGATCACACTGGCTATGGCTGCGCTTGCACAGGCTTTCTTCTTACGTTTTTTTTTTTTTTTTTTAACCCTGCTTTTCCTTCACACGAATGGGATTTTTAACTACACTGCCCGTTACACTAGGGCCCGCTGCTTTTGCACACACTCTTCTTCATGCCTGTCACCTAGCATGATTCTACTCCTACGCGCCCTCATGGTTACCGCGTTCTGGATGCTTCTTCCTGGCGTGCACCTTATCCCTGCACGTGTGCGCCTTGCTGCTCTTCACCGTGCGTTTCATCTTTTCACCACGGGATGCTTGATGAGGACAGTAAGAGATTTGCTCCAATACCACTGAAATGATCCAGTTCAACCCGGATCGAAACGACTACTCAACAGTGAGATTCACCCAACATGAGCATACACACACAACTTAGTAGCAACGTGAAATGATACACAGATTCTCAAGATAGCGGCTTTGGCCGCCAGCAACAACATCAACAGGTACTTCTCTCTCTCTCTCTCTCTCTCTCTCTCTCTCTCTCTCTCTCTCTCTCTCTCTCTCTCTCTCTCTCT
>BFEA01000193.1:2272496-2308319 GCA_003427395.1 Chara braunii
CCCCCTGCTGTCCTAGTGCTCGCAGTTGAGCATGCACATTATTGCTAAAGCCACTTGGGTGCATCTCTCTTTCTCTCCCACCTTTCTTCTTGTTTCTTCTTCTTCCTTTTGCAATAGATCATCAAACAGCTTTTCAGTGATTACTTTGACGAGTTGAGGGCTATGGATTCGTCATCAAGTGTGGTGTTTGGTGCATGGGTGCATACTGTAATTTTGATGCATAAATTTTGTCATATGAATGGTTAACCAGAAACTTCTGATAAATACCTAGCAATTGTGTGCATGTTTGTAAGGAGCAGTCATCGTGGGAGACTTTGCCCCCTGCTGGTGCAGTAACCCTGTTCAGCAGCAGACCGGGGCTCAGAACTTCACCCCCGGTAAAAACACAGACTCAGTTGTCTGTGCTGGGCTATGTGACCGAGTGTTACATCTTCGACGCCACACGGGTCCTACCGGACCCGACATAGGGGTAGAAGGACGCAGTAGGGCCAAAGGCCCGACCTTGGGGGTACTACAGGCCGTAAAGGCCTTACCTTGGACCAGACCCGACGGGCCGGCCCAAACGATATTACCATTTGGGCCTGGCGGCGCTCTTGAGGCTGCCGCCCGCCGGTTGGGGCTGAACCGTCCATCTGGACGGTTCAGGGCACGGTCAGGCCTCGCAGCATAGAGGCCGACCTCTGCCCACCGGTACAAAACTACCGGTCCAGCCTCAGTGAGGCTATCGACCTACCGGCATTCTACCGGTACGGTATGGTACAGCGCGATACAGCGTTGGCGCTAAACTTAGCGCAGGAGCAGCGAGGAGCAGCAGCGCAGCATTAGCGCAGCAGCAGCGGCGACTGAGTGTACCGGCGGCCATCGCCGCCTGAGGTATCGGGAGTTGGAGGCCTCTCTCCTCCCTCCCCTCGCCAGTCCTCTCTCTCTCTCTCTCCTCCTCGACTCCTTCTTCTTCTTCTTCTTCTTCTTCTTCTCTTCAGACTCCATCTTCTTCTTCTTCTTCAGATTGGAGACTTATACTAGTTGGACAGAGATCAGAGTTGGACTTTGGTGGTATAAGACTGTGGGACTTACCGGATTGGAGACTTGGAGATTGTTGGGGTTGATACTTGGCGGCATCACAGTTCGGACACCGGTTACATTTGGACTCTGTATCTCCGACATTGGTGACTGATTGTCCTCGACATTTTGATCTTGTTGGATGACATTTTGGACTACCATATCGGTGACCTATCGGATTCTATCTCGGTGACCTATCGGTGCTGTCTACCTCCCCCACCTCCTTCGTCTCTCCTCCCACCTTTCATCTGTGTATGTGTGTACGGGATCTGGGCATCGTCCATGCTTGGCCCAGACCCCACCATCTCACGATTGTATGTGTGTGGAGTGATGCTATGTGAGTCGGTCTATGTGAGTCAGTCCGTTTATCAGACTTCCGCTGCATATATGCTCAATGCTCATCCTACATTGGTTGATCTTTGGTTCTGCCCATACTCATTGAAGTATGTAACACCGAGACATGCCCAGCCTGAGTCTGTCGAGGAGGCTGTGTGACCGAACGCAGCACAAAGGAAATTCAACAGTCAAAGTCAACTGTAGAGTCAAAGGTACCGCGCCCAGGCCTATGGTCGGATACATTCACTTGTTGTGTGCAGGTACCCAGACAGCATTCAGGGCGGGAGGAATACAGTTTCTGGCCAATCTGGGCCCTCATTCACATCGAGATCTAGACGGTGCAGAATTTCAGCACCCGGGGTCCAGACCCTGCATCCACGCTACTTAAGAGTTGACTTCCTGGCTGGAGGGCATTCGGTCTTGTGTCAATGCTGCACGCATTGACTTTGACATTGAAGCAGCAACGCTGCAGCGCTGCGACATTGCGACATTGGCTTGACCCTGGCTTTACGCTGGCATAGGAGGAGGACAGCACGGCGCTGCTGGCTGGCATAGTGGCTGGCTGGCTATGGTCTTCTGGGCATGCTGACGTGGCAGCTGCCACGCGCGTTGCTGACGTGGCCGCTGCCACCTGTATATGATTGATGACGTGGCGGGCTGCGAGATTGATGATGCTGTTCTGATTCTTCGTCACTTCGGAAGGGGATCAAGATTGTGAATATTGAGGATACGTACCTAGTTGATGACGATACTCTCCAGTTGCTGATGTAGACAGATTGACGTGCCACGTGGCACATTGAGGAAGAACTTCAGACATTGTATTCAGACTATTGATTGATGAGGTGTTGAGGAGGAGGAGGGACCCGAAGCAGAAGTGGGTTGTTGTCTTCTTTTCTCCCCTTTGTCTATTTCCTCTCTCTCCTCCTTCGTCTGTGTATGATTCTCACCTCATTCTATCATCACACACATTGCGATTGTTTGTCATTCATCAGCAGATCCATAATCATGTTGACGAGTATCATCACGTCTGGGCTCATTGCAGCTGGACTCCCAACCTGTTGCTGCGGTGGGGCCTACCAGTGGCAGCCACATGTGTTGCATTTGCGCGATCACTATTTCGAGGGCGGAACATTTTTCAATTGGAATTATTTTTCCCTTACACAGCAGTGCAAGGAAAATGAGATATAGCAAAATGACAGAAATCCAGAGTGCAAAATCACATTGAAAGCCAGCAAGTCCAAACAGAACAACCCTTTGTTGTCACCACAGACACCAGTCAATATGGCATAGTGCGGTATTTGCGCAAAAGGAGGGGAAAATGTTGAGGTCGATCGAGTACATAAGCAAAAAAATGTCATCTCATAAATAAGCTAAGTCCACGTATGAGCGTGAGCTCTACGCTCTCTATAGAGCGCTGGTCCATTGGAGGCACTACCTCCTAAGCAGATTTTTTAATGTTAGATCTGACCATGAGACTCTGCGCTGAATTACGACACAGCTTGTGCTCTCCGACTCACTCAAGAGGTGGATGGAAGTCATAGACATGTATGACTTCAAGCTCAACCCTCTAAAGGGAAAGTACAACAAATTGGCCGATGCACTATCGCATCGGGCAGACAATCTGGGCCCGCTAGTGACTGAGTTTGGGATTTCTGATGATGTAACTCGATGTATGGTGGAAGCCTATTAAGAGGACACTGTCACATCCGAGATCATCCGCAAAGTTGCGCAAACTGTAAGCTAAGGACAATGCTACTTCTGATGAGTTTGCGCTGGTTGGCGGATTGCTGTGACTTGAGAAGGCTAGAAATAAACGTTTGTGTACCAAATAGAGAATCTTTACGCAGTTTATTTTTAGGTGAGTGTCACGATGCAACCAGACATTTTGGCTATAAAAAAACGCAGCTGCAAACTTAGTGCAGAAATTTTGGTGGCCCACAATGATGGATGATGCAAAGAAGTATATAGAAACTCGCCAGGTTTCTCAGCATGACAAGCCACAAACGTAGGCACCACTTGGGCTTATCAAGCCCTTGCCCATCCCTGCTGGCCCAGGTCCAAGTGTGTCTATGGATTTCATGGATACCCTTGTGACCAGCAGGAGCGGTAAACAGCACATCTTCGTCATTGCGGACAGCTTCACTAAGTATGCTAGACTAGTCACTATGCCTGAGACGGCTAGGACTGACCACGTCATCAAGCAATTTATGGACACAGCTGGGTACGTGACTTCGGTCTGCCTAAGTCTATTGTGAGCGACAGGGATGTCAGATTCACTAGCGAACTGTGGCAAAGTACAGCCCAACAGATGGGCATGCGACTGCAAATGACGTCAGAGAACCGCCATGAGTCAGACGGACAGGCCGAGCAGATGAACCGGGTAGTGCAGCATTTGCTTGGGCACCATATCGAGTGAAGTCAAGATGACTGGGATGAGAAGTTACCTCTCATCGCCAGCCTGTATAACAATGCTGTGCACAACACTACTGGTAAGACCCCCAACCAGCTGCATCTTGGTTGGAAGCCCAGATCTGCTCTTAACTTTCTGTTACCTGAAAATCAGCAAACTGCAGCACCTGGAAGCTTGAGTTTGCTGTAAGTATGAACAGATGCTGCAGCAGGCCGTAGAGCATATCAAGAAAGCACAAGATGTCATGGTGACATCTGATAACGAACACAGACGACTGTCTGCATTTCAGGTAGGTGAATGAGTCTGGGTAAAATCATCTGAATTGGGCCAAGAGTTGGGAATTTCATGCAAACTGATGCCACAGTGCTTTGGGCCTTGGGAGATTTTGGACATAGTAGGAGATCAACCCGATGGCCCATCATATGTGATTCGCATTCCTGGTCACGTCCGTACACACCCTGTTTTCCATGCATCCAAATTGGCACCCGTCGATGAAACTGAGTGGTTCCCATGAACAAGATCTATGCTGCCTCCAACCATGGATGAACAAGTGGACATCGACGACATTCTTGAACACAAGCTGATGCCTGTGCCCAAGTTTCCAGGCCCTCTGAAGCTGCAGATGCAGTACCGAGTGCGGTTCAGACACCATACGGATCCTAAAAAAGATCGGTGGTTCACAAGAGAAGAACTAATGAAGACTGCTCCCCAAATAATCTCAAGCTATGAACGAAATTTGAAAGGGAAGCAGCCTGCTGTGTAACGACTTCTCAGAGGACTATTGAAGTAAAAGAGGAGGGATGCGAGGGTTTATGCCTTGGCATAGGGCCCTGCAGCAGGCGCGTGCCCTCCCTAAGCGAAGGCGGGCCCCCTCAATCTCAGTGCGCCCTGAACTCAACATTTTTTTGCAAATCTTGGTCGGCGCCAGACAGTTCCCACGCGCCAGTAATACGTGAATCCGCCTTGCTCGTGGAATTTTGTATACCATGTTTGTATGGTGGCATGATGTAATACGCGAATGCACCGATAATCCAAAGTATTTGTGAGCCTTCCAGGCTCTTCCAGCCACGTGGTCAAAGTAGGGAGCATTGCACATTTGTGCCTCTGCATGGTTCGGCATGCCTAACCAATTCAGTCCCAGGCCACTGTCTGAATCGGGACTGGGCGCGGACACTTTCGCCGAGACTGAAGCTACTAGAAACTCGGTCTCACGTGGGTGTAGCAAAAGGCAGGTGCCCGCCTCTTTCCATATAGGGAAGGGCAGGGCGCAGGGTGGACATTCGGGCACCAGTGTGCAGCGCGGCAGCGCTGCTAGAGCAAGTGCTCGCGGCCAAGGCTGTGCGCTAGGGGTGCGCCAGCAGTAGGCTGTGAGCAGGGCGCTGCTGAGGGCAGTGCCATAGCCAGCCCATCCATAGCCGGGCCCGGCATGGATGGCCAGCGGAAGTGGTGGTGGTCGTCGTGCATGAGGGAGAAGACGTGGGTGATGAAGTCAAGGTTGAGAGAGAGAGAGAGATGAGGTTGATGATGTGAGGGCACGTACCTGGTCTTGATGATGGTTTACAAGAATCGTCCTCTTCATGTACTTCGGTTCGGCTGCTGACGTCAACAGGATGCATTGTCAATTCGTAGGCTGCTAGTAAGCTGTGTGGTCCTAGTCTGGGCGTTGAGCGCTAAGTGGGAGGAATGACTCTCGATACGTATATTGGTGGTGGTGAGAGTATGCTCTCATTGACATTCGGATTCAGTGCTTCGGTTCTTCTTTGGTGGAATATCAGTGTATTACTGCGATAAGGCATACTTCAATCTCTTCAAGGCTGCCTCACACTCTTCAGTTCACTCCCAAGGGGTGTCAAGTCGCGTGAGGTCAATTAGAGGAGAGGCTATAGTGCTGCAGTTTTTCACGAATGGGCGATAGTAGCCTATCATCCCCAAGAACGACCTCACCTGAGTCACAAATTGAGGTCTGGGCCAGTCACGTATGCTGGCCACTTTAGCATCATTCGGCCTCAAACCTTCCGCATAAATCTCATGACCCAGATACAAGATGTTGGTGCGACCAAATTCACATTTCTCCAAGTTAACCTTGTACGAGCTCAACGTGCTCCTCTACAATCCTACTACAGATAAGGATATTGTCAAGGTACACGACAATAAACTTGTTTAAGTACTCGTGAAAGATCCGGTTCATTGCGTGTGGGAACATCCCAGGAGCATTGCATAGGCCAAAGGGCATCACCACAAACTCGTACAGACCGTACCTAGTCCAAAAAACGATTTTGTGCCGATCGTGATGGCATTGAGGCCCCTATAGTCAATGCACATCCTTAGAGTCCCCCCTTTCTTTGGGACAAATAAAACTGGCACTCCGTAGGGGGATACTTTGCCATATCCAGCCCTTCTCTGTGAGCTCCTTAAGCTGGCGGCGGAGCTCATCTAGCTCGTGAGAGATGTCCTATAAATCCGCACTCTAGGTACTTTGCTACCGGGGATGACTTCTATCACGTGGACAATCTCCCTTTCTACCACACCCCTAGGCTCCTCAAAGAGGTCTAAATATTGCACAATGACTGCTTCTATCTCTGCTTGTAGTAGTTATAGAAAGATGGCGTGCACATGCAACCATAGTTCTCCACTAGTCTGCTAGCCTTAAACTTTTGCAGCCTAACGGTCCTTCCATTTGGCAACTTGTGGATCATCACCTTCCTATCTCAATCAAACTGAGGCTTAGCAACCTCGAGGTAATACATGCTTAGCAACATGTCAAAAGGCAACTCGTCGCTAACAAGGAACGAGACTTTGTGTCTCAGTTCCCCTCCTCCATATGAGAAGTTGCAGACTACATCCTGGACATAGTCTCTTACTACCATGGAATGTTTGTTGGCTAAAGTAGATGTTACAAATATGCTAAGCCGCTGCATTTGGTCCCCTAGGCACAACCTATCCACACAAGCACAACTGATGAAGTTTCGTGTAAAACCTACATATGAGAAGGCGCCAACCTTTCGGCCACCTACATTGACTTCTACCACAAAATGTTAACCTTTTGGACCTTTGTTCAACATCGCCCAAGTGTCTCTAGGGTCCTTCTTTAACACTCAGTTTCTAACCCCTCTAAGGACTCAGACAAATCCATCGAACAGAGCATCGATTAGTCTAAATTTGTTTGCCAGGCGATCGAGGGATCAGTAGCCTTGACATTGTCTGAAGTGGAGAAGGTAAGTTTATCACTTCAGCATGAGTAAGAGCGGCTAACACTCCTACTGACCGGAGGTGTTTCCTTGGGAAGTGCTCACAAAAGCACCACCAGATTTGGCAGATCCAACCCTTACTATTGATGAGGCAACCTTCGTAGCGACCCGCTTCCTCTTGCACTTAGCCATCGTGTGCTCATACTGGCCACAATTCAAGCAAGTGCCTCGCGCAAGACAATCTCGCCACACCTCGTACTCGAGGCCAAGCTTCGTCCATATCATCCATATGGGTGTTTCTCGGTCCCCTTAGCCTTCTCCCTGATAGGAGCAACTACTCCACCATCTGAAGTCTCTATACTCCCATTTATCTTTGTTTCTTCCCCAAGGTCCGCGAAGTCATCAATCCCAGTCGCTCGACCATCAGGGTCAACGAACACGAGGTTGCCTTTCTTCCTCCAGTCTTGAGGGAGCTTCTTCTTTCTCCCATCTAGCGGTCGACACTCTCAAGCCTAGCCTCAATGTCTAAGGCCTTTTTGCTGAAAGGAGCAAAGTCATCTACACCGACGGAGGCCTCATCGACCAAATTATTTTTGACATTTATAGGCAGACATCGCAAATAAGTTGTCAAGAGCACCTGCGGTTCATACCCATACCGCACACCAGGGACAACGATCAATCGCTCTACGACGTCTGTTACCTCCCGTATTGTCCTGAATCTCTTTGAACCTAGACTAGCCAGAGAGTCAGTGGCCTTCTAAGCCCCTTGGGGGTCATGCCACCTGCTATAGACTAATTGTACAAGCTCCTCCAATGACCTGGCCTGTGCCTAGCCATCAAAGTTCTGATCGAAGACTATTGTACTAACCCGTTTAATCATCTAGCTGCAAATCCTTCTAAAAATGACGCAACGATTATGGCTTCCTCCTCTGTCCTAGTGTGTTTGTGCCTTACGTATGTAGGCACAGTCTTCACCCAGGTGTCCAGGTCCTCTTCCTTCTTCTTGTTGCCATTGAAAGGTTTAGGACTCAACAAGGGTATCTTGGGGGTCTATTGCATAGATTTTACAACACCCTGTGCCTGCTGCATCGTTTGGGTAACCGTTGGAACAGGTCGCTGCGATCAACACTTGTTGGTGCAGCGACACTTGTTGCCGCTGTTGTAGCTGCTGCTGCGGTTGACTCTATTGCAAGGGCTGCTGCACTTGTGGCTGCTTTGTAGCGGCAACCACCGGATGGGTAAATGAAGAAGGTTGTACAATAATCTGCCCACTACTACCCACTACTAGTCCGCCTGATGGGGGTATGCCAAACTGAGGGGAAAAGGGTTGCCCTGTCGGCGGCAGCGTGGACCTGCAACCGTAGGGGGGGTTACAACAAACTGTGTTTGCCTGACCGATGGTCAAGGCGCCCACAATGCGGTTAGAATTTGGTTCTGACCAGCTATCAGTGCAGCCAACATCTCCTGCTGCACAACTTGCACTTCAGCTACACTCAACAGGGCGTTCCAAAGGGACAACAAACTGTGGTTGCCTAACCGATGGTCAAGGCACCCGTAATTTTGTCAGAATCTGGTTCTCACCAGCTATCAGTGCAGCCAACATCTCCTACTGCACAGCTTGCATTTCGGCTACACTCAAAAGGGAGTTCCAAAGGGACAGCCCTACGGGATCAAGAGTGGACTCATCTATAGCTTCTAACTTGCCCAACTCCTCTCCCCTCGCCTTTAATCTGGCGTTTATAAATCTAGCTCTCTCTCTCCTTCCCTCTACTTTCCGTAGATGGCACTGTAACTCTATATGGGGAGCATCTGCTTGCTGGATCTCATAATCCTCATCTGACATGGGTTGCTGCAACACTGACCTGCAAGCCAGCAGACTGAGTAACGGAAACTTGGGAAACACCCTGACTGACACATGACGAAGAGGCTTGAGATGAGGCTTGTGACATGGTAGAGGCCGTAGCCATGCCTGCCTCCGCGTTGGCTCGAGTGCTAATGCTGCTCCTAATGCCCTTTCGGCGTTGGCTGCTGCTTCCCTAGCCCTCTGCAATGTCGTCCTCTCTCTGGCTTCTCTCCACAGTCTCCTTTCCTCTCTGTGTTCTAACACTTGAAAAGTGGTCGGCCGACTGAGTGCACGTCTCCGGGTAAGCCTCCTATCGTCTTGATCTAATACCTCAACCTCATTGTCATCTCCACTCATGAGCTATGCGTGGCCTACGATCTGTACTAGTCCTCACGGGGAGCTACCGCATCATGGCATCCAATCGATTTGAAATAAAAATAAAATAAATGTTCGATCCAGCTTTGTCAGAAAGTAGTCAACCGGTAACATCAGATAATCTCAGATTCCTACAAACAATTTTATTCCTACTTTTGACTAGTCTGAAACAGATTGCAGTGCAGCAAGGAAAGATTACTACCTATCTGCAACTGTCTGTCAGTTGTTCGCAATGTCTGTCACAACTAACTTATCAAAAATTATTCGCTGGTTGTGCATGCAGAATGGAATTTTACATTAATAACAATCGAACTGTGCACTGGAATCTCCCCCCCCCCCTGTATCCCTCTTGAGTAGTCACTTGATGTCAACGTCCTGAAGCTCTGGTTCAGCGGCGTGTCTGAAGGTGTGCAATCAGCCCACCCCTGTGCCCAGGAAATAACTTATGACCAGTTCTGCCCCTTATTTATCCTCGTGTGCAACGAGCCTTCCATCCGATTGATCTAGCTGATCAAGAGGCAGTTTAAGGACAACCCCCAAGTTCCTCAGGAATTATTTAACGTCGCAGACAGGACGACGATCACAGCCAGTATTCATATCAGATCCCGCTGGAAATAATTTATAGACGGTCTGGTAGACGTCTCGCATAGGACTGGTCAG
Organism: Chara braunii; assembly: GCA_003427395.1. Classification (NCBI taxonomy): domain Eukaryota; kingdom Viridiplantae; phylum Streptophyta; class Charophyceae; order Charales; family Characeae; genus Chara; species Chara braunii. Next base: position 2,282,368 of record BFEA01000193.1, read on the forward strand.
TCCACGTTCCCTCTATAGCGCAGCAAGCAGAACAAAGGACAAGCGGCAAAGCATGTGTGTACTAGTCCCAGCGGGTTGGCATGGTGACCGTGACCTGAGTGCTTCGTCCAAGGACCTTCAAAGGCAACGCCGGTCTCCCACCAACTTGCTCCCCAGGAAGAATGTCCACTCTCGAGGTTGAGCGCTTGCGACACCTCACAATGAGAGGACTCTCAAGACAGAACTCACTTCCTCACTGTAAGAAGTAACAAAGAGGGTCGATAAGATGAGTAACGTACCTCAAAATGCTGCCCCCAACCACAGATTTCACACCAGTAACCTCACGTGCATTTATGATGACTGCCTCGGCACAACCCACAATGCAAGGCAGTTCCACCTCCGCTTAAATTGCCACGTCAGCAAGCTCTCATCATCCAGAGTGCACCCCTATATCACCACATAGCATACTTGCGGCGCGTAGGTGAAGTGCGCTGCGCAGTACGCTGTGCAGTGCGCAGTGCGCCAATCCCAGGTGCGCGCGCGCAAAACAAACAAACCGTGATGTGTGTATACACGCTGGAGAGAGAGAGAGAGAGAGAGAGAGAGAGAGAGAGAGAGAGAGAGAGAGAGAGAGAGAGAGCACAAAGCCCTTTCACATTATTCAGACAACCCCTGCCGGTACTTCAAAAGGTCCCTGCCAAAAATTGGCAAGGGTCCCTTCGGCAGGAACGGGGTGGTCATTGGAAGGGTCGTCACTGGACTCGTAGTAAGGAGGGAGCAGGCCAGCTACATATGATATAGCTTGCCGCTACTCCCTTCGGCAGGAATGGGGTGGTCATCAGAAGGGTCGTCACTGGACTCGTAGTAAGGAGGGAGTAGGCCAGCTACATATGGTGTAGCTTCGATTTCAGGTTCGTGTTTCAGCAGTTATGGGTTACTGACTTACTAACTCGGCATGTGATTTTGAGGGCTTCACTCCACTACTCACCAAATGTGCAAAACTAGAATGAATCTTCTCCTAGAAACTGGATCCATACAAGCCATTAGTTTTTCTTTTCTGCAAGTGCTGACGAGTGGGGAGCCAGGCCCTTCGGCCCACTGCACACAAGTAAGAAAAGGAAAAACTAAAAAACCAGACAGCTACTGTATGTGCAAAACTAGAATGAATCTTCTCCTAGAAACTGGAACCATACAAGCCATCCGTTTTTCTTTTCTGCATGTGCTGATGAGTGGAGCGAGGCCCTTAGGGCCACTGCACGTAAGAAAAGGGGGGGAAAAAAAAACGAGACAACTACTGGAGTGTTTGTGGTAAGTTTGTAACCCATAACTCTTGGAACACCGACCCGAATCCGAATCCGGGATATCTTGCTGGCCTACTCGTGGTCTTCCAGCAGTCGAATGCACATCCTTCTAAAGGTTATGGAAACCCTGCTAATTGCTTGCAGGGTACTTGTTGGACAGGAGAATCAAACCAATGAGCAGTACGACAAGGGCCCAAAATATTCTCTGTTAAAAGGGAGGGACACTTATGGGTACGAACCTACCATTTCTGATTTTTTTTTCTTCTAAATGCGCTGCATCACGTGGTCACGCACGTGTGCACATGTGCGCTGCTGCGCACTATGCCACATAGCCTTCCGGGCACGCCCACATGACACAGGGCCACGACTATTCCCGCGCACAAGCGCTATCACTGCCCCACCATATCCAGCGAAGCCCCAAACAGCTATTCCGAAGGAGCCCGCGGAGTGGCTCGAACCAGCTCCGATACCAAATTGCAAGGAAAATGAGAGACAGCAAAATGACAGAAATCCGGAGTGCAAAATCACATTGAAAGCCAGCAAGTCCAAACGTTGCCCAGAAAGCAGTAATACACTGATATTCCACCAACGGAGAACCAAAGCACTGAATCCGAATGCCAATGAGAGCATACTCTCGCCACCACCGGCATATGTATCCAGAGTCCTTCCTCGTACTTTGGGCTCAGCGCCCAGACTACGATCACACAGCTTACTAGCAGCCTACAAATTGACAATGCGTCCTGTTGACGTCAGCAGCCAAATCAAAGTATATGAGGATGTCGACACTTGTAGACCATCTCGAAGACCAGGTACGTGCCCTCACATCATCAACCTCTCTCTCTCTCTCTCTCTCTCTCTCTCTCTCTCACACCCTTGACTTCATCACTCACGTCTTCTCCCTCATGCACGAAGACCACCACCACCTCCGCTGGCCGTCCACGCCGGGCCCGGCTATAGATGGGCTGGCTATGGCGGTGCCCTCAGCAGCGCCCTGCTCACAGCCTCACATGTACTGCAGGCACGCACCTCCCAACACCTGTGCTAGCGCACAGCCTTGGCCACGAGCACTTGCTCTAGCAGAGCTGCCGTGTTGCACACTGGTGCCCGAATGTCCACCCTGCACCCTGCCCTTTCCTATATGGAAAGAGGTGGGCGCTTGCCTTTTGCTATGTCCACGTGAGACTGAGTTTCCAGTAGCTTCAGTCCCGGCCAAAGTTTCTGCTCCCAGGCCCGATTCAGACACTGGGCTGGGACTGAATTGGTTAGGCATGCCCAACCACCCAGGCACAAACGTGGGATGCTCCCTGCTCCGACCATGTTGCTGGAAGAGCCTGGAAGGCTCACAAATATTTTGAATTCTCACTAGCAAGGCGGATTGTAACCAAGTGGTGCATGGCAACTGTCTGGCGCCGACCAAGATTTGCAAAAATTGACAAGTTCAGGCCACATTGAGATTCAGGGGGGCCGCCTTCACTTAAGGCGGGCCCGCGCCTGCTGCAGGGCCCTATGCCGAGGCATAAACCCTCTCAGCAGCATGTAACCTACACCCATAATTTTTTCAGATTGCTTCATCTAACAGAGACAAAAAACAGAAATTGCAAATTTGGAAAATTCAATATCTTTTGCTTTCTCCGTTGGAGCCCCACGCACAGGCAGGCCAAGCCTCTCTGCAGCACCGAGTTAACCTGATGGTGCATAAAAGTGGTGGGTTTAATTCATGGTAAGCACGGACCCGGACACTGGATACTTCCGGACTAGTGTCTGGACCGGTCCAGACTGTCCGGTGATCCGGACATCACCGGACATCCGAACATCCCTGTACCCGGACAGTCTGTACCGGTGTCAGGGGGTCAAAATGTCCAGACTCCAGACCAAAAGAAAGAAAAAAAAAAGGGGCAGGGGGTTGGGGGCACTCACCTGCTTTGCACTTCGTAGTTCAGGCAGCAGAGCACCTGTCTTGCAGCAAATCAACAAGCACATTTAACTAGCAGACTTGTAGAGTTGCAAAGAGTGCAAGCAGGCACAAGACTAAAGAAACAGAGGGGGAAAAAAAATTGAAAAAGTCTGATTTACTTCGAAAGTTTGAACTTTGAATGAAGTAATTTAAGTTCATAACCTTATATAAGTTACAAGTTCGAACTTTGCATTTCAATTCATAACGTCAGAGTCTTCAGACTGGCACCACTGTCAGTGCTCCTCTCTCTCTCTCTCTCTCTCCAACGGGCAGCAGCGGCGGGCGGCACCTCGAAACGGCCGATTTGAAATTGTGCGAGCCTCTGTGAAACCCGCTACCCCAAAAACCCACAGTGTCTTGTGTCCGGGCCTCTGGGACCTGTCCGGTGGGGTGAAACGACACTGAAAAATCACCCCGTTATTTTTTAAGGGGTGGCCAGGACCCAAAAAACGTCCTGGGCCGCCCCTTTTTTATTTTTCGATTTTTGCCCTGGGGGCCTCCATCCGGACATCATGGACCGGACACCGGACTCGGACATGTTGTTCCACACTGTCTGGAACCTGGTCCGGATGTCCGGTCGGTTACTGTGGTTTAATTATTATGATTTGCTGTTAGCATGCCACAAACTATTGCAGAACAACAGGACCAGTGATTGTCCCACAAACACATCACACACACACACACACACACACACACCTGCCTGCCTTTTTGGATCTCTTCTAGCTACGCATGCCAAACCAGATGCACACAGAAAAGGGATGTTGGATGAGCAGCTTTCGAGTCCAGACAATGGTACGCAGTTGCCTTCCTCTTTCCAGCGCAGACCACCCGCACTATCCGCTCCAAGCACAGGACAAAAGAAAGGAAACGCATGAAAACAATTGTTGTGAGTTTATATTATGGACCTAGACCTTGGCAGCAGCAGGATAGTATCCCCTTGCTGTTGCCTTTGTTGGTCTTGTCTCACAATCAGAGGCCCATGAAAAGCCTGCACAAAAGGGGAAAGTAACAACCATGCACTTTCAGAAAACCTTAAGCAAACCCACAAAAGCTATGGAGAAAAAAAATGCAAACCTTTCATCTGCTTCCAATCCAACTGCGGCAATAGCAACAAGATACATTCAAATCTGTGTCGCACCCGCATCATTCTTTGAAGTATTGCTCCACTGACTTTGGACTTCTCTCCCCCTGCCAGCCCCTCCTCTCGTCAGTAACGTCCACACCGTCAATGCAGTGTCCTCTAATTGAAAACCTGACCCCAAGCATGCATACCCATACCATTACCATCACTACAATTTCTCACGGAAAGATGTCTTCTCCCAAACCTTAACCTAAACTTTTTTTGTGCCCAACATCCTCCTCCCTCGTACCCATACACGCATTCATCTCCTGCCTCTAACATTCCAGCTGAACCATCTCCATCCTCAACCCTTTGATAGGGTATCTCCGACATCAATCATGCTCCAGTCGTGTCTGACTTCTCTCCTTGCTCCCTGTCATCAGCACCTTCTGCACTGTCAATGTAATGTCCTCTCCTTGGAGCCTTGACCTCTATCACGCATACCATTACATTGATTACAATCAGTACAGCTCCTTGCCAACTCTGTTCGCTGTGAACCCTAGCCTGCATTATGTGCACACCACCCTCCCCCTTTGTACCAATACACGCCCTTCACCTCCTGCCTCTACTTATTCCATCTTCACCATCTCCTTCTCCAACCCTCCCTCCTACCATAGACACCTGCCCCTTCAGCTTTTGCCTCTACCATTCCAGCTCAACCATCTTCCTCCTCAACCCTTAGCCTGTCTTCCATGCACAACAGTTGCCTCGTTCCTACGCAAACAAACCCATCAGTTGCTACGGCTTCTTTTCAAATTGTCTCCTCCGCCAAACCTTCGTTCGCATTTCATGTACAATATGCACCCCTCTTTCCTACCCATACAACCCCATCAACTTCTTATGTCTCTCTGCAGTGCGCGCCCTAGCAGCCTCTCTCTTTGCAATGGCAGTCATCTCCTCCTCACTTGTTGCACTAGGATGGGCCTCCCTTTTTCTTTTTGACACCTCCAGAGAGGAGCTAACACCCCTACCTTTTGTTAACGAGGCAGCTTTCGGTTGCACGGCGCCTGAAAGTGGTGCTGCAGGTTTCGGGCCAGCCTCTCTCTTTTCGGTACAAATGTCGCCTGCATTACCAGACAAAGGCCGTGGAACCTTCGGTTCTGCACACTTTGACCCACTGTCTGATGTGTCCTTATCCCAAGAAGGCGGAAGCTCAGGCCCAGCCGCTACATCATACGTCGGTGCTACCTCTTGTGCGTGGCTGTTATCCCTAAGGTCTCCATGAGGCAACGGCGATTGTGCAGCGTGCGCAGAAGACGCACCACACATTGCCTCTTCTTGTGTTACCCACCTCCCATGGAGTTCGCCGTAATAAAGCCCAGAATTGGGATCGTAATAATAACCGGAGCTGGCATTATAATAATACCCAGAGCCTGAAGGATCTAAAACCCAGTCTGTTGACAAGCCCTCTGCCGTTACGTCCGTTGCTACTGCGGTTGCCTGCGGAACACCAGCTGACCCGGTGTCGCCTCCACCTGCCTCTTCGTCTGTATGATGGCTTGGCCTTGCCACCTGCGCACTATCCACACCCGTCGGTGGTACCTTCTCCTTGCTCTCTCCCTCTCCCTGAAGACAGGACAAGTCCTTCTCATACTGTACCCGCGCTTTCTCTTCAATCAGTTCCAGCTCTTTCATGGCCCTTTCTCGTTCCCGTTCGGTGTTGACATTTCCCCGGCGGATAGCTGCGAGGCGCTTTGCAACATTCTCCTTGTGGCGGTTGCCAAACTCGTGCATGCGGATGCTCGTCGCATTGTTCGCAATGTAAATTCTGCAGTACTCGCACCATTTGTTCCCTTGACTCACCCAGTATTCCGTCATATTGACGAATCCCCTTCTTTGTGGCAGCAAACTCAAGCCCAACAGGCTGACTGCTTGCAAACGCTTGCTGGCTGTGCTTATAGCCAGGTTTTGGTCCAGTTTTAAATTCACTCTGCAGATTTACCAGCACAACTGCCCCACTTAGACTCTCACGCATCAGGAACTTGACCTCCACCAGAATCTAAGTGCATTGCCCATGCCCTGTGATCGCATTCATGAAGGACCCACTTCACACCTGAACATGTTCCAGCAAAATGTGAGCATAAAATTGCATCTCACAGTGCAGAATATCTTACGAGGATGAGACATCCAGCACAGAAACATATGGGTTGGTCACTGGAATCGAAAGAGATCCATTGAAAGAAGCCCAATCAAGATCGCAGAGATGCGCATGCAGAGCTTTGCAACTTGGAAGAAACCCAATCAAGATCCAAGAAATGTACGTGCAAAGCTTAACAAGCCCAGAGCAAACGAAACAAATCCATACTTTCCAGTGACCCCGAACGGAACCTCGCGGCAACCGTCACAGGACCCCATGCATTATAATCCCATGACCCCAAGTTCTGGACAAAATTACAACGCATGGAACCAAGGGGAAGGAGGCACACACCTAGAGCTCACCGTGCCCGAATAGAATGAATTTCAGGAGATTCGGGACACTGCAACTAAACCAACCCCAACGACATCTTCACAGTTCGCTCATTTTTAGGAGGAGGCAACACAGCAGACTGTGATGAGGCCTGCAACAAGCCAGAAGTCTCAAGGGATGCCATTCCCTTTACATGGCCTCCCTCACACCTTCGCAAGCAGGCCCACTGTCTCTCCTGTGACATGAAGTGTATTAGCCAAAGAATGTGAGTTCTGCCATCAAGTAAGTTGAAGTGAGAATCAAAGGTTTCGGGCTATTTGAAAGCCTCCCACCTTACAGTATGTGTTTGTTCATCCGAAGTACTCTATGCTGACTCTCTCTGAGGGCATACTCAACCACGTACTTTTGACAGTTTTGTGATTCCAGCCCAAACTCATTTATAGAGTAGGGTCAGTTACAATAACTTACATTCATTAGAAATAGATAATCAAATGGTTGCACCAGCCAAAAATCATTTACAAATTACCTAGGCTTCATTTCTGTGCGCACGGGTACCCCCGGCATGCACGGATTGTTGCACGGCCGCACGGCCGTGTGTCCCCCGTACAGACCCCGTGCGGCCCCAGCGCCGTGCGCTTGGGGGGCAGTTCTGGGGACAGTGGGCCCAGTTCCAGCACCTCGCGAATTCTTTAAGGCCCCCCCACATGTCGAATTGTTTTCCCGACGCACGGGGGGCCTTAAAAATTTTGATCTTGGACTCGAGATCTCAGTCGTAGATCTTCGAAGATCTACAGTGGAGATTCGTCGAGGATGTCCCCACGACCCACGCGTTTTCGAAATAGAGTTCGAAATTTCGAACTGCGCGGGCCTGAGGACGGGGGTCCCCCGTGTTGCCATTCCGCCCGCCATTTCGTCGTCATCGCCGTCGTCAGTCAGGTCGCGCCATTGCCATTCCGAACAGCGGAGGTAAGTGGTCTTCTTCTTCTTCTTCTTGAACTTCTCCACCCGCTGCTCCTCCTCCTCCTCCTCATCGTCCTTCTTCTTTTTCTTCGTTCAACTTCTCCGTGTGCTCATCGTCCTCCACTTCTCTCCCGCCACTTCGTTCCTTCTCTTCCGCCATCGTCCACCTCCCTCCCGCCACTTCGTTCCTGCTCGTCTGCCATCTCCCACCACCTCCCTCTACCCCTCCTGCTACCTCCCACTAACCCTCCCACTATCTCCCACGTCCTTCCCACCATCCTCTGCCTCCCTCCCGCCAATCCTCTGCCTCCTTCCCACCACCTCCCACCATCTCCCACAATCTCCCACTTCCCTCCCTCCTTCGTCCACCTCCCTCCTGCCATTTCCCACCTCCCTCTCTTTCACCATCTCCCACTTAACTCCCGCCACCTCCTACCTCGATCCGGCCATCTCCCAGCTCCCCGCATGCAACCTCCTACCCCCCTTTCGCCACCTCCAACCTCCCACCCGCCATCTCCCACCCTCCTCCCTCCATCTTCCACCTCCCTCTCGCCATCCCTCACCTCCCCGCCAGTATGGAAAAGGCTGATTCGGGCACATCTCTGCATGCACAACAGCCCCCATCACCTTTTTTTTTTTCTTAATAAAAAATAGCTCGCACGGGTGACCCGTGCAGCCTGCACGGGTGCACGGCCGTGCCCGCCCGGCCGGGCGGCTCAGGAAGCCTAGCAAATTACATATGAAAAAAATAAAAAATACTCCTCTGGGACATCCGTTAAAATTGGAACGGTACAGAGAAGTTTAGCATGGCTTTATGCCTTTTTTTTCGCATTTTTTCGTAACCTGCTGCTATTGGCAGACCCAATTTTATTCCGTTTCCTGCCTGTACCAGCAGTCCAATTTTTCGTTCTTCAGGTTATGAGCCCCCTCGCCCGAGACTTTCACCGGTAGACAAGGAGGCCGTGTTTTCAATGTACCGGTCTGGTAAAGGACCGGTTCTATTCTCTCGGGTGCAAAAGAACGAGGTTTGGACAAGGAGGCCGTGCTTTCAATGCACCACCCTGGTGAGTACAGGTTCTAGCCATTCGGGCGCAAAAGAGTAAGATTTGGCAATATAGGGTCTGCCGTACTGGCACTTCAAGGAAAAGAAGCGCAATGGAGTTCCACGTCAGCACTCCATTTCGTGCAAGCAAGGACACAGGTGTGCCATTCATTCAGGAATTCCAGCGAAAAATCTTTGTGGTATTTGAGACTTTAGCAGATGCACAGACTCGGAGTATCCTTGATGCATCTGGCGTGGAGTGACTGTGTATTACGGCCTTATAAAGCTGCAAACTTCAGAGTGTAACTATGCCTTTACAGCCAGCCACTAATGATTATTTGCTTCATTGGACTGGAAGTCTAGGCTTCACTCAAGCTAACAACAAAAGAAGGGAAGGGCCTCTTGGTTGGAGCTGCAAATCATCCCTCCGCCCTCACGAACACACTGCAAAGAAAAGAGGGTAAAGGAAGGGTAAACAGAAGAGTTCAAAACCCACAGATGATCTTATCACCACATGCCTCGGGCGTGAATATAACATGGACAAGATAAGATTAAAAAAAGTACTTGTATGCAGAGAAACCCCCCCCCATAAAATGGCGTTACGTGTGACCTGCAGTGGCATGAACTATCTGCAGAGTTCCACTGCTCCTGCTCCACTCACTGTATACAGACATCAACCGAAATACATCTCGCATCACTCCTATGCATTCAGCGATGATCGCAGAGAAGACCTACAGTAAAACCATCCACTCTTTTTGGCCATCATGTAACTCCCAACCCCCAAAACTGCTTGATCTGCATTCGTCAAGTAATTAATGCAAGTCAACAATGCCGGAGTAAATCTGCCAGATCACATCGTTTGCGTCTCCCTCCTTTTCTCCTTTTGAGATGGAAATACTGTCAAGGACATTGGGATAGGAAAGAGAGGGGGGGCAGGGGGGGGGGGGTGCGCAAAGGAACTCACAGTTCTATAATAATTAAGTTATGATGTTTGTGATCTTTTTCTCCTTATTGCCCTTAGGCCTTCGCCTCCTGAACAGGAAAAGGCAGAGCTCAGAAAACACAAAACGGCTTTCTGCTGCAAACCGTCATTGTCGTCTCCCGCATACTCAGAGGACACCTGCTACAACACAAATCCACTTCAGTCATCAGGTCATCCATCTAATTTCACTCCTCAGGTCATCCATATATCTGTCTTCTTCTTCTTCATTCTTCTCTCTTTGGGTGCATGCAAAGGCTTGAGCATATTACTATCTTTGAAGAACAAAATCGTCAGTCAATCACAAATTGCACCCTCCTCCAAAGTAAAATATAAAAAAAGAAAAAGAAAAAGAAAAAAGAAAAAGGAAAACAAAACGAAAACACAATGCACGCTTGTCATTCGCACTTACAACGCGCCATCTTTGGTTTGCTAAACGGGTTGGAGGCCGCTCCGAGGGATCATTTCTGAGCAGTCAAACGAGTGCATTTCATTTGACTTTATAAGAGTCGTGACTAATACAATATGATCCATAATCATAACTGATTAGCATTCCTGGTTGGTCATCGCTCCGGGTGGGCATTGCTGATCCGTCATCGCCCCAGGTGTAATTCGCCGGCACCTTCGTTTCCACTGTTGGGTGCTCAGGGCCGCACTTCGAGCTGTTGAATAGAGAGACTGTCCCTGAGGCCAACGAGACACAACCTCGTGTTCTCTGAAGCAGCAGAAGAATGAATGTCGCATTCTCATCCCTCTCATGTTATCTTTGCGACACTCGGTCTGTCCTAGGTGAGGTGAAACGACTGCCATTCCCTGTGGTCAAGCCACTACACTCCCCCACTCCCTCTCAAATCCAACAGCACCCGGAAGACGAACAGATAAGGACTAAGGTAAAGAACGGAAAGATTCAGAAAGAAAGACGAAAGAAAATCATCACGGTGACCGTAGGGTTTCATTGACATCTTGAATGTAGCAAGCGAAGACAAAGGTAGAGAGTCTGGAGATCTTGGATCAGCATTCGTTCTCGCTTAACCATCCTTTTGAACCCCCTTCCCCCAGCCAATGTCTACTCGACCCTGTCCTCCTCCAAACCAGCTTTTCAGAGCATACTCGGTCACACTAGGACTTTCCCCGGCGTATCTGAATGCCACTATGACTAGATTCAGTTCTGAACGTTCTAGTGCGAGTATGGCCTTCTTCACAACGTGTAATAAAGAGACAGGTGCAGCGACGTGCCATGCTCCACTTGCCATCAAGGTCTCCCTCATCCTATCTTTCTTCAATAACGACGTGAGCACCACCAGGTGCTGCAAAGCGCCATGCTCCACTTCTCATCAAGGTCTCTCTCATCCTATCTTTCTTCAATCAGGGAAACAACGACGGTAAGCGCCACCACCTGTCTTTCGAATCACTCTTGGTGGACCAACCATCCGGTCTCTCTCTGCCTCCCTTGCACTGCACAGGAGGAGCCTAGCACCTCCCTCCACTACCGGTAGCCACCAAATGTGCAAAACGGAGAACGTACCTTCACCTACGCGTCTTTTCCCAAATAAAACTTATGGTCATTATACCAGTACCTACACTGGAAATTACGTGGAAAGATACACCGGCCATAGCTTTTGTCTTTTTCAGATTCGGTGAGTGGTGCAGCGATACCCTCCACAAAACTCATGCACTGAAGGCGAGCCAAAGAGGGGAGGAACAAATACCCAGCCAAATGGCCAGACAAAAAAAAACAATATAGCCCATGAAAACAGAGCAACGTCAACTGGCCTAGCTCAAGAGGGAAAAAAAAAACAAAAAAAACTGGTCTAGCTCAGGCTTGGACCCCACTTCACCAGACGACTTTCGAACAGCCAAATTACGTAAGTGCAGACGTTTTCACTCAGTTCGAGTTCGGCCGTTTCACAAGGTTGCACCCTTCAAAGGGAGTTAGAGAGGGGGGAGGGGGGGAGGAGGGGGAACCCCTTCTGCAGCTTGCACCCTTCAAAGGGAGTAGGGGGGGCAGGGAACCCCTTCTGCAGCCAACCGAAACGTGATCAGGGACTGAATGGGGGATACTAACAAGTGCAGCTTAGGGCCTCGTTCCACACCACTTCACTTGAAACTCGATTGCACACTCAAGCTCCAAGCGTGATTCACATTTTGCTCCACTCAACCCTCGAGTCCGCCCTTGAAACGAACAGGAATGGTGCTGCAACAGCTCGCCAGAGGTTCAACCAAGACAAACGCCGTAGAAAAAGGAGAATAAACGAAAAAACAAAACTATCAGGGGTTCTACATGTACCTGCAGCGCCGTGTTCAAGTGCAGCTCAAGTGTGCCCAGAGAGCTGACTTGAAAAACAGGTAGGTTAAAGAAGAAAAAAAAAAAACAGGTAGGTTTGCCTGGGCCGCATTTGAGCCGCCCTCTAGCTTTTCCCGCCCGTTTGCTAAGCCCAAAAACCTGATCACGGCCGGGCCGTGATTAGCAAAACTCAAGGGCACCTTGGAACGGTGTTGGACAAGAAACCCTTAAAGAGTTCCAAGTGGTGTGGAACGAGGCCCTTACTTTCTGGATAAGGAAAGCTTTCCTTATCGAGCAATCCAGACCTACGAACCTGCCGAAAATTTGTGCTGCTGAAGGCTTGCATTTTGCCTTTCCCACCACCAGGGGGGTCGGTTAGGCTTGCCTTCCAAGCGCCCAGCTACTGCCAGGCAGTGGGGTCCAGCCCTCGGTACACTCATGAATCGTTGAAATACAGACCTGAGTACAAGCGCCAGTGGAAGCAGTAGAGTACAGAGCTCCCGTGAAAGAATGCATACAATGGGAAACAAACATGAGATTGGTTGACAGGCAGCAGAAAACCAAACCAACATGAAAGAAAACGAGCTTTATTCCGATTGTTTGTACGCAGCCCTAAGGTTGCGGTATAGTGGGCTTCCACGTCCGTGTCAGTGGGCTTCCGCGTCTGTGTCAAGGTATCGCATTTTTGGCGGCGGGTGACCAGGACGCGAAGTGGGTTCTTAGGGGGCAAAAAAATTTGGGGGACCGGTCCTTGCCAAAATTGCGGACTACCTACAGCTAGCTCTGGTAGAACCGGGACTTCTGGAAAAAGGAAGGACCGGTCCTTGGGTGGAAGTGGACCCCAAAAAGAAGTGGGGGGCGTTGGACCGGTCCTCGGGTAGAAGCGGACCCCAAAAAGAAGTGAGGGCATGTGAACTGCAAAACGGCCCTCAGGCCCAGGCATTGAGGCCCGTCCTCTCAAAACAGGGAGGTCAGGCCCGTCCTCTCAAAACAGGCGTTTTGCAAGAGGCAACTTTGGCGATTTTCCGTGCTCGGACAAACCCGCAAAAAAATCTGAAATTTTGAGAACGATTTTCTGTGATCGGACGAACCCGCAGAAAAATCTGAAATTTTGAGAATCCATAAACAAGGTCGTGTTCTTTCCAGGAATAATATTAGAACACTTTCAAAGAATCATAGACTGCGAAATGATCGTGGAACCCATTCGGCACATTTTCCATTTTTGCCACTTGTGTAGGCCAACTGAAAAAGTACTCTGAATTCAGTGAGTTTTCGCACTCCAGAAGAATGCGTGAAAAAACCTGAAAATTGGAGTGCTCGTAGATTTTGTTGCGATCTTTCCAGGAAAAACGCTCGATAAATTTAAAAAAATCACTCCAACTGTGAAATAGATCACGGCCGCAATTTTACCAATATTTCAATTTCGCCATTCAGCATCTCTCTCTCTCTCTCTCTCTCTCTCTGTGTGGTAAGCCCCTCCTCTTCCTCTCTCTCTCTCTTTCTTTCTCTCTTACTCTCTCTCTCTCACTCATATCGACAAATGGAACAATGTGGTAAGCCCCTCCTCTTCCTCTCTCTCTCTCTTTCTTTCTCTCTTACTCTCTMTCTCTCTCTCACTCATATCGACAAATGGAACAAAACTCTCTCTCTCTCTCTCTCTCTCTCTCTCTCTCGTAGCCCTCCCCCCTCCCTCCTCCCTCTCTCCCTCTCTCTCTTTCTTTCTCTCTCTCATTCTCTGTCTCTCTCTCTCACACTCGTAACAATAAATGGAACAAAACTCTCTCTCTCTCTCTCTCTCTCTCTCTCTCTCTCACTCTCTCTCTCTCTCTCGTGCGCGGTCTTAGTCTCAATGACATTACTTTGGCTACCCTAGTAGGGTTGCGTTCCCCGCGCCCACGCGGTAGAGAATTTATCTTTCCAGGAGGTAGACGCCCAACGCATAAGCGCTGGCACGCGGAATGTATTGAACATATCCATCCGTCAGCCAAAACCCCATTGCGCTTGCACCGTGTGCAGCCGAATCGATCTGAACACATTCGGGCCTGAATCTGGCCGCCATTGCGGTCACAAGGGCTCCCGCGAAATTGTTCGTGCCGGAACACCCTAAAAGAGCGGGAAAACCAACTGACCTATGTCAAGGACGTCAGGAAAGGGAAAAAAAAAAAAAAGAATGAAAAAAAAAAGAGCGGGAGACATGCAGAAGGAGTCGGAATTCAGAAGTGCGTGCGGCGTTGTTGACAGAAAGAGGGCAGAAGGGAGCCACGGTCCTTTGGATAACGATAAAGCAGAGCAAGCGCCAAGCCGACCGGCCGGCCAGCCGAGCGCCCGGCAGTAGTCATGCCATGCCAGCGAAGCACCCATAATAAGGGGCTTCGCAACATGGGCAACGTCTCTTGCGCTAGATACGACCGCCATAGTTTCTCGTTTTCACATCGCATTTGGTGAGTGGTGCTGCCAGGCCCATTGAATGCGCACGTCGTTCTTAACGGGCAAATTTTTGAAGCAAAAAAAAAAGAATAGCCTCCAATTTGAGTGACGTTTTCCACGGTGAAGCGAGCATGCTGTACGACTACACACTAAGACGCAAGCACGCGATGTCAGGAAGGAAACACATGCAGCAGCCGTCCAAAGCCCTGGACATGGGGCCTCGCTGCACTACTCTCGAAATGCACAAAAGACAAAAATCATGGTGGTGTATCTTTCCATGTTGTAGCAGAACATTCACTCTCGTTTTGCACATTTCGAGAGTAGTGCAGCGAGGCCCATGGTGGCCATTTCCTCAGATATGAATCCATGCGTGAAGGCGCACTTCAACATTGGCCGCCGTTCTTGTTGCTGCTGTTAGAGCCTCGCCGCAGCACTCTGTGATCGTGACAAAATGCAGCATGTATGTTCCGCTGAAGCCAGGAAAGATACGCCCACCATAGCTTTTTTGTCTTTTCCACATTTGGTGAGTGGTGTGGCGATGCCCTTAGCATACTTGCACTACACGCCTCGCCGCACTACTCACTCAAATGTGAAAACGACAACAGCTATTCTCTTCCCACGTGCAAAATGAGAATGAACCTTCGGCTACAACATGGAAAGATGCACCGCCATAATTTGTCTTTTGTGCATTCGGTGAGTGGTGCAAAAAAATTAAAGTCAGATAGATTCAGGAATGTCATACTGTATGTTCTCAAACAGGCCCCCCCTCATGTATGAACATGAAAGGCGAGAAGGATACTGTCGGCTCATGAAGCACGCCTGCACAAACAAACACACACACACACACACACACACACACACACACACACACACACACACACACACACACTCACTTTTCCCACTCAGCGGGCAACCTGTACGGTTCTCCGGGATCTCCCGATGCATCCATGACACTGCCACCGCCACTGCCATCGCACAACAGGGAATGATTTCCATCGCACTGCCGCGCGCTCCAACGATCGGTCGCACAACAGGGATGATCGACCTCTGACGGCGACAATGGGATGCAGCCAGCCAATGTAAAAGCTTCGTATTGAAAAAACTTGACAAACCCAAGACGAGAAGTTTTTCGTTTGCGTAATAACCCCATGACCATCCACCCACATACTCTTTAACAGCGGAGACGAACCCATATATATACCTTAAACACCCATATTCTCCTTGATTCTCTACATCCAGGAGAATCCGCTGTTAAGGAGAGTATAAAGATAGGCGGGATGCTCGAGTTCAAAGTAAACCGCCACCCTCGACGACATCTTCAACGCGCCTAGCGCGCCAAGACGGAGTCGATGGAGAGCGTCGCGAGGGCGGGCTTGTATATACCTATTAAGGTCTAGGTCTAGCAGGCTTACTTTGGAATTCGCGCAAATTTCAATTAACGTCTGGCGGACGGGAGTGCGGCGCGCACATAATATTTTTACCGCTCTCATGACACGTGTCCTTTCCCTCCTTCAGGCCACCGCCACACCACTCATCCCCACCACGTCCGAAAGGATGCGCACTAAGGCTAAAAGCAGACAGCGGCAAGCATCGACATGAAGAACAACGCTTCCCGACGACATAACTTCGCCCACTTCAGTTTCTTACATACAAGAAACAGCGCAACCGTCAAGTATCGCA
This sequence comes from Chara braunii, assembly GCA_003427395.1. Taxonomy (NCBI): domain Eukaryota; kingdom Viridiplantae; phylum Streptophyta; class Charophyceae; order Charales; family Characeae; genus Chara; species Chara braunii. Next base: position 2,298,501 of record BFEA01000193.1, read on the forward strand.
GTTCTCCTCTCTTCAATATCCCTAAAGTCTCCACCTAACAGTAATCTGTCGCCAAATGCTAACTCCGAATATACACTGCCATCAAACTGTGTTATGCCAAACGTAGCATGCATGGCTTCCAACACACAAAGCACTTCACATACATGTCCACGGATAAACACACACACACACACACGCACATGAAAGAGATAACACACTCCAGTTCTACGAACAGGCGCACTTGCCATGTGAGTTCCATCCAAACTTGTACGGATTTTCTTCAGACAAGCACACGCATGCGTACACATGTCAAAAGCGTGCGCAACCGCGTAAACACCTGCCTGTCATGCCCCAAAAGCACACTAATCGCCTCTCTACCATCATTCGCAATCACGGCAAAACCACAACCTAGTAAACGAATCCAGTTCTAAGAACAGGTGCACTTGTCCTAAAGACGCCACTCAACAGGTTTTCTTCGGACAAGCGTGTACAAAATGGGAGCAACCGCGTAAACACCCGACTTCCATGGCGCAAGAGCACACTAATCGCCTCTCTACTATCATTCGCAATCACACGGTCTGTTCCCCTGGCCGCCAGGACTGGAGTACTTTTCACTCCCGTAAACAAAAGATCATCTCACCGCTGGTTAATGTTTGATGAATTATTGGCAATCGCACTAACGTCCACGCAGATGAACCAGCACACAGATTGTCCTGCTACCTTCTTCCCCCGAATACAACGTACGGTCATTATTGCTGTATTTAGATTGAAAGATGCCCCGACTACAGCTATACTGACCGTACGTGGTATTCGGGGAAAGAAGGGTTAGGTAGGATACAAAGAAGAAGAGGTGGAGACCGAGAAGAGAGAAATACTTGGCAATCTCACCTTACCAATGCCACCACCTTCGGCACACCCTCTCTTTCTCCCTCTGCTCTTCCGCTCACAACATGGCTTCTCTCGCCTTAAGCATCATTCACGTCGCTGCCAATCTCGATGCCCAACCTCTCCTTCATAATCGCCTTCAAGGTTTCAGCAAATGAATCCATGAGATCACTACACGCATCGCGAACTGAACAGGACAAGCGCAACGTCGGCAACATTCCTCCACTCAGTTTACCAAGGTCATGTCAACGTGCAAGGCTCGTCCCGCCAATGCAAACCCTACTACTACAAAATGGTCCAATTTCAAATCGCAAACAGCGCTAGGATCCAAAAATGAGGCACCTCTAAGTGTGTACAGTTACCGGGGGCCGTCCATCCAGCGATTAAAACTCACACCACCCCCTCCTCCCACAGCTCCTCTGCTTTTCCCAAGGTCCACTATCCCCAGCACCTCGCTAACGTTTTTCAAAAAATCACTTATCACCTAGCACGAGGTCCCAGCACCCCCAACTCTCCAGAGCAAATTTAGCCGTTACACACCGTGGTCTCACTGAGAAGAGCCACGAACCGCGCAACGCACGCCATAAAGAAACCGAACACCCTTCTTCTCAGAGCAATCCAGTGAGCGAAGAACCCACTATTTCACTCCCTGCACCCGACATACACAAACACACGCGCGCGCCTTTACTGAACAAAACCGCCTCTGCCCGAGGAAATGTCCACAGAGCAAGGTGAGCGAGCAAGACTAACTCGCTGTGGACCGTACATCTCTTCTGTTTTTCCTTTGGGGAGGTTAGCAGGCCAGCGAGATAGGACAACCCCGTGTCCATCGCTGGCTTAACAACGAGACTCGTCTTTTCAACACTAAGGCCACTTATCAACTTTCCCATTCGTTCACGTCGAAATATCGAGAGTTCAACGTCACGCCCGTGCAAAGCGTGTGCATTACGAATAACCCCCAAATGCGAGAAGACTTGACACGAGGAAGAGACAGAGAGAAAGAAATACACTTGAAACCAGTTTTCATCTTCATCTGGGCGCACATATTGTTAGATTAGGGTGATCCCGCCTGAATCTTGTCGCGATAGCAGCAGCAATCAGATGCGTTTTTAACAGTCTTAGTGTCCTTTAAATCCCCCTACAGACTACACCTTGTTTTTCCATAATACTTCCCCTTTCACCATACCATACCATTCATTCCTCGTACACCTTGTTTTTCCATAATACTTCCCCTTTCACCATACCATTCATTCCTCGAGGATCAGTAGACAACAAGCCTGTCTTCCGGACCGGACTCCAACCACTACCTTCCCAAACAGACAGGACATATGACCCACAAAAGGACCCTGACAACCACCCGGGATTTGAGGTTATGTTTACACGGCTTCCATGTGCTCGTGCTCTGTTCGCAAGGGGCGACATATAAAAAGGTGGTCAGTAATCAAAGATATAACTGCATGTAGCACCAACCTGAATCAGCTTTGATTCCTTATTACTACCGTCTTCACCCGAATAGAACGCCCGGTAATTATCGCTGTATCTGGACTGGAAGTTGCCCCAAATACAGCTATAATGACCGGCCGTTCTATTCGGGTGAAGACGGTAGTATTTCGCAGCACAGGCAAGTCTCAAAGCAGCAGGACTAGCACTCCGAAGTTCTGACGTCAGAAGCAAGACTGGCGGTAACTATATCGCATATGCCCATGTCCATCCATCATAGAATCCCGCAGATCAACTAATTAACGATCCATGCAGAATTCCAGACTTCAAAGATTCCTTCCGCCCTTGAGCACACATGCATAAAATAAACTGCGACTAAAAGAAAGAAGCCATGCTCAGAGCGAGAGTATTTGAGCTCTATGCGAACAGCAGAAATCCTTGCCCAGTGCTTAACAACTCCCTGCCCGTTGGAATGAGCCTTCCTATCATACACACACTCCTCTGACTGGGCAACTCTGGCAGGCAAACCAAAGGTAGGTAGCGGACATATATCATACCCACGTTTCCAGTCGCACAGCCAACACAAAACGGACATGGAGATGCCTTCGGGAGAGCCATTCAAAGCCAGACCGCTCCGAGGGAAGCGCAACACAAAGATAATACAGCGTTGAAAACAACCAAGGGGAAAGAGAGAGGATTAAACAGCAGATACACTCCTCTGACCGGGCAATTCTGGCAGGCAAACCAAAGGTAGGTAGCGGACATATATCGCACAGCCAACACAAAACGGACATGGAGATGCTTACGGGAGAGCCATTCAAAGACAGACCCCTCCGAGGGAAGCGCAACACAAAGATAATACAGCGTTGAAAACAACCAAGGGGAAAGAGAGATGATTAAACAGCAGATACAGAGGGTCCGGAAGACATCAAGACAAGAAGACAAAGAGCGGAGGAGAGTGCAGAGAGAAACGTTCCTGAGCGACAAAGAAAGTGTGTACAGAATCAACGAGAGCGAAGAGTTCAATCATCTGGTAAACATTCCTCTTTTGCTTACAGGAAATAACAAGCAGACCGTAGGTGAAGGTCACGAAAACGAACTTTCATCACGCATCAAACAGCCATCTGAAATGTTCGACATACAGTATCATTATGATACGTCATACAAACGCAAGTATGCACAAACATATGGAAAAAAATTATGAAGTCCATCCACTACTATGAGCAGTACTGAGCTCGGACGTCGAGGATTCCAGAACGAGAACGCGTACAAACTGCACAGGTCGGTTTGCACTAACCTACCTTCCATCCTTTCCACTCCACACCAATTCCCATCGTCATCTAAACAACCACGAAGCATTATTCATTTCATTTCTGTCACCATAGCCTCCAACAGAGAAATGAGAAAATCTTTGACGAGAACGATAAATTCTGTGTCAAACATCCAGAGTGAGTACGGAGAGCGTATTTCCAGGAATGGGAAGAGAGGAGAAAGGACCAGAGAAAGGGCATGCCCGAAGAGGAAAGGTTGTAGAAACACGCAAGAGGTGAAGACGAGAAGATAGCAGCACAGATGACAAAAGAAATGAGTGGGAGGGAAAAGTTGGGGTGCTGCGAAGCAAGAGAAGAGGCACACGGGAAGGCTGTAAAAGCACCCAAGAGGGGAAGACAAGAAGATAAGGACAGCAGCACACAGGACAAAAGAAATAGAAGGGACGGAAAAGTCCTGGTGATGCGAAGCAAAAGAAGAGAGAGGCACACACACACTCCAATCACTGAAAATTATCTCTCTGAAACTGAAATAAAGAATATTCTCTGCAATGCATCTCACAACAGAGATGAGACCTCGTTTACGATACACCAAACGCGCGAGCCCAAACTCGCTCGTCTCCAAAAGGAACACACACAGTTCGTTTTACAGGAAAAATGAAACAAAGGACGAGCTCTTTCGGGAAAAAAGAACGTCACAGGAAAAATGAAACAAAGGACGGACGAGCTCTTTGGGGAAAAAAGAACGTCGAAGAAGAAGAATATTTGCGCCGCGGGAAGCACGCGCTGACGAGCAATGAAATTTGCTGCCGCATACATCGAGCAAACAACGGAGCCTTGCAAGAGTTTCTACCTACGATGACTGCGAACGACAACACAAGCCAATCAAATTTCGAGCAGAGAAGTCAGAGATGGAGATTGGAGAGGGCTGGGGAGTAAGGAAATCACTTTGCCCTACCCGACCGAGAAAAGATCCCTCGTGGTCGGTGGAAGACACCACCAATCAACTGAAGAAGCTACACAAACAGTACGTAACTCTTACGAGCCACAGCGCACCTACGGAGACCCTTACCTACTGCGCGAGAGTCGATATCCTTCTACCAAGACCTTGCCCTCTTAACCCACGCGGAGCGGAATATACAGCGAGCGCATACTGACTGTCTATCGTCCCCCTATCTCGTCGCGGCCGTGGGTCTGTATTCGCACTAAAAGCTTCGGAGGCCTAACTATCCACATTCGCGAACTACATCTAAAAACCCTATCGGGACTCGTCGAGCGGACTATTTCATAAAAAGCAGTCCCTCGTTCCTATTTCACTCGGTATCTTGATCAAGCATCTCTTCGTGATCTTCTTCGTGAAGATGGCGGCGGTCATGATGGTGTCGAGCATCCTCTTCTTCCTCCTCCGTTCCTTCGTCAGGGTAAACTGCGGAATCAGGCCCTCCAGACGCTGCCCAGTTTCCGCCGTAGCCAGAGGACTGATGCTGCCAGCGTTGCGAGTTGTTAGACTCGCCGCCATGCATGCGATGCCCCTTGTACATCGGCACCGTCTCCATGGTCAGATGATTTGTGCCAGCACCGTCGTGGTGATCCCGTCGATGATCGCCGTCATCCGACGAAGATCCTGAACGCGGCGGACACCTGTTCAGATTAGTGACACCAGGGACCGTTCCCCCTCCCCTCCGCGACAAGGACGTTGACTGAAGACCACTCTCCGCCTTGACAGACTTCAGCCGCAGAGGAGCTCTGGGAGCCTCCTGGTAACCAAGTTCCGCAGCGGCAGCCGCCCCGCTCCGCCTACCGCTGTTGCTGTAATAGCCCCCCCCGTCTGCACCTCCAGCTGCTGCCGTTGCTTCACCGCCGTTCCCGTCTGGTTCCAACGAGCCATCATCTTCGTTCCCCAACAACAGCAGCCTGTCATCCTGGGGCGAGCCCCCGGCTGCTACCATCCCCTCCCCGCCTGCCGGCACGAGGGCCAGTTGCATGTTGGAAGCGGGGGACCCCGAGGCCTCATCCGCGGACGGGCTCCGCACTCGCGGAGATGGCGTCTGCGCGTCGTTCTCCGCCAATCTCACCCCGCGCGCGTCTTTCCTAGGCCTTCTCCACCTCTTCGTCGACGTCGTGCCATCCACTTCGAAGTCCTCCTCCATCCTATTTCTGTGCAGATACATCCACAGCTTCCGGTCTCCGCAGTACTTCACACAAGGATCTCGCTCGTAGTGAAGCCTGTCGAGCGCCCCACTCACAACTTGGTTAATCTGAGAGTCCGACACGTCCTCCACAATATACTGCGAGTCTCGCAAGAGCTCGCAGACGTCAGCTCGCGTTCCTATTCCGTCCGGAAGACGAGCAGCCGCGTCGCGAACGAGACAGAGAATAGTCACATGCGGAGGCCTGTCCGGTTTCAACATGAAATGATCTCTCGCCTTGGAGGTAGGTTTCCCCCCTCCCCGCCGAATCGGAGCGACCACCGCCTTTCCTCCATCCCTGGCCGTGTAATGAAACGCCCTGTCGGGCACCGCATAGCGATGCCGTTCCTCCATCCTGAAGTACTGCCTCATGTCCATCGTCGAGGAGTCGATAGTTACTGTGCTTTTCTGCGCGCGCACCGAGCTGAAGCGCTCCTTGTCGCTCACCGTCGCCGGGACGACTGGGGGCGGGAGCGGTGGAGGGAACAGTTCGTCCAACTTCAAAGATACCAGCCAATCCCTGAAATAGTTGTCCACCTTCGCAATCACTTTCCTGCTCACTCCCCATCCCTCCGTATCGGCCTGGATGACAAGGACGGGAGAGCCATCAGACATCGTGATCGTCGTCGTTCCCAAGGACGGAGGAGTCGGACCAGTCCACGCCCACAGCTTGTTCTCTTTGTCATGGTGAACGAGAGGTTGGGACTGCTTAAGACCAGCCGACGCGGTCGTGGGTCGATGCGCGAGGCTGTACAAGGCCGCCCTGACGATCTTCCCGACGGCTTCCGCAGATACGTTCGCAAGCCGCTGATCGCCAGGATTGACTCTCACCATTTCCACGATGTCGCGAAGAGACCACCAATAAATCTCTCCCGGCACCGAGCCATTGTTGCTTAGCAAAGGTTGAAGAAGCGCAGCACGGACGGCACCCAGAACATGCCGCGTGGAGAAAGGCGGACCACCGTCCCCCAATTCTCTCGCCGGTTCCACCGCCTCCGCAGCTTGCAAGTTGGCCTCCGGAGGCGGCGGAATAGGAGTGGCAGCATTCATTGCGAGAACAGGTGACTTCTTCCCCATGCTGGCGGTGCCGCCATTCTGGTAGTGGTGCTGATTCGAGAGAAGTTTCGGTGACCCTGACACCGCGGGCGGTGGCGTCGCTCCTCGGGAGGCCATACCTGCTGCGCTAGGGGACATTCTCGGCCGCTTATGATTGTTGGGTTGCTTGAGGGCGGCCGTCGGCGCACCCGCGGCGCCTTGCGCCTCTTGCTCCTGATCGTTCCTCTTTCTTGATGAAGCGCTCACTTTCGGTATCTTGGTGATGATCGGTGAAGAATCAGCAGTTCGCGGCGCAACAGCAGGAACACTCCGCTGCTGCGTCGCCAGAGAAGCGAACGCAACGCCAAACGAAGACAGCGCTGCAGCGCGCGGTGACTGCGGTGGCAAAGGGGGCGTGCCCGCAGACCCCGAGCGCACCTTCAACGAAGAAGAAGGCACCGGGGTCTTCAGTGGGGCGGCAACCGCTCCCTTCACATGATTCTCCTCCCCCCCAACGCGCTGCTGCTGCTGTTGATGCGAGCCCTGCCGACTCCTTGAGTTCGATGAGGGAACCTTGCCCGCTGAAGGAACTTTCGACGCAAACGGAGGAGACAGAGGTGTTCCGTTGATTGGCGCCGGCACAACCTTGCCGTATTGCTGAGTCTTGTACTCCTTCCAACGATTGACCTTGTCAGAGAGATCCGCCTCCGGGTACAACTCCCAAAGCTTCCGCATCTCCAAAAGATTGTTCACCATCTTGTTGTGGTATTCTCTGAGGTGATGGTAGTGCTGTTTCCTTTGGAGATAGACTAATCCTTCGTTGTAGCGAACGACCCTCGGGTTGCAGTGGCCCCCTTGAAGGCGCTTCCACAGTTCTGCTAGTGGACTGCCAAAGTGGAAATCGGCGCCGCCAAGCAAGTCGTGAAGCGTGTCGTGAATGCCTTCAGGGCCAACGGGAGGGAGGAACCTCAACAAACTGCATCGATCCTCGTCCGTCAAGCAACTGTTCCACGTCTCCAACGAAAGAACGGAACCCAGATCAGATAACCCAAACAATTCTGAAGGCAACTCACAAACTTCATTCCCTACCTGGCACACCTCCGTTGCTATCACTGAGCCAGCCCCCCCCCCTGCAGCAGCGGCAGCCGCAGCGGCAACCCTACCGCACGTACCCACCGAATCGCCGCTCGAGGACGGCACCATAGCCGCCGCCACAGATTGTCGACAATATCCCCGCACAGCCCGAACATCATTCTCCGTCGACGACGCAGACCGACAACTCTTCATCATGCCATTCGAAACCACGTCGAGCGCCATCTCTCTCTCTCTCTCTCTCTCTCTCTCTCTCTCTCTCTCTCTCTCTCTCTCTCTCTCTCTCTCTCTCTCCCCCTCTCTCTCTCCCTCTCACACACACACACACACACACACACACACACAGACACGCTCACACAGATAAAATCTCCCTCTGCCCTTTACTCTCACTCGTTCTCTCTCTCTCTCTCTCTCTCTCTCTCTCTCTCTCTCTCACACACACACACACACACACTCGCGAGCACTCACGAACACAAACACACCCTTGTACGTACTTAAGCGGCCACTACTAGCTCACACGCTCGCTCTGTTTCCTTCTCCAATCGAGCACCACTGCAAATCAACCGGGTTTCACTTGCTCGGTTACAACTGCCAAGGAACAGCAAGGCTGACAGTACGGTCGCAGCGAGAGAATAGATGGAACTTACAGAAGACACCCACAAAGGCAGATAAACGAGCACGCGGAAAGGAGGACGACGGCGTTTCGTATCTCCAGCAGTGCAAAATAACGCGACGACTTGGCTCCCGCAGTGCAAAATAACGCGACGACTTGGCGAGCGGTTCTAAATGACATCGCCAAGGTTGGAAAGACAAGCCAGCGGCGTGATAAAGAAGGCGGAAGGTGGCGAGAGATACGGAGGTGCGGGTCGGATACCGCCCATGGTGCGCCAAGGAGCGCAGTGCCCGAGTGAGAAGGCATGCGAGAACAGAACAGAACAGCTCAAGGGAGGGAAAAGAAAAGAAGACGAGTACCAAAGCGCTGGGAAAGGTGGTCAAGGGTGGTTGTTAGGCTGGCGGGATGCGAGACTTTCAGTTCAGTTACATGGCATGAGAAGGATCTGGGGGCACACCGGTAGGTAGACAGTTCTAGAAGAGCAACAGGGCTTGAGAGCAGGCAAGAGGACATTTACCCCACGCCAATGTCAACCCGTGTCGACCACGGTCCCCGTAAAGCAACTACGCAGGTAGACCGACAGGATTGGCCGCCATGATGACGAGGGAGAGGGTGACACACCTCCGGCGCCGTCCAATGGGCGGGGAAGGGTTGGGAGGACCCGGGTGGTACGATCGTCCTCACGACCCAAAAACCAGCTGCCGACCACAAAGACATGAGCACCAAACGACCGCCTAGAGTCGAGACCGTAGAAGGCACGGGAGGGAGGAGGGGAGCGAGGGGAGGAGGAGCAGGAGGAGGAGGAGGGGAGGAGGGGAGGCGCTCCTCCACCAACGACGTCCCCTGCTGCAGCTCGCCGTCTGCTGCTACGAAGGAGCCTGACAAAATACGACGGGATCTCCAATGGCCCGCAACCTCCTCCAAGGTCACTCGCCTGGAAGGAGTCATTTCTTGAATGGGTCTAAACCGTGAAGTCTGGGCGTCGCTATTGCTACCGAGCTCCAGCTCTCCCGCCTGTTCGAGCCAGGCGGCGGCACCGTTTTCCTCGCGACGCCGTTGGTTTGACAACGCCGTCTGCGCCATCAGGGCGGAGAGAGGGAGAGGGAGAGGGAGAGGGAAAGGGAGAGCGAGAGGAGAGAGGGCGAGAGAGAGAGCGAGAGAGAGAGCGAGAGAGGGAGGGAGGGAGGGAGGGACGTCATGTCATGTCCCACACCCATGACAGTGCCAGCTCCGCTCTTAGCTACTCCCACCCACTCACCCTCTCCCTCTGCCTCTCGCGCGCGCGCTCGCTCGCTCGCTCGATCTCCTCCCTCCCCTG
>BFEA01000193.1:2311596-2323443 GCA_003427395.1 Chara braunii
TCTCTCTCTCTCTCTCTCTCTCTCTCTCTCTCTCTCTCTCTCTCTCTCTCTCTCTCTCTGTCTCTGTGTGTGTGTGTGTGTGTGTGTGTGTGTGTCTTACAACCATTCCGTTTCTGCAGTTGCATTTTGATTTGACTCCTACTTTGCACCTTGTCTGACCTACTCTGCACCTTGTCTGACTTATTTTCTTCAGCTTTATCTGAGAGTTTGGGTTGCTAGGCTATTTGTGAGGCAGTTTGCATCATGGCTGGCCCCGCTCCTTTCTCAAAAAACACATCCACGACGAGGAAGCAATCTTGATGTATTGTATGTTGTCAAATGAGAGAACCCCGTTACTGCTTTTGCCAGCAACAATGTGCACAGATGCTGCTTTGTTCTACTCCTTCAATAATGTGCATCGTATTCTAGTCCTGCCCCATTCAGTCTACTTGCTGGAGGTCCCAGGCAAGGCAACAAACAAAGTGGGCCCCAACAAGACCACTGCCTGTAAAAATGACCGTTTGTGATCACGTTATGATGGTACTGCATAGGGCCATATACCCTCAGCAGAAAAACCCTCTTTAGAGGCTTTCAAATTGCTGCCATGCAACTTCCACTTTTACCCCTTGGTTGCTTGGGTAGTTGGAAATGGGTGCGGGCTGGGTTGTGATGCACAACCTCACACCCCGCGCGACGTTTCGTACCGAGGGACGCCAATCAGAGTAATTGGGGTCGTGACCGAGGATTTGGGGCGGGGTTGAATCGCCCGGACGAAACGGGGGATTCTCGCTTCGTTTCCGAGGTTATTCCAGAATTAGGGCTGACAGAGGTGGCTCAAAAGGGAAAACAGGAGAATCCTAAGGGCAAGTAGGGCCAATGTGCGGGGTATAAACAAAATTCCGCTCCGCCGCAGGCTAGGGAGCGAGGCGCAGTTCAGCCGTCGACCACGAAAAGAACTGACAACAAGAAAAGAAAAGGGAAGACGCGGAATCTACCGCTTCTCTCGCACCAGGATAACGCCAACTCTAATGTAAGGACCCAAGAGATAGGGAGCGTCTAGGCCTCCGAGTTGGATTAATTGAGTCCGCGAGGTCGGCTAGGAGCCTCGTTGTCCGATTGGGGCGAGGCTGGGGGAACCCAGGCTTGGAAGCTCGCCGGTAGGGCTCCCGCACTGCGGGAGAATTTTGGGAACCGAGCCGAATCTTCGTATCCTAGCACCAGCCTTCGTGAGGAACCCAAGTCTCCCTGCCGACACCAGTGGCAGTTAAACTGGGGCCGCCACGCGGTGTGGGCAGCAGACCTGGGCCAGCACCGTCTAATCGGTGGCAAGATCAAGGGGGGGGGAGAAAACCGATCAACCAAAATAAACCCACTTCCCCCTCTGTGACAAGCCTTGGATGGGTTATATAGATGAACCCGGTCGGTCCTCAACAACACGCTTCGCACATCCGCATCGCAGGACACACTATCCTCGTCTGCGATCGGGATGGCGGAAGGGTGTTATGGCGGATCCACGAGAGGGTGGAGGACGGGCAATTACCCGCACTCACGTTCAGCGTAGTGAATCTCGATCTCAATGAGCCTTGCCCCACTCCCTCCCACTTAACAAAATGCAAGTTCAGGGACACAGCATCGTCAGTCACAAAAATCGTCACCAGGACAAAATGGCTATGGTCGGGTAGCAAAGAGTTTGGGCGGCGCAGGGAGACGCCCGCGCCCGATGTCCCTGGTTGTCGGCGATTGGCCCAATTGAACGCAGAACGAACCGACACGTGGCACTTGCGCGCGAGAGGGGAGAGAGGGAAAAGTCGGCGACGATTTCCCATGCTCACACATAGTGCAAGGATCGGCAAGGGTCGGGGAACAAAGGGGAAATCAACACATTCATCTGTATCGGCAGCCGTTTGATACCCCAACACTCCCCAAGGTTGTGCCTATGTGGGCCTTACACTCGCAACATCATCCCATATCCATACATCCATGTATCTTGGACAGCGAAGCATTCAGCATCCATGCATCTTGGACAGCGAAGCATTCAGCATCCACACACGACACTTGGACAAAGCAGCAATGGAGAAAAGAGTGAGTCCCTCACTATTTAAAATTCCAATAGTGTTGGCCTCCTTCAGGTGCAGCCACCGACCAACCCGAACGTCAACCAACCATAGCCACAAGGCCCAACCGCTAGCTACGTTCGATCTCCACCACCGCTCAGTCCCTCCGACTGCTTTACCTCTAAGTCTACCACTATTCCGACCTCACGTCGTCACTCTGCCTGTCACTTGGGCACGTCGAGCCTGTTCGACTTCGTGGTCTTCGCGCATAGCTCGCGCAACATTACTGCCGAGATCAAAGAGGAGGAGAGGAAGGGGTTGCGAGAATTTATAGCGCAGAAGGCAGCGGGGAGCCAATGTGTGGTGCGAACAGCAAGGGGTGTAGATAAGCAAGACAAAAGAAAGAAGGAGGTTCCAGAAGGATCGAAGGAGGGGGGACGATCGACAATTCTGTTCGATTGGAGTGTTCGTTCAAGCCGTCGGCACAAGTTCGCTCTCGCAACATGATTAATCCGGTAATCCCAACTAACGACCAATCATTCGCACCAAAAGGTAATGGGAGGATCAAGCGCATAGTAAGAGGAAGTCAAAGGGACATGCAAGGAGGGGTGCTCAGCAAGAACGGAAGATGTATTGCATGTGCCGAGCGGGAACCGAGTTTACTCGGCATGCAAGAGTTCAAAATGGCCACGTGCGGTGTAGCACGAAAAAAATTTGAATGCCGACAATCGAAACTCCTAACTATTTCTTGAATTTCTTTGTGCAGTCGCTAACCGTCCGCGTGGAGGACTAATTGGAAAGGGGACAAGGGCATGCATGTAATCCCCAATAATGGAAAATGGACCCCGTTTTCCTTCATCAACTAAGATCCGTGCTTAAGGGTTTCCTTCGGGTCTTACTCCGAAGGGTACGTGAAGTCATGAAGTATGGATCCTAGCTTATCACAGGGTAGCCAATGTTTTGTCAGGCTTCTTTTCCATGACAAATTTTCAAGTGGGAACATATTGTAGCGCCCATAAAAGCGGCTTACCAGGTAGGAGTTTATCATGCCATTGTGATGACCAACCTCACACCCAGCACGACTTTTTGATTAGAGTGAGTGTAGGCCCATAAACCGCCTAAGGGGTTGTACCAAGGATTTTAGGAAATAAGGGGGTCGGAGTCTTTGACTGGAAATGAGATCTCCTATGTCTGGTTCATTGAAGTGGTGACTAGTAATTGGCTCAACCAACCATTAAGCACAAAAGAGGGGCAAGAATGCAACTCCGTTATGCCTGAACGAAAAACGGGGAAAAGGGGGTAGTGGTTACCAAAATAACTGCCTTAGGGTCATGGGCTCAACCGAGCATTGTTGAAGCATTTTGCCACAGTCGAAGGTATCGGGGGTATACATAAAATCATGTTGAACTTCGACGTGGCATCTGCAGGGCACACAACTTGGACTCCATAGTGAACCCTTTGCATGAAGTGTGTCAAGCTCGATAATATGCATTGCTGCTCACCTCTCCGTAACGTCGATAGTATGTTTTGCATTTGCATTCCTAACACAAGGTTTGGGGCAAAAATGAGATGATGGTGGGCTAAGCGACCACAATAAGGGCTTGATAAGGGACGAGGAGAGAATAGGTAAGGAAAGCGATGTCAACGATCATGAACCCTGATCGTACAAAGGAGGAGTGAGTTTTGGGGGAAGAAATACGGGCAGCCAATCCGAGTCATTGCCTCTCTAATGAACCACTTATAGACCCGTTACCTTTGACCTTGGTACTCAAAGGCAGCAAAAAATAAGCAACGGAATGGTAAGAAATCAAAAGTGTAAAATTACCCCAGGAAGCCCATAATCTAAAGTAAAGGAAGTGGGGAAAGGCAAGGAAGGTGACAATGGTTATTTTTTTTATTCCCCAATAATTTTCACAATAAATATCAACAATCAAATTACTGTCAATCTTTCAATCGTACTCGTGTTACCCTATCAATGAGAATTTGCACGCAATTGAAAAATGCAATAAAAATCATTCTATAAATTCCCACAAGAACGAAATAGCATGAAAGAGAAAATAATAGGAAAGCGAAAGACGTTGCATGACGGTTAAAACCCAACTTTGAAAACTTTACCCCATCTCTTTCCATTAAAGTTAGTAGAAGAAGAACGAATTCACAACCATAGTCAGAAACTCAACAAAAATACAGACCCAATGCACTTGTCACCCAAACCAGACACGTGATCCAGTCATTAATGGTTAATAGGTGATGTATTTTTCAACGAATTTTTCATCGAAACTGCCATGTTTCCCTTTTTTTTTTTTTTTTAATATGTATCTGCTTTATGGTATACCTGTATTTAGTTTCAACGTATTTCGACCAGTAATGAAAAAATTGGCAAAACACCGAATTTGAAAAATAAATTGGCGAACTCCGAATAGGGTTTTACAGTGCTATTTCATTTTATTTTATTTTTGCCTGTTGGATTTTTTAATGTTTCTATTATGAGAATTTATTGTTTGCTAATGTTTTTTTTTACGACATTGCTCAGGATGATGCGGCGAAAAAACTCGAATTTTCGGTCCTCCTTTAACCATCTCTCGTACAAACCCGTACAATTGTTTTTCCTAATATTATAAAAATTTCAAGAAGTTTTAAAAATTAGGGCAATTTGCCAATCTGCCGAAGAACGACACATTGACCTTTTGCATGGCCCATCACCTACTCTGGGTAGTAAATAATGCAAAACGGGCGTGCTCATGTTACAAATGTGACTATTATAGGATTCCAATATATGTGAATATCCGCTTGCATTTTCGGTCAACATAACCAATATCATATTGAAGGAAATTCCCCACAAAATCTTGTAAAAAGAAAATTACATACAAACACATACAAATACATACAATATACAACATAAAAAGAGTGAAGTACTTATGCAACCGCACTGACATCCACACCGACCCCGATCTCTCGTCGACGCTCTCTTTGCTACCATACATAGTCAGAAGGGATAAAAAAAATTTGTGGTTTTATCTCTGCTTAGGGAAAAAATTATCGAAGACAGTATTGATTGAATAAGAATGTTTTAATAAATCATTCCGCTTCGCCCTCAAAACAACAATCATCAAAGTATAAGATTGCGAAGTAAAATTTGATCATGAACCTCGCTCAATGTCTTTCGGCATATGAGAGGGTAGGGGGAAGAGAAAACGTAGTCACACGGGGATCATAAGATTGTTGGTCCTGCTAGGAAGAGGAATATCCGATGACGAGTGGAAGGAAGGAGGAAAAGAGTGAGGAAACAAAATGAGGAATTTTCCACACTTTCCACATCTGGATATAATCATACGTAGAAGAATGAAACTAGAGGGATTAATGAGGGCGACACGAGTGCCTTTATTAAGAAGTGAGGGTAGAGGGTAGTAGTGGTGGTAAACACCACTAATATGGAGTAAAATCAGAGAAATTACTCGTCGCCAATCCGAACTGAAGAGAAAAATATGTATATTAAAGGCCAAAAAAGAAACTTTATAATAGGGAATTACATGGGGATGGATTCGTTTCATACGTCGGTGATAGAATTAGTCTAAAGAGAAAATGGTTCAACTAGGAAAATCAGCAACAAGACCTTGGATGTGATTGAAAAGGATATGGTAACATCAAGGACCACATCGTTAACCAGTAAGTAAGAAAAAAACCATTTATTACATATGTTCATGATGTTACGCCTTTATCGTCCAAGATACTTGGCTATTTTTTATCTTCCGTTTTCCAATCCCTCTACACTTTTTTTTTTTTTTGCGAATTTGTGGTCTTAAGTTGTTTTTTTTTATAAATAATATAGCTCTCGCCTTTCAATTCCCTTAGTTTTTTTTTTTTTAACAACGACTATTTTTCTCAGTTTTGGAAAAAATGAGAATAAGATGTACAACGATTGTTTTTGGGTTTCCGACATGGCTCGGTAAGAAGATCATGTTTGGGCTTTATAAATGTGCATAAAAAAGAAAAAAAGAAAAAAAACGACTATAACGTCAGATGTCTGTCAGGAAAGGTTGTGGAGAAAAAATGCTTACATCGAAATTGTGAACACCGTATCTGTATTTGTATTCTGACTTTTTTTTTTTTTTTTTTTTTTTGCCTTGCCACCGAGGCAAGACGCATCCCACAAGTTGATACTCTGTCACGGATGACACACTTACACTACTACTAACGAGAATAAGCCAGTCAATTTTTTCGTCTGAAATACGGTTACAATTTTTTTTTTCCTTCTCTCGTGTACTTGACAGCGTATTTGTAATATCCTCGCAGAGGGCACACTCACACAAGTACTTTAGTTTTTTTATTCACTTGGTATCACGTCCAAATGATTATTTATTTTTGTTTTTATTTTCTTATCGGATTCAACCTTGAGTTTATTTTCTTTTTTTACAAGTGTACCACAAAATAAAACACAACAGGATTCATGCTCCACAAAACTCGGCGTGCAATGAAATTCAGGAATGTGACGTGCAACCTCACGCCCTGCGCTGCTTTCCGTTCGGAGTGCTTAGGGTACGGAAAGGAGGCCCCGAAAAACAGCAAGATCGGGTGTGCCAAGGATTTTTGGAAAATTGAGTGTGGGGACACAGTCATAACTGAAATCCCCCGTGTTGGTCTGACAAAGTGAGCGATCTGGCGGGTTTCCGCGCGCGCGGGATTCGCAACGCGGGGAAGTTTTGAATTCAATCCAAAAAGTACTGTCGGACTTCCCACTGGGCCACGGCTCGTCGTTTGGAGTGGAAGGGAGCGGGCACGTGTTTAGTATCCTGTTTTCGCACGAGCTCCCGGTGCCGTGCGTTACACAATTTTGAGTTTGACGTGGATGGTCTCAATCGTGTGGCTCTCTCCTTGTGCTCATCCTCGTTCCGCACTCGGTAATGGAACCCCTTCGACTGGTAGTGATCGAGGCGTTGGCAATCACTACATAGAGTATTAGGCCAATGGGGTGCTACTTCCGACCACAGGATGACGATCAACTCGTTAAAGGTAGTAGTAGCGAGTACGGCGGAAAGTGTGTATCCACAATGACAAACCCAACACCTACGAACCCAGAACACCGATTTTCAGGAGGGAAATAATATTGCCCACCGATCTTTGCGACAACTTATCATATGTTTCACTCACAGATACGCGTTCTATCCTCGTTATACGGGAAGGGGCGGAGAAGGGATGTGGGAGGCTGGCGCCTAGTCGGATTGAACCCGTTAGTCCACATGGCAAACAATCAGGAATAATTTAACTAGTTATTGCGTTTGCATTCCTAACAAGTGGAAGGTGCGAAAATGACAATCATGCAATTTCCCAACAAGGTAACGTTAAGGGAAGAATCCTTGGTGGTCGACACATGCGCATCCACCGTTCACAAGACAAAATCCAATGGTTTGGGGGACTACCCAATAAACTTATGGAAGAGTTCCGGAAGAAACCATTTTAACATAGTTATCGCACTCATGTCATCACACGCCGACCTTTGGCTTATTACAAAGAACCATCCACAACGAAGGAAGAAAGAGAAGGAGGAATCAAAATCGGAAAAAAAATTACACAGAGACCGAGGGAGGGAAGGAAGGTTCGGCTTAACCGCAGCAAAGTCACGCCAAAGAATAGACTCTCAACCAAAAGGGCGTAATCGCCACCAAATTCCAACACGGCCCTGGGCCAGTCATCCACTTAACTCAGATCACCTGTCCGCATTCTGACACCGACGATCCCGACCGTCGCGCATCATCCTCCACCATTGCGATCGTCACCCCGCCAACTTAGTCAAGACGTGGCTTGCCCAGATCCCACAGTCCGTCGTGGCGATCTAGCGCACCGCCAGCCAGTCTACAGTCGGCTCGTCAGGACTTTCCGACTCGCACTGTACACATCACCTAGCCACTACTTCCCGGAAGCTGGCTGATGAGTTGAGAGAGAGTTTTGCGGGGGTGCCGGTGGAATTTATAGTTGCGAGAAGGGAGAGAGATGCGAAGAAGGGTGAAGGGTGAGACAGAGGAGGGCATAGGAGAGTTTGAAAGTGGCCGCCCATCGAAAGCTATGTTGATCCTCCTAACTAGACCACAACCAATCAGAATCGTCGTGCAGTAAGAACTTATACGGCGCTTCTCCTTGGTTAGGTGGGAGAGAGAATCGACTGGGTTTTCGAGCACGAATTTTAGAGCGGGAAGAAGAGGAGCGCGAAGGATAGCACGAGACGGGCCCAAGATTCAGATGATCAAGAAGGAGAAAGAAAAAAGGTGCGTGCTGAGAAGAGGAGGGAAAAGCAGTTACATGGGGTGGAGGGGAGGAAGCGTGTGCACGCGAAGAAGGATGGTGAGAGGAGCGCAAGGGAGGAAGGAGGAGGGAGCTGCTGGCATGACGTCGATCGATAAGAGGGAAATGGGCACCAAAACAGTTACAGTTTTTCACAATCCTATGCTGATTCAAAAATTGAAAATACCATATCCGCGCGCAAAACAGACGCGGGAAATAAAATCTTTCGCCGATCCATATTCGTACAAAAATTTCCCAGAGTTTTCAAGGTCGAGGCCGAGAACATTCACGAGCGGAAGGTCGCGCGGTATTCCGATAACTCTGGGAAATCTAACTGCCGAGCCAAATTCCAAGCGCGCTCGTTAAGGCGCGCGAAATTCCCATTCATTTTCGCTCAAAAACAAAAAGGAAAGGAGCTGACAGATTTCCGCAAGGTACCTTTAATCGGGCATAGACAGAGAGGGGAGGGGAGGGGGTCAAACTATACACCCTGGCAGCAGGAAAAACAAAAAGGAAGGGGTCCGGAGGATGGTGCAGGTTCGGAAGCTAGTACGTCACATATGTGACGCGCAGGGGGTTCCAAAATTATGCGATCTCTTGATTGCATGCCATGGCGGAGAAGGGAGAGGGGGATGAGAGGATGCATGAGGAACCAAGTGTATCAGTAGAGAGAATGTTCGCATTAGCACAGATATTGGAGCCAAAGTTCATATCGACGCCAACTTCGATTGCAATTTCTTCGCGAGTCTGCTGGCTCGAGCTGCTGGAACCGTCGGAGGTCATCCAGGTGACGCCATCATCGTCCGCGAATTCTCCATCTGCTCTGCATCCTTGCCGTGCTGTTGGAAATCTAGTCGATAAGGAGGGGATGATGGAGGGGTCGGGGCCATTCGGGTAGGAGCGGAGGGAAATAGTCCTCCGCTTCATCACCGAGATCGACAAAATGTACGATCCGATGTGCGCGGGGGAAACGATGATTGGGTCGAGACAGGGAAAGGAGGTAATCGGGATATAGGGAGGGAATAGTTCGGAGGACGTTATCTCTTAGAGACTCGTAGTCCTCCATAGTGGGAAAGGTGCCAGAAATGACGCAGTACAACTCCATGTGGTTGGACCCTGTCCAGGCGACACTAAAGAGAAGGATATTGAGAGTGAAGGAGGGGGATTGATGGTGAAAGACTGTGCAGAGGAGGCGAGCGGCGAAGTGGTGACAGGAGAAGCCACTGGCGAAGACGCGATAGTTCAGGGGGAATTCGAGGTGGGGGAGAGGCCGGAAGCGGAGTCGGGTGCAAGCTCGTCCAAGTCCAAATAGCACCAAACCGTTGGATCGTGATCGCTCAGATACTGTCCGTAGTCCTCCGTACAATTCACCCAGATTACAGCTGGCGTCAACTTTCTCTCTAGAGTTTCAGGTCCTGCCTGCTTCGGATCGCTTGGATTGTAGAAGATGATGTCCGTCGGCAAATCGTCGACGAGCTACGACAAAAAGGTGAGAAGCTCGTAGGCGACCGTGGCTCGTCTTCCCTTAGCGATCTCTCCACACAACAATCCTACCAACGCCCCGTCGGTATCAGACCCGTTCGGCCACAACTGCGCTAGTACCAACGAGATCTCATGAGAGTGCTCCAGTTCCTGATTGCTATAGTATCGCGACCAGTGGCACCGCACCGTGAGCATACATGCACTAACTGCTGCGAACTCGGTCCACTTGCGAACGTAGGCAGAACTGAATGGGAGGGTGGAAGAGGGATGGATTTCTCGAGTGAGGATGGGGTTTGCCCAGGATGACCAGATGATCGGGAGGTCGGAGGAGAGAGAGAAGGTGGAGAAACGATTCATCGGCGCTCGGAGTAGGGCTGGAGATGGGGAAGAGGGCGAGAGGGGCGGTCAGTAGCGCTGGTCCAGAGGGAGAAGGTGTCGATACAGTCAGTCCCCACTACTTGTCGCCCTCGCTGGGCCAGTGGTCCACCAATCAACTGCCAACTCTTGTCCCCACCGGTAAAGGTTAGTTACCACTGCGTCGCGCCACTGCATGCCGACAGTACACAAGTCGCCGCTGAAAGCCACTACGACCGTCACGTCGCTCTGAGTCGGCCGCGAAAGGCACCGAACTCCCAAAGCTTCCGCTAAAACGTCTGCCGAACCTCGATCGGTTGATATGGTGATCTCTACGGCGGCACACCAAACTCCGTCGCTAAAGAGTTGCGCAAATCGGAGAAGATCGAGACTAAGACGGGGATGAGCGACCTCGTGAAATTGCAACAGGGTTCGAGGTTGAAGAAGCTGAGCAGGGAGGACTGGCTCAATGATAAAGCTTATGGCGAATGTGAGGGCGAGGTAGATGCAGACGAAGGAGTGGAAACGAGTTCTTCGGTCGCGTCGGATGAAGAAGAAAGAGATGGATTAAGGTTCTCAGAAGCTGAGGAGAGAGAGGACGAAGGTAGGAAGTGTGGCAGACAATGGGGAGGGAGCTATGGCTGGCACTGGCTTCGGGTGTTGGAGCATAACGCCACATCTCATTAGTAATTCCTCTACCTCACCTTTAAATTCCGACCCATTGTCGGTTAGAATTTCCTCTGTATCTATGTGGGTATCGAGGAATCGGTCGATGTAGGTGGCTATCTTTGAGGCCTTTCCGGTTCTACACGGATAGACTTCAATGTATTTCGAGAAATGACCGATCAACACCAAGAGAATGGAGTATTCGCAGCGGTTTGGGCCATGTGGCACATCTATATCAGTTGTCTCTATACTGACTCGTTGGAACGGCCGTTCGACCTCTGTAGGGACTATCGTATTTGGCCTTCGGAGGGGCGCACGGTCGACAACACAGACTAGACAATTAGCGACCACTTGCTTCACATCGTCACGGATATTAGACCAGAACCATCGATTTTGGTCGATAGTTGCCTCGGTGACACATATCGTGAAATGAGCAGCCTGTTCTTCGTGCGCGGACCTAATCCAGTCATATCTCTGGAAAGGGTGGGGAACTGTCAACCATAATCCTGATCCATCCGTCTTACGTTTTTCTAAATGTCCGTTGATCCATCGATAGTCTCGGGATCTTTCGGTAGCCCGACGTCTGTCATGCTTAGTGAGATGATCCAATGGAAGGCCTGCTAATTTAGCTAATAAGATTTTATCTGTTCATACTTCCGCTCGTCGGTATTTCTCGTCGTATTTGGGACCGTCCGTTCGGGCAGCCTCGAATCGAACCTCAGTAGGGAGTTTGTTCGTCCTACACAGGGGGCACTTCCATTCCTTACTACTCGTTCGGTATCAAACGCACACACCGTGCGCACGATTGACACAAGTGGCACAGTTCACCCAATCGACAAATCCAGATTTGAAGGGATAACAGTTTACTCCGTAAACTCGGGAAATACACGTGCAAAAATAACAGAATTTGTCCGGGAGAGTGGCGAGAAAGTAACAACCATTTAGTCAAAATGGACATGTTATATTTTTTGAACGAAATCAAAACTGATTTTTTTTGTCAAAATCCGGTCGGAATTTTTTGCTCCTGGGGGTCCGA
>BFEA01000193.1:2323464-2334268 GCA_003427395.1 Chara braunii
TGCAAACTGTATCTTGCCCCATAGTGCAATTATAACTCTTTTTTTGTGACTCTACTGAAGTTACCCCTTTTTCTTTTTTTTTCTTTTTTCTTTTTTTCTTTTTTTTAAGTCTTTATGTCACTGAACAATCTGTCAAGTTTGCGTATCCGAAGTTGTTACCAACCAACCAAAAAAAAAAAAAAAAAAAAAAAAAGCTGCTACAAACCATGGTAACCGCGGACCCGGACACCGGACACTTCCGGACTGTCTTCCGGACCAGTTTCTGGACCGGTCCGGGCTGTCCTGTGATCCGGACATCACCCGACACCGGACATCACCAGACACCGGACAGTCCGGACCGGTCCCCGGGGTGCAAAAATGTCTGGACCCAAAAAAAAAAAAAAAAAAAAAGAAAGGGGGTTCAACCATAGACCAGATACATGAAGGGGGTCCGGCGTTCCCAGAACGCCGGAACCCCAAGAGCAAAAAATTCCGACCGGATTTTGACAAAAAAAGTTAGTTTTGATTTCGTTCCAAAAATATAATATGTCCGTTTTGACGAAATGGTTGTTAAGTCTGAATGGGCGAGGGAATCAGAAGAGGCAGGAGAGACTGAGTCAGGGGGAATTTCCATCGTTCCGAGAGAGAGAAGAATCGGAAGGGGAAAGGGAGGTAGGGTCGGGTACATGTGTCCACATAGCCCCTTGGTAGGATCTCCACTTGTCCGTATCGAGGCTCGTTCGTTGGATTCGGGTCGCGCCAGGGGGTCACTTCCTCACTCCTTGGCACCTTCAAGTTGTCGGGACGGTGAAGTCGTGTCAGTCCGTCGGCATTGCCGTGTTTCTCGTGTTTCCGATGACGGATGTCAAAGTCCATGCTCTTCAGTACGGTTGCCCATCGCGCGATCATGCCTGAGTAATCCTTGGATTTCTTCAGCGCCAACAGTGGTTCGTGGTCGGTTACCAGCGTAAATCTCCGGCCATACAAGTACGGTCGGAAATGACTGATCCCCCACAAGGCTGCATAGCACACCCCTGTCGGGGCCGCGTAGTTGCGCTTACAGGCCGGCACCGTTTTGGACGCGTATTCCACCACTTGTTCGAGCCCGTCGGGTCCCACCTGGGCCAAGATTGCTGAAACCGCCTTCGGTTGCCAATCGGTGATGAGAACAAAGGGCTTTTTCAGGTTCGGCCTTATGAGGACCGGGACCGAAACCAGGGCCGCCTTGAGTTCCCCAAAAGCCCGATCGCATTGCGGGGTCCAGATCAACGACTGATCTTCCTTTAGCAGATTCGTGAGTGGTCCCGCGATCACTGCAAACCCCTTGATGAACCTTCGATAGTATGATGCCAAACCCAAAAAGACGCGGACTTGCGTTAAAGACATCGGCACCGGTGCGTCTCTCACAACTGTTACTTTCTGGGGCTCCGGCTGCAACCCTTGGCTCGTAACGACGTGGCCGAGGAAGGAGATCTCTGTGAGGAAAAACTGACACTTCTCAACCGCTACTTTGAATTATGCGTCCTTCAATGCGTGAAGTGTCCACTCAATGAGTTGCAAGTGTCTCTCATAGGAAGAAGAAAAAACGAGGATATCATTCATATACACAATCACACAGTAATTTATTATGCTCTGCGCCAGCCGCGTTTTTCGCACGAAGTTTTGGAAATCCATATTCATCGCGCATTGAAACGTGGCTGGGGCGTTGCAAATCCCCATCGAGCATCTGACCCATTGCCACGTTCCTTCGAAAAGAATGAGCGCTGTTTTCGGACGGCCTTCTTTTCGAACCAGAAAATGGTGGAATCCATGTCGAATATCAAACTTACTAAAGAATCGAGCACCACCGATCGCATCCAACAACTCATCAATCAGGGGAAGAGGATACACATCCTTAATCGTGATATCGTTTAGCTTCCTGTAATCGATACAGATGCGAATCCCTCCTGCCTTTTTCGACACAATCACTACTGGGAACGACCATGGTCCGATAGCGGGTTCGATCCAACCATTAGCTTCGAACTCCTTAATCCTCTTGAATGCGGCTGCTCTTTGCGCCGGTGAATACTGATAAGGAGCGCAACTAATTGGTGGATGATCCCCCGTAAGGATCGCATGATCGATTACAGTAGATAACCCAATATCATTATCATCAACACTCTATACCTCAGCATAGCCATGCAGCACATCAATCGAGGATCCTAGGATATCTCTGGGGACGTGACCGGGGAGGATGATCGCTGCATCATTCACGATGTTCAGGGGCATTTCAATCCAGTCCATCTTTCGCGATCGCCTGCCGTGCACACTGGAAAACGTGGAACTACTGGTTCGGATCGAGAAGACGGTAACAATCATTTGGGATTCAACCGGGCTGACCATCTCGGTCTCTTTGATCTCGGCGTCGGTTTCGGAATCGAAGATACTTTTGGCTATTTCTGCTCTTGTTAGTTCCGTCATTTCCTGCATGAGATCCGGAACGTCTGTTATCGGAGCCTGTGCCTCTTCCTTGATCAAAGCGATCATGGCTCCTTGTGTGAGTAGTGCTCTAGGGGGGGAGACAGAGAGATCCAGATAGTTATTCATTTGTTGATACCTAGCCCGGAGTGAAAGCGTGCTTTCGTATAGCGTTCGAGGGGGTTCCAAAATGTCAGCCATATCAGAAATCTGCAAGATCAGTTCTCCCAAAAATATCGAAAAAGAATCCGTCTTTCTGTGGATAGAGAGCGGCTAGGCTCGCCGTTTTCTGAGCCTAGATCGAATGTTCGAGTAGTTGCGGGGATCATCTGAAATTCTTCTTTCGCCTCGTAATCGAACATTTCGACTAATTGCTTTCATTCTTTCTCACTGGGCATATCGCTCAATTCTTTCTCATAGTCGCGTTCATGGAACTTATCTTCCCACACAGGGGGTTGTTCGTCATCAGGGTTCGGGAAAGACTTCTCCAACTTCTGAATCATTCCTATCCGGTCGATACTGGAATATCTTTTTGGTGATCGAGTAGAGATTCGGAGAGGAAGCGTTTGAGGTTTTCCTCCTGTATTAGTGAGAATGAGTTGTTTGGAATCGAAATGGATTCGTGCGCCCACTGCCATCGCCCAGGGTAGTCCTAACAATATCGAATAAGAATGCACGTCAATGACCTATGCGTTAACCAGCACATGCACTCGACCCAGCTTGATCGCAACGTTCTCGATGATTCCTACGATGTTCATGGCTTCCTCATCGGTCGAGACATAGTTGTCCTTCCCTGGTAGGGGAAGGATGAAATTCAGTCGTCCAGTCTTTCGGACTGTATTCAAGGAAATGGCTACCGCTGATGATCCAGTGTCAATCAGCGCATCGAATGGTTTGCCCCAGACTTCACAATCACATTCCACACTTTTTCATAGGACCGATCGTACGCGCACAAAGTGATCTTTCTCTCCGTAGGAGATGGCGGCAATTCTTGCCGTTTCTGGTGCATTCAATTCGACCCCTGGGGGGGGGTTAGCTTCGCTTTCGTCTTCTTGCTTTTTCTTCAGCATATGCTGAACGCGCTGATAGGTAAAGCGCTTCTGATTCTTCTGGCAGTGCTACAAAAGCTTGTCATTTGCAGCTTCGGATATAGTCAACAGGTGTCCTACAGGGATCGACACTCGGATATCCAACTGTTTGAGTGTCTGTAGGACATCGATTTTTCCTGTTTGGAACTGGGGTCCTGGTTCCGATGTATATTCAACCCGATCGAGTTTTTCCTTGGCGGGTCGGATTGCTCCGATCAAGCCAGCCAGCTGGAGGTACTCGGTTGGATCGACGATGTCTGCAGCCTCGAAAGAGGATCCTGCCGTGGACGCACCTAGATCGGTCGAGGAGGGTTGTTTGGCGACAAATGGGGAAACTTCCCTTGCATGTTCTATTACCGTGGTCACCCGACCTTGGTTCAAGGCTACTGGCGCGGCCGCAGGGGGTGGCTGATTACGTTTCGGCTGGGGGCATTCTCATGCAAAGAGCCCCGACTATTTGCAGTTGTAGCATTCGATCCTCCCCGCTGGGTTAGCCATCTGAAGGGGAGCGGCAGGATGAGCTGCTCCTCCCGCGGGAGGAGCGATAAGCAAAGGGAACTGAGGGGGAACGGGGCGAGAAGAACTGGGATTAACCTTTATTAGTTTTGTCATAATCTGTTCTAGCTGTTCCATCTGGGAACTCTGCATCTGCAACAGGTTATTTATCCACTCAGATTGTTTAGTTGTGGCGGTATGGATCATCTGGGCTAGGTGCAGATTGGTGATAGGAACTGATGCGGCTTCTTGGGCCATGACCGTGTTCACAGGTACTACCTTCGGAGGTCGGGGGTGGCTTCGAGAGAGGTAGGGAGTGATACGGAGAAGGATCTGGGGTGGGGCCATCTTGGTAATCATGATCGGGACGAGGGTAAAATCGTTCAACCGCTTTGAGCCAGGATCGTCTCTTGGCCGCCACGTCTTGGATCGTATCCGAAATATCTTCTTCTCCCTGACTGATATACTTACGCGTGTCCAACAGATCCAGCTTGAGGGCTTTGGCGATGATAACTGACAGTTGGTTGGTCTTGGGAGGGACCTGTTTCTGCAGCTTCGCCTTCAACACAGGATTACGGAGGTGATCGATAAACAAATCCCGAGCCGCATTTTCTTCCCGTCCCGATTTGTCCAAGGCGGTCTGAAAAAGATCCACGAAATCAGGTAGCAATTCCCCTGGTTACTGCGGACTAGTTTTCAGCACGAACCAGGCAGCGTCCTCACTGACTGCGTCAAATCGTGCTAGGAACGCTCTCTTGAAAGTATCCCAGGCTACCCATCGGTGCCTTCTAAACCAATCATGTGCCGTGTTTCGGAGTAACAGGGTAATGGCGCGGGGAAGATCCTCGGCGCCATAGCCCTGTGCTTGCACGGCTTCAAGCCATGCCTCTGGATGAGTGTAGTTAGGATAGAAGGGAAAGGTAGTGGGGATGCTCACCATCTCTCGGGGAGGTGCTCCATTAGCATCAACCACGGGCATGTCTATTCGTGGCTCGACGGATCTCTGCCGAGTGACTGGGGGACTAAGGCGATTGGGTTGTTTAGCTGATCTTCCTCTCGCCAGCTCGTCTCACTAACGTCAGAGCCGACACGTGTCGGCTCCGATACCAACCTCGCGCCTTGCGCTGCTTTCCGTTCAGAGCGCTTAGGGTGCGGAAAGGAGGCCCCGAAAAACAGCAAGATGGGGTGTGCCAAGGATTTTTGGAAAATTGGGTGTGGGGACACAGACATAACTGAAATCCCCCGTGTTGGTCTGACGAATTATGCGATCTGGCAGGTTTCAGCGCGCGCAGGATTCTCGACGCGGGGAAGTTTTGAATTCAATCCAAAAAGTACTGTCGGACTTCCCACCGGGCCACGGCTCGTCGTTTGGAGTGGAAGGGAGCGGGCACGTGTTTAGTATCCCGTTTTCGCACGAGCTCCCGACGCCATGCGTTACACAATTCTGAGTCCGACGTGGATGGTCTCAATCGCGTGGCTCTCTCCTTGTGCTCGTCCTCGTTCCGCGCTCAGTAATGGAACCCCTTCGACTGGTAGTGATCGAGGCGTTGGCAATCACTACACAGGGTATTAGGCCAATGGGGTGCCATTGCCGACCACGAGATGACGAACAACTCGTTAAAGGGTAGTAGTAGCGAGTACGGCGGAAAGTGTGTATCCACAATGACAAACCCAGCACCTACGAACCAAGAACACCGATTTTCAGGAGGGAAATAGTACTGCTCACCGATCTTTGCGACAACTTCTCGTATGTCCCACTCACAGATACGCGTCCTATCCTCGTTTTACAGGAAGGGGCGAAGACGAAATGCGGGAGGCTGAAGCCTAGTCGGATTGAACCCGTTAGTCCACATGACAAACAATCAGGAATAATTTAACCAGTCATCACGTACATGTAATCAATCCTAACAAAACAGGGGAAACAGAGGGTTTGGAGGAAGAGAAAGAAAAACTCAAGTGTGGCGAGACGCAGTAGCTATTTTGTACTTAGATTGTGCGTCGCATATGTATTCGCAATATTCCTTCGACAATCACACAACAGAAAAATTTCCCAAAATTAAATATTTCTTCTATAGTAAAATTACATTCTAAATTTCAAATTTTCATTTCATCTTAAAAAATGTCATTCCAATTTTAAAATTTTTCGTCTTACTTGATAACTTTCTTTCCAATAATTGGGTATCCCTTCTTATTTGAACTGCATGCAAGAGATGGAATCAAGGTCTGGATGAGTTCATGAAATATTTAAATTGGGCTGTCATTCTAACTAAGGATTTTCAGTCATAAATAAGTTAACCCAATATAAATTCGAAGATAGTTAATGTAGTAGAATGAAAGTTTAATTAATTAAAATTTTTCATAAACTCGTCCAGACTTTCATTCCATCTTGAACAAATAAATGTAGTTGGAAGGGAAAACTCATATTTAGACGGGAACTTATCAAATAAAACTGAAAATTTTAGAATTGGACAAACATTGGAATGATGATTTATAAATATGAAGGATTTTTTTTTTATGGAATGTTTTTTCAACTTTCATTTCTCACGAGAATTTTTATGTTGCAAATCAAAGCATTCTTGCATTTCCAAATCCCAACAACATTGCCCTTGTCATCAACTCGCCCTAATCAAGATGGGTTTTGTACCCGTTCACTCTCATCTCCCATGCATGCATTCGCTGTGGAAGGTGCGAAAATGACAATCATGCAATTTCCTAACAAGTTGACGTTAAGGGAAGAATCCTTGGTGGTCGACACATGCGCATCCACCGTTCACAAGACAAAATCCAATGGTTTGGGGGACTACCCAGGAAATTAATGGAAGAGTTCCGGAATAATTCATTTTAACATAGTTATCATACTCATGCCATTACACGCCAACCTTTGGCTTATTACATAGAACCATCCCCAACGAAGGAAGAAAGAGAAGGAAGAATTAAAATCGAAAAAAAAATTACACAGAGACCGAGGGAGGGCAGAAAGGTTCAGCTTTACCTCCGCAAAGTTACGCCAAAAAATAAATTCGCAACTAAGAGGGTGTAATCGCCACCAAATTCCAACACGGCCCTCGGTTAGTCATCCACTTAACTCAGATCACCTGTCCGCATTCTGACACCGACGATCCCGGTCGTCGTGCATCATCCTCCACCACTGCAATCGTCACCCCATCATCTTAGTCAAGACGTGGCTTGCCCGGATCCCACAGTCCGTCGTGGCGATCTAGCGCACCACCAGTCAGTCTACAGTCGGCTCGTCAGGACTTTCCAACTCGCACCGTACACATCACCTAGCCAATACTTCCCGGAAGCTGGCTGATGAGTCGAAAGAGAGTTTTGCAGGGGCGTCTGCGGAATTTATAGTTGCGAGAAGGGAGAGAGATGCGAAAAAGGGTGAAGGGTGAGGCAGAGGAGGGCATAGGAGAGTTTGAAAGTGGTCGTCCATCGAAAGTCATGTTGATCCTCCTAACTAGACCTCAACCAATCAGAATCGTCGTGAAGTAAGAACTTACACGGCGCTTCTCGTTGGTTAGGTGGGGAGAGAGAATCGACTGGGTTTTCGAGCGCGGATTTTAGAGCGGGAAGAAGAGGAGCGCGAAGGATAGCACGAGACGGGTCCAAGATTCAGATGATCAAGAAGGAGAAAGAAAAAAGGCGCGCACTGAGAAGGGGAGGGAAAAGTAGTTACAGGGGGTGGAGGCGAGGAAGCGTGTGCGCTCGAAGAAGGATGGTGAGAGGAGCGCAAGGGAGGAAGGAGGAGGGAGTTGCTGGCATGGCGCCGGTCAATAAGAGGGAAATGGGCACCAAAACAGTTACAATTTTTCCCAATCCTATGCTAATTCAAAAATTGAAAATACCATATCCGCGCGCAAAACAGAAGTGGGAAAAAAAGTCTTCCGTCGATCCACATTCGTACAAGAATTTCCCAGAGTTTTCAAGGTCGAGGCCGAGAACATTCGTGAGCGGAAGGTCACGCGGTATTCTGATAATTCTGGGATTTCTAACTGCCGAGCCAAATTCCAAGCGCGCTCGTTAAGGCGCACGAAATTCCCATGCATTTTCACTCAAAAACAAAAAGGAAAGGAGCTGATAAATTTCCGCAAGGTACCTTTAATCGGGCATAGACAGAGAGGGGAGGGGAGGGGGTCAAACTGTACACCTCTGGCTGCAGGGAAAACAAAAAGAAGGGGGTCTGGAGGATGGCGCAGGTCCGGAAGCTAGTACGTCACAGATTGACAAGAACAATCTCGGAGGTAGTGGTGGAATTAGCGAACTTTACAACTTATAGTTTGTTCAGTCGATGCTAAGACAAGGGGTTAAAAACAAAGTGAAAGGGAATCAGTGTTTCCTACACATATAACTAATATACTAACACTATCGACATTATAATTTATCCCACAAAAATACATTGGTACACGCTAATCAACTTGGTAGACCCACGTTTACATAGATTTAGGCTTAGTCATATTTCACACTTATGAGTTTTAAACCCCGACTGAATTCGAGTTGCTAAGCGTTTTGGCATATGAAAATCCTTACCTATATTTCTATAAAAAAAATATATATCCCTTACTGTAAACTTCACGAAAACCTCATTTTCATAATTTTTCCTTCCATCACTTTCAAGTGTTACTTTTTAATGTCTCGAAATAGATGTTGTCACTCGTAACCTCTAGAAACAAGTCTGATTACTATAAAAGTCATTCGAGAAGATGTGTTATCAACTCCTCCTCTTTTAACAGATATACTTATTTTCTTTAGGACAAAGAGTGAAACATCATTGACCAATCCATTTTTTCTCAACACTTTTTCATTTGATCCTAATTTGTTTAGAAATCGATATCAAAGTGAACAAATATGGTTCCGCTTTTGTACACCGTGACCTGGCTGTAGTGGTTACGATACTTGGCTCTTGAAGCCGAGGTCGCCTGTTCGAGTCCGTGCTTGTACGGAGGAGGGTTGAGGCCCGGAGGTACTAATCCAATGACATTGGAAAACTCATGTGAACTGGCGGGCAATTGCGCATAAATGAGCGGGCTATACTACCGATGAGGGTCATGTGCTACTTGGAGCGAAGTGTGCGGTGATTGCCAGCGTTCATGTGGTGTTGTGTGTGGTGTGCGTTGAGAGTGGACACTACAGCCTTGCAGGGGTGGGGCGGATTTCACGGCCGGTATGGTTTCGCTTTTGTACATTGTGTCTTGGTTGTAGTGGTTACGATACTTGGCTCTTGAGGCCGAGGTCGCCGGTTCGAGTCCGTGCTTACACGGAGGAGGGCTGAGGCCCAGAGGTACTGATCCAATGTTATAATATGGAAGCTAAAGGAGCCCATCAAAATTTCGCCTCTCTGTTTTATAAAGCGTTAACAAGTTATCAAAAAATTATCCATCCCATTATATCGAATGTCATTCTTCCTCATTTGTCACCGTTTTTCTTTTTGCAAACGTTTTCCGTCTTCTTTATATTTTCACCCTTACTCCATTCTTACTTTTTTACTCGTAAAAGATTAATTTAACCATTTTTCTAATTAATGCATGAGAGAGTTTGTAAACATCTCTTTAATATCAAAGACAACTCTTCTCACTTCACATCTCACCCCATGACTTGGTGCATTGCTGACTTCCTACGATCGAGCTTTAAGACGATATGTTGAGTTAAACTCACATAAGTTTCTAAAAAAGATAAAGAGAAAGTGATTGAAAAATTTCACAACTTTGTTGCTCGTCGTCCTTGATAGTTCGACAAAAGTAAGAGTACTTAATTTGAACTTCATCTTACCTTTATTTTTCGGCACCACATACACTTATTTTCAGGATCTACGTGTTTTATACATCCTCACATCTTTCAAACTTCTCTCCCAGTGACTAATCCTACTTATCACCAGATACTTCACTTCACTCTTCCATCCAACTTCGAAAGTTGAGTTTCCGTAGAGTACAAATTTCCTTCCTTCTGTATATGTATCTACAAAATAGACAATCATTGATTCATATTCACTCTTCAACGAGCTTATCGTATTTGTTAGCCTCGATCTCATCGTTATACAACCAATAAAATAAGACCTTGTTTCATAAAGATTGTATAGTCTTTCTAAATCGGTTTTTAATACCTTGTTTGTTGACCTCATTACACAATAAGCGTTTAGTATAATTATAATATTTTTACATAGACTATGTTTTTTAAATTATACAATTTTGAGTTAATGCCTTTGATGAAGCAAAATCTACAATATATGTATCATCAAAGTGAATTTCTATTTTTTTTTAAAGCGTTTTAATCATAAATTTTGATATACAATGATAATATTTTACTTTCATAACAATTATGTTTTTGAGGCTTGTCTTGTAAATTTTTTTGAGAGACTGTCAATGATTATTTTGCTTATACTTTTGACTCTCTTAAAAAAAAAACCTTGATGTTTGAAAATATTATACCAGTGAGTTTATGTTATTGTTGTAAAGACATTATTTTTTTCATAGTCGCTTCAACAATATATAAAGTTTTTCTTTACCTTTTTATCATACAGCTTTCGTTCACATATCTTGACATTATGAAAGTTTTATCCCCTCTTAACTTGGTCCTTACACTTAGCAAACTTTATACATTTTTTTTCACCTCAAACATTTCAGTTAATAAATTTTTATTTTATATAAAGGGTAACCGGCGTTGGGGATGGGCCGAACGCCCGAACCCGAGCGCCCGAACGTCTGGGACCCCTTGGGGATGTGTTCGGTCATTCGAGCTAAACGCGGACAAAAAAAAAAAAAAAAAAAAAAAAAAAAAAAAAAAAA
>BFEA01000193.1:2406322-2423944 GCA_003427395.1 Chara braunii
TTTCCGTGAGAATACCGGAAAGAAAACAGAGTGCCAGTGGTACCCAGGTTCGGCAAAACTCGGAGCGCAGTGAAATTCAGGGTCGACAAAAACAGGCTCGGAGGTACTGGTGGTTTAAACAGAACCTTTTGGTCCTGGCTCCTTTTCCATTCTGGGGAGCATCAGTCCGGTTCCTATTCCCCCAGCAAGTCCAAGATAGTACAATGGTTACTTACTCACGCTCCTCCCCCTTATGGTGTGGAGGCTCAGAAGATGACATTGATTACTTCCTTGAAGGAGGATGTACCGATCTTCACCCCTGCCTAAGTTAGCTTGTTCTAGTAGCTGTTGCTTGACTTTATTGGAAATATCAGGTTTATTTTCTGACTGTTCCTCTCTATCAACTGGACATGTGGCATGTCTGTGTTTCTCTGTGACAGTGGGTATGTCGGACTCCTTTACTCTACTTCTGGACACCTTGGGAGCAGTTTTACTTGAAAGTGTTGCTTGAAGCTAAAAACCTAAACCCTCGCTTGGTTACACTATGATGTGCAGTAAACCGTATTCCGCAGCAGTCTGGGGGCCCAAAACTGCGCCCGAACGACGCAAGCCAAACACGGTCTGCGCCAGGCAGTGCGACCACCCACTGCCTCTTCTGGAAAGTCAAGAGTCCAAATCAACTGTCAGGTGAAAGGTACCGCGCCCAGACCCTTGGTCGGATACACTCACTTGTTGTGAGCAGGTACCCAGACAGCATAAAGGCCACCAAGAATTCTTTGTCAGGCCAATCTGGGCCATCATTGGCATTGAGATCTTGACGGCTGAGGGATGTAGCACCTGGGGTCCAGACCCCGCGTCAACGCTACATAAGCGTTGACCTCGTGGCTTTGGAGGACATTCTGTCTTGCGTCAATGCGGACTCCACGCGTTGACGACGACGCTGGCTGTACGCTAGCTCTACGCTAGCAATTGGGTGGATTACGACAACGCTATGCTGGCTCGGCATGGTGGCTGGCTTGCAATTGTCTTCTGGGCATGCTGACGTGGCAGCTGCCACGCGCCGCCGTTGACGTGGCCGCTGCCACGTATATTACTGTTGCGGACGTGGTGAGGTTACGAGACTGGCATTGCTATTCTGCTCCATCGTCATTCGGAAGGAGATCATGACTATGGGGTGATCGGGGATACGTACCTTGTTATCTTGAGGTCGACATTGCTTCAGCTCGTTGATGAAAGGTTGATTGACGTGCCACGTGGCACATTG
Source organism: Chara braunii (assembly GCA_003427395.1). Taxonomy (NCBI): domain Eukaryota; kingdom Viridiplantae; phylum Streptophyta; class Charophyceae; order Charales; family Characeae; genus Chara; species Chara braunii. The sequence continues at coordinate 2,407,566 of BFEA01000193.1, forward strand.
TGGGAGAACTTCAGATGCGCGTTCAGATGATGAATTACTGAGATGGTGATCGAGGAGGGAGCCCGAAGCAGAAGTGGGCATTGTCTTCAATCCTTACTCTAAGTCTATTCTCCCTCCTCTCTCCTTCGTATGTGTCTGTTTCTCCCATCTGATTGTATCTGGACACGATTATGATTATTGATAATCATCAGCAGGTTGATATCTATCTGGGCTTGCATTGTTGACAAGTGTCTTCATGATCTGGGTTCATTGCAATTTGGTATCAGAGTTGTACTCCCGATGATGTGACCAACGAAGACTACATGTACAAGAACGACGACGAGGAAGACGCACGCGCGCACCTGGCGGTGAGGTAAGTGAAAACGGTGCACGTCACGATTGATATCGCATGCGTCTATAGATGCGATTCTAGACAGGCGCAGTACCGTTATCCCGGTGACAACCAACGCGCTCGTGATCAAGTGGTGGTGCCTACATTGGAGATAGGTGCTGATGAGGACAAGTATTCCAGTCAGGATCTCGTTGCGATCTAGATCCCGATCGAACGTATTTGCGATCGGGATACATTGTTGACGTGGCCAGTGATTATTGAGCAACGCTGACGTGACAGTGTTGACTCATCACTCGTCTATTATGGTGAGGAGCTTCTAGCTAACGTGGCGTTGTCTGACGTGGTGTTCCATTACCTGGCTGACGTGGCATTGTATGATTGACTGGCGACGTGTTGATATCGCTACAGGAGTTCAGGCTGGCTGACGCGGACGATCAAGACATACGCTGCTGACGGCACGGTGTACCCCCACTGATGATGATGACTGGACGAACGTCCTAACGTGGCGGACTCGATGAGTTGCTGTGTTGGCATGCCAGGGGTGACACGTGGGAGGCACGAACATGCCTAAGTGGGAAGATACACTTTGACGACGAAGGCGGCACGGTTGAAAGACTGACGTGACTGTGGTGCTGGACGTGAGATCGAGTGTGTGATCACACCGAACTTCAGAAGACACAGCATCAGAAAAAGGAAGACGCTAACTATTGATGTTCTGTTTGTTGGCGGATTTACCTGTTGTCGTAAGCTGTGTTGTGTGCCTGTGTACTCACTTGTGTGTTGTTGATGATCACGCTGGCCTGGGGTTGTGGTACCTGTACTAACATAGGACGTCATCACACAGAATAAACAGAACAACATTCAGATTAGATAGGAGAAATTGAAATTATTTATTTCTGTTTCATTCTATTGAAATTTTTTATGTTCAAGATTGTGTTGGCTCAGGTGACCGATCAAATTAATTGTCTTCTTTTGTTTATGTGAAGTAGACCAACCTGGCCGACGAATTTTCTTGTTTTTGTCCTTCGAAAATGTCTCACTTCTGAAAAAATCTGTAGATGTCTATTCTGACGAGGTTTGTGACCACGTTTTTGTTTCCTATTCCGATCACGCTCTCTGTAGGCGATGACCCTTCTGAGCTTAAGACTTGAACGCACGCCGAAAATAGGAAACAAGAACTACTAGCTTTGTGGAACCAACTGTTGACCGAATTGCGTCTATCCGGACCAAATGCCAAACAACACATTTGTAACAAATTTGATTGGCAGATGGATGAGGATCATCTGAAGCAAGTTGTTACGGCTGTGGAGGTTGTGGCAGCTGGAACTGAGGTCTCCAAACTGGTTACCCAATGTCGTCAGGCGCTGACAGTTGGAAGAAGTGAATCAGATGAAACTGACTCGTAAATGTAAGATTAAACCAGAAGTGACTGAGACTACGATTGAAGCGAACATCTAGCAACTAAAAGAAACGCTGGCCGCGGAAGAAAGAAAGATAGAAAAACTGGCAATAAGGAGAGAACAAAAACAAAGGAGGGAACAAAAAGTTAGAGAAATTAGACAAATGATTGGGCCAGAAACTGGGGAACAAGTTGACTTGCCGCATACGTTGTCTCAGATTATGAATTACCTTACCTTTTTGGAAGAGAAAATTGACGAACAACAAACTCAGTTAGATGAGATTGTTGTAGGATTAAGAACAATTACAAACATTGTGAAATGAAAGAAGCAGGTAGAAGGTGAGGAAGAGGAAAAAAAAGATTAGAAAGAGGTGAATAAGTAGATGGGTGATGCCATAAAGTCTGCTGATCTTAAAGTTAAAACATCGACCAATGGAAATGGACCGCCGAGTCCACCTCCCTCTCTGCCTAAGTCTCCTCATTCTACTCCTTCCAATTCTCTTTCTTCGACAACTCCGGATAAGACAAGTGCAGAACCGGAGAAACCAAAGAAGAAAGAAAGAGTGAAAATGAAGTTGCCTTTTACTTTTAATAACAAGAAAGATAAGAGTCTACCTCTGTGGATTGCTGAAATCCAGACGTGTGTAGGCACCGCTCCAGTCGAGTCGGAGTCCCAAGTGGCGTTCACCACCTCTTGCATGGGACGTGCGGCCAAACAATGGGTGTTGGATGAGGCTAACACCGCGGGTTTTGAAGATATCGGTGAATGGGCAGAGACATTGACCCTGAAACAGTTCTTGGTGAAAATCAAGAACCGTTTCCTAGACAAGACGACCGCGGACAAGGTGTTTGACCAATTAACTATGATTGTTCAAAAGCATTGGACGTCGGTCGAAGCTTTCTCCCGCGAAGTCGATCGATTGATGCAGGTTTCAGGATTGAACCTGCAAGACATCCAAGTGTTGTATATTTACTCTCGCGCGTTGCCTGAGCCCATCCGAGAACACTTGGTGGCCGAAGCAAAGTCCAGTAAGTATAATATATAGGCAATTTCGAGACCTCATTCTGCAAAGGGAGCAAATGACTTCTCAAGTCAAAAAATTATATGCAGCCGTAGTCAAGATTGGAGGAGGAGGAGGAGGGGGGATGTATGACAGAGGACAACGATTTATCTGGCGACAAAAGCGTCAGGACCACATCCTCGTTGTCTTTGATGATGATACAATGGAAAGGTGACTGAGAGAAAATGAGAATAAAAAGGATAGCAACAGTGACTTTAGGAAGGGGGACGTCATTGTTGTTGTGGCCATCAAGGGAAGGCCGCCAAGAAATTATGTAAGGAAGAAACGATGCTCGTTTCCACTGCACCCTGACATTGCCGAGGGGAAGCCCTGGTTAAAGATGAGATTGACTTGTGAAACTTGGGAGGAGCGCATGGACAATGCGGAATGTCTTAAATGCGGCATAATGAGACATGTGATTGCATACTGCCCTTTGATCAGAAACCTAAAAGCGAGCAGCCAAGTAGCATCTTCTCCTACTGAGATAAAGGGTAAGTACGAAAAGAAAGGTGAGGCGCCAACGAACCCTTCCTACCTTTTTTCTCATATGGCAGAGGATGATCCTTCCTTAGCCCATCATTCAGACCGCCTTCCTTAGCCCATCATTCAGACCGCCCTGATATTGTCTTATGTCACGGTTTTGTTTCTCTGGATGACTCCATTGATGAGCTAGGTAATTAATTGCTAGCCTTACGTAGCTCATGGACTCGAAAAGTAAAGTCTAAGAGCGAATTGTTATTTTCTGATGTAGAAATCGCACGAAAACGAGTAGGTGCGTTGTTGGACCCCGGCTCGACGAGGTCCTACATCCCTGAGAAAGCAATCCGCAAGTTGCATATCGGAATGAAGGTGGAAGATTTGTCTCGACCTATCACGTCTGTGTTAGTAGATAAGAGTACGATCACTGTCTCGCAGTATGTTGATCGTATTAAGTGTCAGTTTAGAACTAGGGAAGGAAATAAAATTATGCATGAGTTGTCCTTCCTAGTGGAGAAGAATCTGTCTTTTGATCTCATTCTGGGTATAGACTGGCACGAGGAAGCCAACCCAGATATTGATTTCAAACGCAAAGTTGTGCAACTTAAGGATGCACAATATGAAATGAAACCTATTAAGTTGTATTATAAGTCTGACTCTGACTCTAGTTTGTCTTTTTGTTATATGAGTTACCCAACTTTTTGATCAATGGTTTCAAAGAAGAAGTTGGAACAGAAAGTTATGATGGTATTGGTAAAGAAAGTCGCAAGTCTTCTTCTTCCTGCCCTCCAACTATCGAAAGTCTTCTTTCTGAGTTTAAGGATCTGCATACTGAACCCACCGGAATCACGAAATGTGCTATCAAACACACTATTGAAATCATTCCGGGTAGCAAGATTCCCAAGGGCCCTATCTATCGAATGTCTTTTAGGGAACCTGAGGAATTAAGGAAACAACTGCAGGACCTTACTGACATGGGATGGATTCGCCCTAACTCATCTCCCTATGGTGCAACTGTCTTGTTTGTGCCCCAAAAGGAAGGTGAACTGCGTCTATGTATTGACTATCGAGGGTTGAATGTCGTCACTATCTAGAATGTCGAACTGCTTCCTCGCATTGACGACTTACTTGATCAGCTGCAGGGTTGCAAGTATTTTAGTAAGATTGATCTAAAGTCTGGGTACCATCAGATTGAGGTGGAACCCACGGATCAACACAAGACTGTCTTCCGGACTAGGTATGGTCATTACGAGTTCATGGTAATGCCTTTCGGATTGACGAATGTCCCTGCGACATTCCAAAGGTCAATGAATGAACTGTTTCGTCAATGGTTGGATCAGTTCGTTATTGTCTATCACGATGATATTCTGGTGTATAATAAAATAATAGAAGATCACGAGAACCATCTTCATCTAGTTCTAGGAGGGCAACTTCAAGATAAACTCAAACAAGTCTGAGTTCGCTAAATCTGAAGTCTTATACTTAGGACATATAGTGAACGAAGATGGCTTAAGGCCAGAAGAAAAGAAAATATAAGCAATTCGAGATTGGCCACGACCTAAGTCTGTAACAAAACTACGATTTTTCCTTGGTTTGACAAACTACTATAGAAGGTTCGTTAGAAACTTCTCACTGATTGTCGCACCAATGGGAAAATTGTTATAGAAAAGAACTATCTGGTTGTGGGACAAGGACTGTGAGTCTTCATTCAAGAAGATAAAGTATGCTTTGACCCACTATCCTGTTCTAAAAATTGTTGATCCGTCACTTCCCTTCATTGTTACTATTGATGCAAATCAATACGGGATTGGCGCAGTCCTCCAATAGAACGATGGCAAGGGTTATAGACCCATCGAGCTTATGTCTGCACGATTGTCATCAGAAAAGGTTGCCAACTCCACTTACGAAAGGGAATTGTATGCCTTAGTGTGTGCGCTGGTCATATGGAAGCACTACTTGTTAGGGAGACACTTCACTGTGTACTCAGACCACTCGACATTATAGTGGATAAAGACACAACCTAAACTCTCTGATAAGCTAGTACGATGGTCTGCATTCATTGATACTTTTGATTTTAAGTTGAAAACTATCAAAGGTAAGTCTAATGGGGTTGCAGATGCGTTGTCTAGACAATGTGATTTCTTTAGTATTATTGTCTCCTACTTAGATGCTGGGAATGATGTGAAATATAAAATTCGTCAAGGATATGCGACTGACCCTATCTCGAAGCCTATCATGGATGTCCTTGTGAAAGACCCAACTCTACTTCCCAACTATAGAGTAACAAATGGTTTGCTTTTCTTGTTAGACCAAACTGAAAAAAAATTGTGTATTCCCCACAAGGAAGAAATCAAAAGTCTGTTGATTGGGGAATATCACGACATTGAGGGACATTTTGGTTTCAAGAAACTTACGCTGAGGTTAGGGAACGCTTTGATTGGAAGGGATTGAAAGAGGACGTACTAACTTATGTTCGTACATGCTTGGTGTGCCAGAGAAACAAACCTTCGCATGAGAATCCACTCGATCTTCTGAAACCATTACCGATTCGTAGTGAACCAGGTAAGTCCATTTCGATTGATTTTATGAGTCTCACAAAAAACCGCAATGGCAACAGCCAAGTAATGGTTACTATGGATCGTTTCTCTAAATGCGTCATTTTTATTCCCTTACATTCAGAAGCGCGAACTGAACTTGTCATTCAAAAGTTTCAGATGCGATGGGTGACGAAGTATGGTTTTCCTGAATGTATTGTGTCTAATCACGATGTCAGGTTTACAAATATGCCATGGCAAAAACTTATGGAAGCATATGGCACACGACTAACCATGTCGTCAGGACGACATCCTGAAACGAATGGTATGACTGAACTGATGAAGCTAACAACTTTTACTCATATATGTGAGACCCTATCAAATTAATTGGGATGGGAATTTACCCAAGATCACAAGTACATATAATAGTAGTGTTCATACTGCTACAGGGCATACGCCTAATGCACTGCATAAAGGATGGAAACCTAAGTGTCTCAATGATGTGTTGACACGGGACCAATTTCTTAGGTTACCTCCAGGAACCCGGGAATATGCAGTATTGTTTCAAGAAGACATCAAGAAAGTAAAAGAGAATCTGAAGAAAGCTCAGACCCAAATGATTGAACAAGCTAACAAGCATCGCCGACCATCTGCATTCAAGGAAGGCGATTTAGTCTGGGTCGGGTCCAAATAGTTTTCATTGGAAGAAGATGTGTTTCGGAAACTACTGCCTGTCTATTTTAAACCTTGGGAAGTTCTCAAGGTGATTGGGGATTGAGAAGGATCATCTTATCGTATTGATATTCCCCCTCACCTCAAAACGTATCCTGTCTTTCACGCGTCAAAACTATTACCCTATGTAGAAGGCAAAGAGTTCCCAAACAGACCATCTATGATTCCGCCATCAATGAAAGGCATGTATGAAGTAGATCGGATCATAGAGCATGGGTTATTTTCTACAGGAGGATGCGGACGACCACAAAAGCAGTTCAAGGTACGTTTCAAGTTTCAGTCTCCGTCTGAGGACAAATGGTTTAGTAAAGAGAATTACTTGAAACTGCTCCTGGCATTGTGTCTGCTTATGAACGTAGGTTAAGGTCTTAATTATTTATGCGATGGAACTCAAAAATGGGTCGGCAGGAATGCAGTAGCCCGTGTTCCGCAGCAGTCTGGGGGCCAAAAATTGCGCCCAGATAACGTAGGCCAAACACGGCCTGCGCCAAGCAGTGCGACCACGCACTGCCCCATATGGAAAGTCAAGAGTCCAAGTCAACTTCCAGGTCAAAGGTACTGCACCCAGACCCTTGGTCGGATACACTCACTTATTGTGCGCAAGTACCCAAACAGCATCAAGGTCACAGAGAATTCTGTTTCAGGCCAATCTGGGCCTTCATTGGCATTGAGATCTCGACGGTTGAGGGATGTAGCACCTGGGGTCCTGACCCCACGTCAATGCTACATAAGCGTTGAACTCTTGGCTTTGGAGGACATTCTATCTTGCGTCAATGTTGACTCCACGCGTTGACCGACGACGCTAGCGCGACGCTGCGACGTTGGCTGGACGCTGACAATTGGGCGGATTACGATGACGCTCTACTGGCTTGGCATGGTGGCTGGCTTGCAATTGTCTTCTGGCATGCTGATATGGCAGCTGCCACGCGCTGCCGCTGACTTGGCCGCTGCCACGTATATTAGTGTTGCTGACGTAGCGAGGCTACGCGACTGGCATTGATGTTCTGCTCCATCGTCATTCGGGAGGAGATCATGACTATGGGGCGATCGGGGATACGTAGCTTGTTATCTTGAGGTCGACATTGCTCCAGCTCGCTGATGAAAGACTGATTGACGTGCCACGTGGCACATTGTGGGAGAACTTCAGATACGCGTTCAGATGATGGATTACTGAGGTAGTGATCGAGGAGGGAACCCAAAGCAGAAGTGGACTTCAATCCTCACTCTAAGTTTATTCTCCCTCCTCTCTCCTTCGTATGTGTATGTTTCTCCCATTTCATTGTATCTGGACACGATTATGATTATTGACAATCATCAGCAGGTTGATATCTATCTGGGCTTGCATTGTTGACAAGTGTCTTCATATTTGGGTTCATTGCAGATGATAGAACTTTTCCTAATGGTCGTTTCCTGGTTGTGTCTGCTGTTGATGCAGGGTTTGCTTGGATTCCGCGGCATATTCTCTGTCTGGGGCTGGAGTGCTGGGAGGTGGGTTGGTAGGGTTGGGAATTTTGGATCGGTGGTGGTTGCGGGATAGCCGCGGTGCATGGGAGTGGGAAGGGGAAGGGGGATGTGTGAGTTAGTATGTGTTTGCTCGGATGTTTGGGGGTTGGGGGGAGGGAGTGGAAGGAAATGTGTAGAGGAGGAGGTGGCGATGAGGTTGCTATCGTGGAGGTGGTAGGGTGTTATGAGGTTGGTTTGATAACGGTGATGGCTGAGATAGAGTAGATGATGGGTGTATTGGTATTATTGTTGTGTATGTTTAGTTTTGGGGGTGAGTCTGTCCTTTTTTTATTGGACGAAGCTGTCCTTTTCCTCTTTTGTTCTTATTATTATTAGAATTTATTCTTATCTTCTGGGGCCTGACTTGGTGTCTGTTCGGCTGGAAACCTTGTGCGAGAGAATGAAATCTACTAGTATGGGTCTGATTTTAGCGTAGGTTAAACTCTAATTTCTGTTAAGTCCTAATGAAGAGGTCTGTTTTCTCATATTACTTGTTTTCTTTTTTGCGTTTTCTGTTTCCGAAGGTTGGTTTTTTTTCCTGGCTCGGGCTGTTGGTTTTTAGATAACATTTCTTAAATTCCTGTATTCGAGCGACCTTCTTGGGTTCTTAGTGTTCTTCGGTTTTGTTTGAGGTTTCTTCCTGTCGTTCCTCCGCGTCCTGCTGCTCTGTGTCCCACTTACGGAACTTCGAGTGTGTGTCCTTTATTTATGACATTTTCTTACTTAATAGCCATTTTTCTTCGAACGCTTTCAGACTCTACGCTCTCTTTTGCAGGTCTGTTAACCTTTCTTGTTTCATAAGTTCTATTTTTCATTGCGCTCTATTTTTGTTTCTACTATTTCGTTTGTCTCTCTCCATTCCTCGTCTCTTGTTATTCTTTGGTCCCCTAGAGTTCCCTTGCATCTGGATTTCCATATGACCCATAGCGTCGCTCTTCTCAATAGGGCAGCTATTATTTTCTCCTCTTATGACAGGTTTTCTTCCGTGTCTCTTGCTTATAGCAGGTAGTTGGTTTGTTCTGGGTACGGATTTGAAGAAATGTTGGACCAGGTCTCTTTGACTGATCCCCATAGAGTAGTTGCGTGTGCACACTCTACCAAGCAGTGGATGAGCAACTCCACTTTGTTGTCTCTGCACATTTTGCAGTGAGAGGAATGTTTCGTCCTCTGATCTTCTCTTCTGTGTAAGTCCAACCATTCATTGACTGGGACCGCCCAATAGAGAATCAGCCATTCAAGGCTTCTGAATCAAGGGGACTTTAGGCTGCTGTAATAATCCCATGGAATTTCGGAAGGTCATCCATGTTCTTCTCCTAGATGTTTGGTCCATCTTCTTGATATGGATGGGCGTGGGTCCTCTGTCTTGTTCCTTATTTTGTAGCCTAACTTTACTTCATAGTCTTGTAGATTGACTAGTTTTCTTCGTCTTTCTCTGCCAAGTTTAATGAACCATGCCCACTCCCATAGGTCCACTTCAAACTCACTGATATCCTTGTTTGGTCTCAATATTAGTAGTTTGTCCAGTTTGTGTCCACTACTTTGTGGTCGTTTGTTATTTTTTTGGTTATATATTCTGACTTTCCTCATATTTTTTAAGTTGAACTCTAACGTTGTTATGCTCTCCTCTTTGATTTCTGTTATTGTCTTGTGATTGTTTTATTAGCTCGTGTACTTCGAACTTTGCGGTGTTGCTGAGGGTGTCCACTTTCTTAAGGAATTTGAGAGCTACTGATGACGTTGATTGCTGTTTGTCTGTTACCAAGTTTTATACTTCCCATTTGATGTGCTTCTTTAGTAGGGCTCTCCATTCTAGCGGTATGTTGTCTAATATTTCCTCCAGGTTCTTTTCGAGGTTGTGGACTCCCTTGAGCTGAGGCCTCAATTCTATGGTTGTCTTCCGTCTTTGCTCTTCTTCCAGCCATAAGTGGCCTATTTTTCAAATTCTCTTCTCCACCCATTTTCTCCATCTCCTGCCCCTGGCTGTTAAGGACCATGGTTTGCCTGTACCGCCCGCGATAAGGGAGTTACTGAAGATGGGTTGTCTCAGCACTCCTTCCTATTTCTTCGGCTTCTTTACCTTTTCCGGGAGTGTTTCGCGGCAGTGCTTGATTAGTGTTCTCCAGTGGCTGCTCGGGGGGTCCCTGTTGAACGACAGGTTGTTGCTTGTCTTGCCTTGTTCTTTTCTTGGGGTCCATGATGCGTTCATGAGTCAGTGGTATCCCTCTATTTGGGGGTCTGTTGGGAAAGGTACTAGGTTGCGAATCTGGTAGAGAGCCATATCGTGTCAGGGTAGTTCTTTGTGTAGGAGTATTCTAATGATCCATTTCAATTATAGGGTTTTGTATTCACTAACCGGGTTTAGCAGTCCTAATCCTCCTTTTTTTACCGGTCTAGTTATATATTTTCATGTTACTTTCGATATGTACTTGTCCTTGGATGCTTCTCCTGTCCATAGAAATGCACCTACCTTTTTCTTTAGCATTGATATGAATTGGGGAGGCGAGTCTTATAAGGAGGCTGAGTACCAACCCATGGAGAAGATCGACGTGTTTAAGGCTAAGACTCTGCCTTGGAGAGAGGTATTCACTTTCTGCCATTCTGTCATTCTATTTACCATTCTTGCTAAAATGTTTGGACTTGTGTTTTCGCTGATACCTTTTGCTGATACTGTGATTCCCAGGAATCTCATAGGTTCCTGAGTGCTTATCCATTCTAGACCCTGCGTTTCAGCGGTGGGTTGGGGTGTTGGATGTGGGGCTAACCACCACCCGATCGTCTCTGACCAGTTGATCTTCATTTCTTAGGGTAGCTGAAATGCTTGCATGGCTCTTGTTAAGGCTTGAAATGAGGTATCTGTGGCTCGAATTATGACTGCGAGGTCGTCTGCGAACAACATAACGGTGGGGAAAGAGATGAACCTGTCCGAATTCTCTACGGTGAGTCTATCTATCGAAGGATCTTTGCGCAGAAAGGTTGCTACTGCTTCCATCACAAAAAGAAAAATTGGTGCTGCCAGTGGATTCCCCTGACGCATTGATCTCGTTATTCTTTACGTGTCCGATAAGTGTTCATTTACTTGTACTAAACCGTGTGCATCCTCATACAACACGTTTACCCACTTCTTGAAATTTGGGCCAATAGCCATTTTTTCCATGCTGAGTTGTAGAAAATCTTAGTTTACCTGGTCATATTTTTTTTTCAAAATCGAAGAAGAGAATGATCGCTTGCAGTCTTTTATCTCTAATCAGTTTAGTGGCCTCGTTTAAACATACTACATTGTCTAGAATGTATCTGTCAGGGATGAAACCTGTTTGATCTATGTGAAAACATTTGTCAGTGACGTTCCTTATGCGGTTGGCTAGAGTTTTTGCTAGTATCTTGTATGCTACTGGTAGTAGGATGATGGGTTTGTAGTTCTTGATGTTTTCTCGTTCTCCTTTCTTGTAAAGTAGAGTAACTACACCTTTGCTTCTTTCTTTTCCTAGTCTGCATATTTCAAAGTTTTTTTGGAGAAAGTTGAATAGGTCCCCAGCCATTACTTGCCAATTTTCTATCCAGAATTCTTTAGATAGTTCGTCCTTCCCAGGGACGTTATTAGGTTGCATGCTTCTTAGTGCTTTGTAAAGTTTTTGCTTAGTGATGTTTTTGTCTAGATATGCAACTGCTTCCGGTTTTACACACGTTTCTAAGTGTTTTAGGAACTTGTTTCTTGCTCTAGTTACCTCTGCTTGGTTGAAATTTGTTGCTCTCGATGTGTATAAGTTTTGATAAAATTTTGTTATTATTTTGATAATTCCTTCTTGATTATAAACCACTAGGTCTTTGTTATTTTTTAGCCTTGGGATTCTACTGTTTCTATTGTTTGACTTGATTTTTTTGAAGAAGTACTTGGTCATGGATTCGTTGCTTTCCCAGTCCTTCACTCTGACCCTTATAGCTAAACCTTGCCTATTCCAGTCTGCCCATCTGCTGAGTTCTTCTCTTGCTTTTATTAATAGTTGTTCGTACATGTGTTCTTCTGGATTGTTTATTAGGTTGAATTTTGTTGTTTCTACTACCGCTACTAGCATTTTTTGTCTCACTTTCCTTTTCTTGGCTTCTATCCGGGATGTTTTGTTAGACCAACTGCTTACTGCCTGGATTGCTTTTGGGAAACTATATAGGATGTCTGTGTTGTTATTTTCTTGTTTGTGGAGATCCCAAACTTGTGTGATCTCTGTTTTAAAATGACCCATGGTGATCAAGAAATTATTCAGTTAAAAAAAAACATTGCCTGGCGTGTTGTCTAGGGAGAAGGTGAGGTGCAAACCTATTTGACTATGGTCGAATCCTCCATAGTGGGGGAACTTGGATATTGATGCCCGTTTAACTGCGTCTTCTAAAGTTTCAGAGATGAGGAAGGAGTCTATTCTGGAGAATGAGGTTGTTCCTTGAGTTGTTTTTCTGGTACATGTAAAATCCTTTGTTGTTGGGTTTAACATTCTATATAGTTCTCTTAGGTTCATTTCTGTGAGGAATTCTACCATTACCTGAACTTTCGACTCCTCCACTGCTTCCCTACCGTGTGAAATTTTATCTAATGTTGGTTCTATTGTGACGTTTCAGTCCCCGACTAGGATTAGGTGTCTGTGTTGTGGGCCTTCCGGCTTCATTCTTTCTAAGAAGGATCTTCTTTGTGTAATGGTGTTTGGTGCGTAGATATAAAGTAGGGAGAACTCTTATTCCGTGTAAGCGAAGTCTGTTCTTGTCCAACGGCCTTCTTCTATATCTCTCGTGGAATTTCCTATTGTTAATAATTGGGGGCATCTGCTTTCTCGTGTACTATTGTTAATACCCCTTTTGAGGCTGTTGTGGGGCTCGCTGCCTATTCTGCATGCTTGATATGCTTCGGTCTTCTTATAATATCTTTGAGTGTGCTTTGGTGTTCCTCTGTTGTGGCCAGGTGAGTTTCTTGGATGCATAAGATATCTGGTGGTGTGTTGTCCAACTAGACTGTCGTGCCAACGCAACTGTGTCATTTCGTTGGTGTTCACAGGATATAAGTGCCCTTCCTATCAGTGAGAGGTGCCAAGCAGAACATTATAGATGAATCCTGGCAGCAATACTTTGTTGGAGGAGAGACCCCTGATCTGTTGCTGAAACCTGCTGACTAATAAGTACGTCCAGGAATCTTTCCTCCTCTCCTTCTTCCACCCTCTTCATGCCCCACCGCACTTGAAGTTGGAAGGAGATCGGCAGAAAGTACGTTGACTTGTTCCAGTTGAAGGACACCTCCGAACTACTGTGAGTATTCTCGCAGAACTTCCTTCAGGGTCAAAAGAGTTGGAACAAAGTTTTTGCACACCATAAAGAGGTCGTCTGTGAGCGCCTTCACTCGACATTCCAAGCCACTGACCAACTTCAGTCCTCCAATCTATGGGCGATTCTGCACACGGTTCAACAACACCTCCATCTGTAGTACAAAGAGAAGAGGGGCCGAGGGGCCGCCTTGTCGGAGTGACCGTATAATTTTGAACGGGGACGAAATGTGGTCGTTACCGCCGATGTGGATGTCGTGTACATTGCCTTGATCCACTTGCCAAATCCTTCGTCGAACCCCATGCGTCTCAGGGTGGTCAACATAAAAGGTCATCCCACCTTGTCATACACTTTCTCGAGGTCGAGAAGAAGTACGACCATATCTAGATTTTCCTCTTCCACGATTTTAAGCATCTCAATCGCCGTGATGATGCTATCGAATATTGATCTTCCTTGTACGAAAGTCTCGTGGTCTTCTTCTACCAGAACTGGAAGGTGCACTGCAAGTTTTCTGACCAAGGACTTTGTTAGGATCATGTAGGAGACGTTTAATAACAAAATCGGTCTCCAATTCTTCATCACAGATTTGTCCCCACTGTTGAACAAGACCGCTATTATTTCGTGTGTCAGCTTCCTTCCCAACTTTCCGCCTGTCAGAACCTCATTATATAGCTCCATTGAAGCCTGTTCGAAACAAGACCAATTTTTAAAGTAAGAGGTCTAGTGATTTGACAGTTTGCGTGGTGATTTGCCCTTGGTCATGGATTTGATAGTTTGCGTTACTTCCTCTATTGTCAGAGGTTTATCTATGTCCAGCCTCCCTGTGTTGGAGATCTAGATTCTTGTGTAGTTCCAAATTTCTGATTTCATTGACAGATCTATGCCTACCGATATTTGAGGTTGTCGGGACAAAAGAATACCCTTATAATACAGGCTTGCATAGCTCAACATTCCCTGCGCTGTGATTGCACTTGGCTTTGTTGCGTCGAACGGATGCTGCAGTTCTAGCATTTGATATTGGATCCTTCTCGACTACAGTTTCCGGAAGGTTTCCTTCGTCATCTCATTGTGAGTCTCTAAGCCCTTCTCCCTCAAAACTTCTTCTCTCCATGCGTAGTCTTCCATCTGGATTTTATCCCATTCTACCATTCTTCTTGTTTTCTCTGTCGTCCAGAACATGACAGAGATCAGGCCCCCCTCCATCTTTTCTTCTGCTTATTCCACTCTCCTTCTGCATTTTGCCTGCCTCTTATTTCTCCCTTTCGCCAAAATATTAGAGCACACTTCTAGTAAACTGGAGACAATCGTCATCCCACCATCAAACTTATTTTGCTGTTGATTCGAAGAAATCCTTGGTTGATTCTCATCCCTCCATATGACGGTGTCGCGTGCGTCGGTCCCACACCCTAGACGCAAAGTAGTTTTTGTGCCGGACCTCACGGTCGTATCATGCAGGAGTTTCTTTTGTCACTTTACGCAATACCAACTTCAATCGTGCGCGCGTGCTATACCTCTCGCGACTCCCTACGACAGGTTACGGATCCCGCGAGGTACAACATACCTCCACCTGCGGGAGCTATCACCATCCCTTAGGTGGGCGTATCCCTGCTGACCTACTGACCCACGTGCGAAGGTTTTTACATGCAATCGCAGAGGTAGGTCAGCCGAGGGCCTTTTCTCGATCGCCGTAGCATAGGCATACGCGCGGAATGCCTTAAGACTGACCCGTATGTCGAGTCCCGAGGTGCGAACTCTCAGGACCGACTATCTCATCAGGTCGACTTCTCGGACAGTCTTCCACGCTTAACTAACTATGACAATGACTCAACGTTTACCTTGCTCATCTTGTGAGAATGTAAGGGTCGATCCCCTTTGTAATCTCCTATTCTCTCGAACAGAAGCCTAGACAAATGACTTTCCGATCCTGACCAACTACGATCCCATTCAGAAGTATATATATATATATATATATATATATATATATATATATATATATATATATATATATATATATATATATATATATATATATGCCTACGGCTTACCGGGCAGTTCTATTTGACGATATATATGTATATATATATATATATATGCATGTAAATCAGGGGACCTAACTGAGCGGTGGACCTAACTTTCACGATTGTCGTGTCCCTTTGCCCGAATTTCTCAGACGATCCTAAACTCAGAAGACAACACAAGTATCTTACACCTGTGCAAATGCAAGAAAACAACATACACACATACAAATGCAGCCACAAAATGCGCTAGAAACGTCAACCTTTAATCCATTCATAGCATGCAACTCACGCCCCAAACCCTTGAAAACAACATTCCTTCCTAACCCTTACCCCTTTTACCCTTGCCCCACACATTTTCGAAGACTCATGAGTGTGATTTTGACAATTTAGGCATAGATACAGGGGGAGGATTTATCTGTTCCCTTCTTAGGTCTTGTCTTAGGTGTGCGTGTCAAGCCATGGTGGAAGTTGAGTCGGAGTTTTACCAGTCTGTTATCCAGAGATAACAGATACAAAATATGCAATTCCTTACGGATTTCTTCCGTAGTTTTCTCCAAGCGGCGAAACCTGTAGACATAGCATAGTCCAAGAGAAACTTAACATCTCTCTTCCTAACTGAGATCTAGAAAGTTCCTTCTAGACTCTGAGTCCTTTGTCTGACTTCTATCCTTAACTAATCGTTTGGACTGTTGTCCTTTCGCTTCAGGTAGTGAATAATAATTCACTTCCCCTTTTACTGTCGTACTAACTCCCCATATTCTCCTTACTATCTCATTCCTATCCTTTTCTGGATTATCCTGTCTGAGTTTCCTTCCTTCTCCCAATACACATGAACACATCATCAATCCAACTTGTGAAAAAAATCTCATGAAAAGAAAATCAGACAAATGAATAGTCTCTCTCTGCGGTAAGATCTCAATTATCCCCTCTAAGTAGAATCAAAGATAGTTAGTTAGGACTGAACAATGCAGATTGTGGAAAAAGTTAGTGGTGGTATGGCAGACCATTCAGGATATATCCACTTGT
>BFEA01000193.1:2426424-2439562 GCA_003427395.1 Chara braunii
ATGGAAGTGGTCCCCACTTTACTCACACTTGCCCTGCAATGCTAGCAGACTGTCGGTCCAAACCCCTGATGAGAACGTGGTTAAGTCCAAGAACCGAGTCTGTCAAGGCCATAAAACCCACCACACATACTCATTCAGTGTGTGTGTCTGTGTGTCACCCGTGTAAGTGTCACGGTGCCTGCGTTACAGCTTACCTGTCACGGCGTGACTGTGTCACCTTGTTACTGCACCTTAGTGGTTGTATATCTGTGTTGTTTCACAATGTCTGCCTCCGTAACTGTGTATGTATGCTGCGTGCACGTGTCATTGTGACTGTGTATGCCACGGTATTTGGCCGTGTCACATCATATGCCTGCGTGTGTCACAGCGTTGACCACGTATTTGGGTGCGTGCTCCAGACTGTCTGTCCGCCTCGGACTGTGTATGCCTGCCTCAAACCGTGCTTGTCAGCCTCGGGCTTGTGCCTGTTCGCCCCAAACTGCGTATGACTGTCCCAGACTGTGTTCGTTTTGTCCAGTCCGGTCCTGTATGCCTGGCTGTCCGTCTACCTGTTTGCTGTAGGTCTGCCTGTCTGTCTGTATTTTTCCTCTATTCGGGTGCGCGAACCGAGACTTTGTTGGCTGCTGCTGCGTCCCAGCCACTTAGAAGCGACCTGGTATTTGAACCGTATCTGCAGTAGTCGTGTGTCTAAGTTTCTGCGTTCGGGCGCTAGTTGCCAGTCTGATGTGAAGCGTGTTTCACAGGCTTGTAGGGCGAGATAGACATCAATCTGAATACATTAATAATAATAATAATAATAATAATAATAATAATAATAATAATAATAATAATAGTAATAATAACAATAATAATAATAATAATAATAATAATGATAATAATAATAATAATAATGTCAGGAAATAAGCAACACTGAGATGACAATTCTTGATTACACCATCATAGTAACAGCCAGATAGTCACCCCTTATTTAGAGATCAACATTCATCAGTAATACACCAATGGAGGTTCGTACTACTGAGAGTCGATCCAAGAGAGTCTATGTTCTTCACACCAACGCAAGAGTCCAGCCCCTCCACTCTGCTACTCGTTGCTCAGTACCCAACCCGCTCTTTTGTCTCAACTGTGTCCGTCTGTCTCAGGTCGTGGCTGCCCCAGATTGCGTTTGTCTACCTCAGTCCACTCCAGTAAGCACCACGTGGGACTATGTGCTCCACGGCTGACGGAACAGGGCAGACCAATGAACTTCAGAAGTATAAATCAAGATGAAGCGCCCAATCATTCATTCTTTCTTGCGTGAGCCATGCGGAAGCGCTGCCACAGCGACTTGTGCAAGAATGTCTGCAGCGAGCCCGACGGACGCAGTGGGCGAGAAAGGAGGAGCTTAGCATACTGATAGGATAGCAGCGGCTAGTGCCGCCATAGCTGTAGTTAGGATGTAGCGAGTGCGTTTGTGTGACTGTGTGTGACTGTGCACAATGTGCATGTGACTGTGCACAACGTGTGTGACCTGTGTACAACGTGTGTGACCTGTGCACAATGTCTGTGACCGTGCACGACTGTGGGTGACTGCGCATTATTAGTGAAAACACAGTTTATGCATACCCAACGAGCATCGTGCATGAGTTACTTCAAATAAGAGCTCAACAAAAGCTCCTTATTGACTTTGTTAGAATAGTCATATCCCCATCAGTACAGAACCAACATCGATTTCCTGATCTGTCAGTTTGGGGTTCCTGTCCGTCCTCTTGCCCGTCTCAGACAGTTCGTCCGTCTGACTGTGTACTTATGTATTCCAAGCATCTGACCGTGTAGGACTGTGTGAAATTGTGCATCCGTGAATTTGTCATCGTGTATGTGACTGAGTCACTATGTACGTGACCATGTCACTGTCCGCCTGTTTCGTCTGCTCGATTGTTGGTCTGTCTGTCTGTATTTCCTCTCTCTCCCTGCGTGTGTGAAGTAAGTAGTGCGTGGAATCTCCAGCCTGACCCTGACACTGTGTACGTCACCGTGTCACTTATATCCGAACAGTGTTCTTATCTGTCCTATCTTAGTTTCGCGTTTGGGCGCCCGTCACTAGTTTGGTGGGGACCCTGTTCGCCTATATGTAACGAGGGAATGAAACGAGCCAGGTATGGTAATAATAATATTAATAATAATAAAATAGTAGTAAAACAATAATAATAATAATAATAATAATAGTAATAATAGTAATAATAATAATAAGGAAAAAAAGCAATAGCGAGATGGCAATTTCAGAATGCACCACCATATTGAAAGTCAGATAGTCACACCGCGTCCAGAGAGCAGTATTGCATCAATAATACACCAATGAAAGTTCATAGTACTGAAAGCTAATGTAAGGGAGAGCAGACTCCCTCCTCCCAACACGAGAGTCCAGTTCCTTCACACTCACACTTGGCGCTCAGCGCCCAGCCTACTCCTTCGCAGCTACTACAGATTACAGAACTGCAACTTTTGACATCTGCAACAGCCCGAAATACTTACAGATGTTGCCCAGATGCAGACCGTCGCCAATACAAGGCATGTGCCTACA
This sequence comes from Chara braunii, assembly GCA_003427395.1. Taxonomy (NCBI): domain Eukaryota; kingdom Viridiplantae; phylum Streptophyta; class Charophyceae; order Charales; family Characeae; genus Chara; species Chara braunii. Next base: position 2,428,982 of record BFEA01000193.1, read on the forward strand.
CACCCTCATCATTATCATCATCATCGTCATCATCATCATCATCATTGACACAATGTCGATATCCTCCCCGGCTTGTCGTCCAGTTTGCAGATAGCAGATCCTATTTAGCCTTTGCTACTATGTCGAAGATGACAACAACAGCCCTCCCAAAACACGGACAGATATCGACTTCAGGCATAAGTACGTCTCTCGCACCCTTCCCAACCTCAATCCTGAACACAGTTACCACATGTAAGCAAGACGAGGACGGTCTGATAGCTTCCCGCCCTGATACAGCTATGTTGAGGGTATGTTTACACTCAGGCAGGCAGTCGGTCTCCTTTCACCTATCGAGGTGAATGCTATCTTTCTCCTCTCCTCCTTGTTCTCTCTCCTATCTCCTTTTCCTCGATCTCTCTCTCTCCTCTCCTCCTTGATCTCTCTCTCTCTCTCCTCTCCTCCTTGATCTCTCTCTCTCTCTCCTCCCTGATCTCTCTCTCTCTCCTCCCTCTCCTCCTTCTTTAGATCTTTCCGCCCCCCTTTAACCTTTCTTTGTTTCCATTTTGTACGTTCATTAATCGAACGCCCACTCGCCTTGTGCCCAGCTGGGTTTCAAATAATGACCAATTAATAATAATAATAATAATAATAATAATAATAATAATAATAATAATAATAATAATAATAATAATAATAGTAGTAGTAATAATAATAATAATAACACTAATAAAACATATGAAAAAAAGCGAACTTCAACAATCAAACAGCATTATATACGTAAGGCCAGATATTCTTGACCTCGAAATAATAGCAGCATTGAATCACGAGATTCACCGAGTAAGAACTCACCAAGAGTTCATAATTGACAATGCTGAAATAGTCCCGACATTACTGACGAACCAGAGTTGATATCCTGCCTGGCGCTCGCGCCCAGACTACATGTGGCAGATCCTATCTAGCCTCTCTTCGAAGTCGAAAGATGACATCAACAGCATTCCCGAAGTACGAGCATATGGCGACCAATGTCATTTGCTTCCAGCGCCAGGTATGTCTCGCGCTACACTTCACAGACTCGATCCCTTTCACTCACGGATGCCACGTGCACCCCAACTCACCGTGCAAACGATAATAATAATAATAATAATAATAATAGTAATAATAATAATAATAATAATAATAATAATAATAATAATAATAATATGCAAGACGAGCAATAGCGAACTTCGGTAATTAAACAGCGTCATATACACACAACCAGTTTGTCGTGAGTCGTGACCTTGACCCAATAGCAAAACCGCATCATGAGTTTACCTCATAAGAAGGCACCAAGAGCTCGTAATTGACAAAGTTGAAATAGTCCCAATCATCACCAACGAAGAACTAGTGCAGCTATCCTATCTGGCTCGTCGCCCAGATTACACATGGCATATCCCATCTAGCCTATACTACTATGCTGAAGTTGTCGACAACAGCTCTCCCAAAGAACGAGCATACAGCGAGCAATGTCGCACGCTTCTGCACCAGGTAAATCTCTCGTATCAGTCATAACCTCGTTCATATTCACACAGCGGCCATGTGTACCCATCTCCCCCTCTCTCTCTGTCGTTCTCTCTCTCTCTCTCTGTCTCTCTCTCTCTCACACACACACACACACACACACACACACACACACACACACACACACACATACATACACACACACACACACCCATGTGTCTGTAGTAGTGGATATGTCGACGTTGTAGTGGGAGGATCGATCGACTTTGCTCATCTTTCGATGGAGGCTGCGCGAAACCAGCCGCGGCCTCGGAGACTCACCCGTCGCCCAGGCACGTTGCTCAACGAGCCGATCGAAGTAGTCCTTCTATCTCTCTCTCTCTATATATATCTATCTATCTCTCTCTCTTCCCTTGGTCGAATCATGTACGTCCCACACACTCACATTCCATCGATAGGACAAGCAAAATCAAAATGAATCTTCTGCTGAAACGGGGAAATGTACACTGCCACTTCTTGATTTTGCTCGTTCTATCGACCAACTAGCCTGCGGCAAGTCGCGGTCCGAAACTTAGTTGATGGCCAAGGTTGGAGACTTACAATCTCTCTTCCTCTCTGATTCACACATACACACGCACACACACACACACACACACACACACACACACACACACACACACGCGCGCGCACGCGCGCGCACGCAGACACTCACACACATTCCATCGATAGGATGAGCAAACATGGAATGAATCTTCCGCTGAAACGTGGAAATATACACTGCCACTTTTGATTGCTCATTCTATGGATCCAAGTAGCGTGCGGTCTGGCACGTGTTGGTGACTTAGCCCTCTCTCTCTCCCTCACTCTCTCTCCTCCTCTCCCATTCTCTCCGCTCTCTCTTACGTAGTCCGCAGATACTGAGAAGTCAGGTAGGGAGATGGTGAAGAAGAGATGGTGGACTTAAAAGAGGAGGAAGAAGAATTCTCTCTGTGACTGAAGTCAAATGATTCCGGATCTCCACCATCGTCGTGGATCTGTTGAAAAGGTGCTCTTCACCATTGATTATCTCGCCGTCATTGCCATTGATCTGTCAATAACTTTGCTCACCGTGTATCGAGATCGACTCTCTCTCTCTCTTCTTCACGCGCCTTCCCCTCTCACGCGATCATCTTCCTTCTTCTGCGCACCCCCTTCTTTTCGAACCGTACCTGGCCACGATGCTAGACATATTTCATTCAAACGGGAAAATTGGTTCCCCCCCCCGTCTCTCTCTTCTGTACTCTCTCTGTGGGTGCGTTCGCCTACTCACTCTACGTCCTTTCTTCACACACATTCGCACATACACACGTACACATACATACTCACGCACATACACATACGTACTCACACACACACATACACGTGTATGTATCCATGTTTTTAGCGATAGATTCATTCGTTTTTATTATTTTACTTATTTATTTGATTTATTTTGTTTTATTCCAATCGTATCCCGAGGTAAGCCTTATGATTGAAGGCTTACCTGTTTTCGTTTCCCGCTCCATGTCGCCGTCGAGCCGTCGTCGTCGTCCGCCCATCGTCGCCGTCTGCCTGCCGTCGTTGTCAGTCCGTCCGTCGACGTTGTCCGTCGTCAGGTAAGTATCCATCTCTACTTTCCCTTCTCCTCCTTCTCCTTCCTCTCCTCCTCTTCCCCCTTCTTCTTCTTCTTCTTCTTCTTCTTCTTCTTCTTCTTCTTCTTCGTGATAATGTTTCACGAACTTCTCATAGCAACTCCGGCGGCAAACCGCCGAGATCACCGCAATCCAGACACTTCGCTGGACCATTCAATCGAAAGGCGCGACGGTGGTGTGCACAAAGGGTAGGGACGTCTTCAGCGCGAGCTGATGACTTGCGCATTCTAAGCATCCCTCATCCAAGATCGATAATTGCAACAATCTTCCCGTTGAGGTGAAAACCCAATTTCCGTCTCCCTCTTCTTTTTCTTCTTTTTCTTCTTCTTCTTCTTTTTATTCTTCTTCTTCTTCTTCTTCTTCTTCTTCTTCTTATACTACTTATCTGCGCGTGCGCACTTTCCTTTTTGACTCGCGCTTTTCCCCTTCGGCTCGCGCTACCTCCGCGAGGTCCTACTCCTTTCCTCAGCGCCTTGACCTCGCTCATTCCCCTCTACTTCCCGCTTCTTGCTGCGCTTTTCTTCCCGTGCGCACTTCCTACTAACCCGCGCTACCTCCGCGCGGTTCTCCATTGCTCATCCTCCCCCCTACGCGTGGGCAGTCCTTCTCCCGCTCGTCTCCGAACATGCATCGAAACTGAACGTCGATGCGGAGATGTCGAGAAGCTTGCGGGGAGTGAACTTGCCTCAGTTTTCCCGATGGGTTCGGTAGTTTTCTCGACGAGACCGGGAAGAGAGAAGAATAACTCAATAATTAAATAAATAAATAAACAAATAACACTTAAGAATAAGCAAAAGGATTTCGAAAATCATAAAGAAAAAAAAAAAAAAAAAAAAAAAAAATCTAACTACCTAACTGCCCTGTCGTGCCAAGTGTCCGGGATACTAACTAACTATAACTAATCCTAACACTAAGGTCACGGGTTCGAGTCCCGGCCGCTCGGAATGGTGCAAAACAAAGGTAAAGCTCCATACRAAAAGGAGCTAGSTCAACGGTGGACTGGATTCGATCCCTGCTTCCATCGCCTAACATCCATGTGCTTGAACCTAYTGAGCTAGCTCCCACTTCGGGTAGAAGRGGAGCAACTCTACTATGTATATAGTAGCRGGGCTCAGTCCAMCCAGCGGCCTGAGCCCGTTCTAGCCTGTACGTGTGCGCACGCTTGCTGGTCCGCGCGTCTGCCTGYGTGCTCGCTGGCTTGAGTGYGTGTGTGACCCGCAAGGGTACTTGGTTGCTTAGAAGGYCCGAAGGCCCGGTACTTACCTGTAGTCGTGGCTTCGAGGGATGCGACGAGAAAGCTATAAGGTAGCGGGKTARACCCGCACACTTAGAACAGCGGGGAAACACTCAAGTGGCGGGTAGGYTAGTACCACAYCTAGTAAAGGCAGACGTGCCGCGCATTCAAGGCCGAGTAGAAGAAGACAGAAGTTGGCACTTTTAGAGGCCCGRTAGCGTTAAGTAGGYAGGTACCAGTCCAAGTAGCCTGAGTCTAATRCMTGTACGGACGATATCAGGGTCTGTAATGATGTTTYCTTCCGAAGGGACGRAGACACCGGCTCACTCGCGTGGTCGAGCGACTAGAAAGTTTCTGTCCAAGAGGGATGTGCCCCACTTCACATGGAAGGTTGAGCGAGTGTCTCATCCTCACTTGCGGTATACGTGTAAGGACGGAAGGTACCCCTTCGAGTATGTGCTAACAATCTGGACGCTACGGCAAACCGATGGTCACACAATTTTAATCGCTCCGGCCATACGGTCGGGGCGTATATTAATTTATTCTGACTAATGTACTAATGATTAAGTCTCAGCGTACATCGTAGATCTACTCGTCATAACATCAACCCTATCGACCCCTCAACCTCTTCGGTCGGAGGGTATTACTGCAGATCCTAACCTTCACAGCGTGCATCATAACAACGCGCGCGCATACTTAATGAAATTTTCTCACCGATTTTGGTCCGGCCTCAATGGTCGAGGAATTCGTTTCGAGTGTCACGCTCAAGCGTGCACACCCTTTCCATTCCAGACTGGCTCCGTCATGGTAGCCGATGCCGTCACTGTGTCGAATGCAAAAACATGGTCAAATACCCTTGTAAGGGTATTTGGTCCGACAGTATCCCAGATCCCATTAAGCGACGTCCCCGTTGTTGGAGAACTATATGCAAATAAAATATGTTTTTCGACAAGCAAATCGTCAAATCCGAATCCTGGAATGAAATGTGGTTTCAGGATTGACGTCGTCACCTTACTTTTCATTATTACTGCCGGGATTTTAACCTGGGTCTCCCACATAAAATAAATTTAATGACTCGAAGTGGGGATACTTGATCTGTACTACAGTACATGAAATAGTTAAGTATGACAACACACCTTTCCATTCCCCACACCCTTAGTCTTTGGTCCAGGTATTCGTTGGTTGTTTTCAGGGCCGGTGTTCGCGTACGAACTCAACCCGTCAAACGCGGGTCCTAACCGAGACCTTGGGTGTTCAACTCTTGATATCACTATCCAAAGTTGCCTGTTGTCCTGTCCGAAGCCTAATACAAGAGGACAACGGTCTCCATCATGACCCACCACAGTCCTGCTGATCAGGCCGGAGCTGCGGCCCACCACGTTGTTGCTTATCGGTGGTTATACTCGTTGGTTGCGCAACGATGGGATATTTATCCTATCTTTAAATTTACTAATCTCGACCCCTTCGGCATCCACCTTAATAGATCCTTTAATTGGGGTAGCCACCCCTTTAGTTTCTCTTCTAGGCCATAGTCGAAGGGTCCACTGCCTGGTTATGCTAGGTGAGCAGCCCACGCTGGGAGTTACGTCCCAACGATGTCAGTTTTCCACCATAGGCTTGGTAATTTATGCCCTCAGGTTAACCATTGAGGTGGATGAACAATGTATTTTAAATAAACCAAATAAATGAGAACTTTTAATAAATTGAGCATTCGTCAGGCTGTCACTCGGGGTTGTGCCGTCCAAGTCTTTGATCATAACTCGGTGAGGCACGCACTTCGGGGTCATTTTGTATATATATATATATATATATACATATATATATATATATATATATTTATATATATATATATATATATGTATAAAATTATTATTTATATTTATATAACCATTATTTTTAAAATAAGATCCGTTCGTTCCTCTATCACCTCCCTTAGGCCTGAGACGAGTCCAATAGTGATAGACAAAGGGAGATATTGACTCACAAAAAGACTCAAACCATAGACAAGGATCCACTCACAATGTGAAAGTGTTTGTGGTCACCAGCTCATCCCCTTTGGATACATATATAAATATAAAATATATTATAATGAGTCAGCCTTGCGGCTCATCTCTCTCATCATCATCGTCTACCTTCAAATGTTTATGTGTTTCCTGATATTATTCTAACCTTTAGTCTATCAAAACTTAAGAACAAAACTCGCTCCCTTCCCAGACTGCATTCTACTCACCCATGTTCCCTCTTACCCAACAAAACTTCAATTTTATCAAGGAGTTCATATCTCTACTTCTTTCTAAACTAGGAAGGTGTTATCCAACCTCAGTATCTGATGAAGTTCTACTCTGTCACCCTTGGATGTCCTGAGGATTGTCTGTCCACCGCTGGCAACCAACCTCCCTTGTGCATCAAACTCAGTCATCCCTGCCTTAATGTATCTGACAAAGATCTCACAATCGTCCCTGAAGTGTCCCTCTTCTTCCACCCATAGGTCTTGCTCACATAGACAAATGCCTAGTAAAACCTCTCATCACTTTACAAAGTTTCTCCTTCCTAATTATTCTTTCTGAAAGGTAATGTTCAAACCATACCTTACTACCATTGCTAACTTCCAAATGCCTAAGACCATTCAAAGCAGGTCAGAATAGTACATTGCGATAGTAATGCATTAATTATAATAGTTGAGTATGTAAATTGTCTTGGCTGCAAAAAGACAAGCCTAATAAACATATGCATGCATTAGTGATGACGGAAAACTTACGGTATCTATTATGATCATAGGCAATAGTCATGCTGTAGTTAATAAAGTTTTTAATGATAAATGTTTTCGGATGCAAAGATAATGAGCATACTACATTCTACTCCTTGGCTTTGACATGAGTATATTGTGTCAAGGGGCAGTGTAATCCCCTAAAGGGATAACATCTTAGGCTCCCGAGCCCCGCTCAAGGACCAAGCCTCACTGCTTCACCCTCCGATTCCAGTATCTGTTCCTTGCAAACTCTGGTTAATCAGTAGACAACCTCACAGTACACGTCCCAGAATGACATATCTCTTTCTCGTGATGATGAACCCACTTGACACAAGGATAGTTTGGGAATCACCCCCTACCTCCTTGCGGCATGCAGTAGTTGCCTTCATCATAGCCCATAGTCTAATAAGGTGCAAACACTTTCCTCCTTCTTAGCAGTAATGTAGTCATCATTTCGCAAAGGGTCAGGTGACAACACCCCACTATGGACCAGGAACGTAGTTCCGGCGCGGGTCTCACTACTACCTTAGAAGACACATTTATAGCTCATTCTAGTCATCTTGTCAGGGAAAGTATAACTTAGGATTGTCACTCCCCTCAAGGATAGACTCTACACATTGACCACCTCTTGAGAGAATTTCTTCTCCTAAGGAGTCGGTCACTCCATTCACCCCCGATCCCGCGTCGGACGTGGATTCTGCGTAGCTCCTTTATCCTTTATAGGAGAGCAATCCAGATGTATGAATTCAAGTGAAATAAACATAGATGAATAAAGAAATTTGATTAGCTCAAACGGATGAATTTAATTGCGCAGTTTAGAATAAATAAACTCCGATGGATACTCAAGCAATTAACCATGAATAAAATGCATAAAGTAGACTTTCATGAATGAATGATTTTTAAATGAATAACCTCAAATGAATGGCCTCAAGAGAATGAATTTAAGCGCTTAGATTCAACTGGGTATATTCAAGTAGATGGTCCAGAGTGGATGAGCTTTAAGCAGCTACCCTCATGCCTGAATATAGTTACCAAGTTGAAAATAAAGAAGATGGTTTGACACCTACTTCCTCACTGCCTTACTGACTACACTTAGGATTATCTGCCTCTCTTGCAAGCCACTACCGCTGGCATAATAAGTTGTTTTATCCGTTTTGTTCGTCCTCTTTTGTGGATCTGCCAGACTTCTGACTGAACAGACCTCCATTCGTAAACTTTGCTTGCAAGTAGAGCCCTAACAAAAGTCTAATTTCTTCCTTCTCCTCCAGCCCTTCATTTTCCTTTATCCAATCCTTCAGCTCTTTGGTCAACTCTATAGTTCTCTCGGCGGTCTTCCATTACCTTCCACATCTTCCTCTCCCAATACCAATCTCACAGCCTTTGGGTGCCATATCAATGTGAGGACAATAGTTAGACAATAGAGCTTTTATCTGACCCAATACCGTCGGTCTTCGAGAGATTCTAGATAACCTCAGGTTACTGTCAATGGAACACTTTTCCTTTCACTCTCTAGGGCGATCCTTATCACAAGTTCTCACTGACAGTCGCCTTACTTGGACCACCTATTTGCTCATAGACCTATTCTATTCTATAAATCCCTAAATAGTTTATACGCAGTGACCACTCTTATGTACTCCCTACTTCGAATCCTTGATCAAATTATATCCCGGTAATTAGATTAGAGTTGTCGTTTTGCCTACATCATCGACTTACCAAACCCGAGTTCGTTCACTGAGGATCTCGACTAGGAAGCAAGATCCCCGGTGGGCATCTTGCATTGATAATGATAATCATGCTGACAATTAAAGGTTGTTGTCTAGCAAGGACTCCAATTTACCAAACCCAGGTTCGTTCACATAAGACCCCGACAGGCAACCGAAGGTCCCCGGCAACGGCGCCACCTGTCGCGTGCGTCGGTCCCACACCCTAGACGCAAAGTAGTTTTTGTGTCGGACCTTACGGTCGTGTCACCCAGAGTTTCTTTGGTCACTTTACGCAATACCAACTCCGACCGTGCGCGCGTGCTATACCTCTCGCGACTCCCCACGACAGGTTAGGGATCCCGCGAGGTACAACATACCTCCACCTGCGAGAGCTGTCACCATCCCTTATGTGGGCATCCCTGCTGAGCTACTGACCCACGTGCGAAGGCTTTTACATGCAATCGTAGAGGTAGGTCAGTCGATGGTGTTTTCTCAATCGCCGTAACATAGGCATACGCGCGGTAAAACGCCTTAAGACTGACCCGTATGTCAAGTCCCGAGGTGCTAACTCTTAGGACCGACTATCTAATCAGGTCGACTTCTCGGACAGTCTTCCACACTTAACTAACTATGACAAAGACTTAACGTTTACCTTGCTTATCTTGTGAGAATGTCAGAGTCGATCCCCTTTGTAGTCTCCTATTCTCTCGAACAGAAGCCTAGACAAATAACTTTCCGATCCTGATCAACTACGATCCCATTCACAAGTATATGTATATATATATATATATATATATATGTATGTATGTAAATCAAGGGAGCTGACTGAGCGGTGGACCTCACTTTCACGATTGTCGTGTCCCTTTACCCGAATTTCTCAGACGATCCCAAACTCAGAAGACAGCACAAGTGTCCAACACCTGTGCAAATGCAAGAAAACCACATACACACATACAAATGCAGACACAAAATGCACTAGAAGCATCAACCTTTAATCCATTCATAGCATGCCACTCACGGCCCAAACCCTTGAAAACAACATTCCTTCCTAACCCTGACCCCTTTTACCCCAACCCCACACATTTTCGAAGACTCCTGAGTGTGATTTGAACAATTTAGGCATAGATACAGGGGGAAGATTTATATGTTCCCTTCTTAGGTCTTGACTTAGGTGTCGGTGTCAAACCATGGTGGAAGTTGAGTCGAAGTTTTACCGAGCTGTTATCCAGAGATAACAAAATATGCAGTTCCTTACGGATTTCTTCCGTAGTCTTCTCCAAGAGGCGAAACCTGTAGACACAGCACAGTCCAAGAGAAACTTAACATCTCTCTTCCTAACTGAGATCTAGAAAGTTCCTTCTAGACTCTGTGCCCTTTGTCTGACTTTTATCCCTAACTAATCGTTTAGGTTGTTGCCCTTTCGCTTCAGGTAGTGAATAATAATTCACTTCCCCTTTTACTATCGTACCAACTCCCCATATTCTCCTCACTATCTCATTCCTATCCTTTTATGGATTACCCTGTCTGAGTTCCCTTCCTTCCCCCAATACACATGAACACATCATCAATCCAACTTGTGGAAAGAATCTCATGAAAAAAAAATCAGACAAAATAATAGTCTCTCTCTGCGGTAAGATCTCACTTATCCCCTCTCAGTAGAATCAAAGATAGTTAGTTAGGACTGAACAATGCAGATTGTGGAAAAAGTTAGTGGTGGTATGGCAGACCATTCAGGATATATCCACTTGT
>BFEA01000193.1:2441857-2463247 GCA_003427395.1 Chara braunii
CACTTTACTCACACTTGCCCTGCAATGCTAGCAGACTGTCGGTCCAAACCCCTGATGAGAACGTGGTTAAGTCCAAGAACCCAGTCTGTCAAGGCCATAAAACCCATCACACGTACTCATTCAGTGTGTGTGTCTGTGTGTCACTCGTGTAAGTGTCACGGTGCCTGCGTTACGTCGTACCTGTCACGGCGTGACTGTGTCACCTTGTTACTGCACCTGCGTGGTTGTATATCTGTGTTGTTTCACAATGTCTGCCTCCGTAACTGTGTATGTATGCTGCGTGCGTGTGTCATTGTGACTGTGTATGCCACGGTATTTGGCCGTATCACAGCATATGCCTACGTGTATCACAGCGTTGACCACGTATTTGGGTGCGTGTTCCAGACTGTCCGTCCACCTCGGACTGTGTATGCCTTCCTCAAACCGTGCTTGCCAGCCTCAGGCTTGTGCCTGTTCGCCCCAAACTGCGTATGACCGCCCCAGATTGTGTTCGTTTTGTCTAGTCCGGTCCTGTATGTCTGGCTGTCCGTCTGCCCGTTTGCTGTAGGTCTGCCTGTCTGTCTGTATTTTTCCTCTATTCGGGTGTACGAACCGAGAGTTTGTTGGCTGCTGCTGTGTCCCAGCCATTTAGAAGTGACGTCGTATTTGGACCGTATCTGCAGTAGCCGTGTGTCTAAGTTTCTGCGTTCGGGCGTTAGTTGCCTGTCTGGCGTGAAGCCTGTTTCACAGGCTTGTAGGGTGAGATAGACAACAATCTGATTACATTAATAATAATAATAATAATAATAATAATAATAATAATAATAATAATAATAATAATAACAATAATAATAATGTCAGGAAATAAGCAATACTAAGATGACAATTCCAAATTATACCATCATAGTAACAGCCAGATAGTCACCCCTTATTCAGAGATCAGCATTCATAAGTAATACACCAATGGAGGTTCGTAGTACTGAGAATCGATCCAAGAGAGTCTATGTTCTTCACACCAATGCAAGAGTACAACCCCTCCACTCTTCTACTCGTTGCTCAGTACCCAACCCGCTCTTCTGTCTTAACTGTGTCCGTCTGTCTCAGGTCGTGGCTGCCCGAGATTGCGTTTGTCTACCTCAGTCCACTCCAGTAAGCACCACGTGGGACTTTGTGCTCCACGGCCGACGAAACAGGGCAGACCAATGAAGTTCAGAAGTATAAATCAAGATGCAGCGCCCAGTCATTCATTCTTTCTTGCGTGAGCCATGTGGAAACGCTGCCACAACGACTTGTGCAAGAATGTCTGCAGCGAGCCCGGCGGACGCAGCGGGCAAGAGAGGAGGAGCTTAGCATAGTGATAGGATAGCAGCGGCTAGTGCCGCCATAGCTGTAGTTAGGATGTAGGGAGTGCGTTTGTGTGACTGTGCACGACTGTGTGTGACTGTGCACAACGTGCGTGTGACTGTGCACAACGTGAGTGACCGTGCACCACTGTGTTGTCACTGTGCACGACTGTGGGTGTCACCGTGCACGACTGTGGGTGACTATGCATTGTTAGTGAAAACACAGTTTATGCATACCCAACGAGCATCGTGCATGAGTTTCCTAATATAAGAGTTAAGCAAAAGCTCCTTATTGACGTTGTTAGAATAGTCGTATCTCCATCAGTACAGAACCAACATCGATTTCCTGATCTGTCTGTTTGGGGTACCTGTCTGTCGTCTTGCCCGTCTCAGATAGTTCGTCCGTCTGACTGTGTATTTGTGTATTCCAAGCGTCTGACCGTGTAGGACTGTGTGAAACTGTGCATCCGTGACTGTGTCACCGTGTATGTGACTGAGTCACTGTGTACGTGACCGTGTCACTGTCCGCCTGTTTCGTCTGCTCGATTGTTGGTCTGTCTGTCTGNTGACTGTGTCACCGTGTATGTGACTGAGTCACTGTGTACGTGACCGTGTCACTGTCCGCCTGTTTCGTCTGCTCGATTGTTGGTCTGTCTGTCTGTATTTTCTCTCTCTCCCTGCGTGTGTGAAGTAAGTAGTGCGTGGAATCTCCAGCTTGACCCTGTGTATGCGAATAAGAGAGTTGTTGGATTCTGTTGCACCATAGCCAGTTGGACTTATATCCGAACAGTGTTCTTATCAGTCCTATCTTAGTTTCGCGTTTGAGCGCCCGTCACTAGTTTGGTGGGGACCCTGTTCGCCTATATGTAACGAGGGAATGAAACGAGCCAGGTATGATAATAATAATATTAATAATAATAAAATAGTAGTAAAACAATAATAATAAGAAGAATAATAGTAATAATAGTAATAATAATAGCAAGGAAAATAAGCAATAGCGAGATGGCAATTTCATAATGCACCACCATATTGACAGTCAGATAGTCACACCGCGTCCAGAGAGCAGTATTGCACCGATTATACACCAATGAAAGTTCATAGTACTGAAAGCTAATGTAAGGGAGAGCAGAATCTCTCTTCCCAACACGAGAGTCGAGTTCCTTCACACTCACACTTGGCGCTCAGCGCCCAGCCTACTCCTTCGCAGCTACTACAGATTACAGAACTGCAATTTTTGACATCTGCAGCAGCCCGAAACACTCACAGATGTTGCCCAGATGCAGATCGTCGCCAATACAAGGCATGTGCCTACACACCCTCATCATCATCATCATCATCGTCATCATCATCATCATTATTGACACAATGTCGATATCCTCCCTTGCTTGTCGTCCAGTTTGCAGATAGCAGATCCTATTTAGCCTTTGCTACTATGTCGAAGATGACGACAACAGCCCTCCCAAAGCACGGACAGATATCGACTTCACGCATAAGTACGTCTCTCGCACCCTTCCCAACCTCAATCCTCAACACAGATACCACATGTAAGCAAGACGAGGACGGTCCAATAGCTTCCCGCCTTGATACAGCTGTGTTGAGGGTATGTTTACACTCAGGCAGGCAGTCGGTCTCCTTTCACCTATCGAGGTGAATGTTGTCTTTCTCCTCTCCTCCTTGTTCTCTCTCCTATCTCCTTCTTCTCTCTCTCTCTCTCTCCTCTCCTCCTTGATATCTCTCTCTCTCTCCTCTCCTCCTTGATATCTCTCTCTCTCTCTCCTCCCTGATCTCTCTCTTTCTCTCCTCCCTCTCCTCCTTCTTCTTTAGATTTTTCCGCCCCCCTTTAACCTTTCTTTGTTTTCCTTTTGTACGTTCATTAATCGAACGCTCACTCGCCTTGTGCCCAGCTAGGTTTCAAATCATGACCAATTAATAATAATAATAATAATAATAATAATAATAATAATAATAATAATAATAATAATAATAATAATAATAATAATATAGTAATAATAATAATAATAATAACACTAATAAAACATATGAAAAAAAACGAACTTCAGCAATCAAACAGCATTATATACGTATGGCCAAATATTCTTGACCTCGAACTAACAGCAGCATTGTATCACGAGATTCACCGAGTAAGTACTCACCAAAAGCTCATAATTGACAATGCTGAAATAGTCCCGACATCAGTGACTAACCAGAGTTGATATCCTGCCTGGCGCATGCGCCCAGACTACATGTGGCAGATCCTATCTAGCCTATCCACGAAGTCGAAAGATGACATCAACAGCATTCTCGAAGTACGAGCATATGGCGACCAATGTCGTTTGCTCCCAGCGCCAGGTATGTCTCGCGCTACACTTCACAGACTCGATCCCTTTCACTCACGGATGCCACGTGCACCCCAACTCACCGTGCAAATACTAATAATACTAATAATACTAATAATACTAATACTAATAATAATAATAATAATAATAATAATAATAATAATAATAATAATAATATGCAAGACGAGCAATAGCGAACTTCGGCAATCAAACAGCGTCATATACACACAACCTGTTTGTCGTGAGTCGTGACCTTGATCCAATAACAAAACCGCATCATGAGTTTACCTCATAAGAAGGCACCAAGAGCTCGTAATTGACAAAGTTGAAATAGTCCCAATCATCACCAACGAAGAACCAGTGCAGCTATCCTATCTGGCTCGTCGCCCAGACTACACATGGCATATCCCATCTAGACTATACTACTATGCTGAAGTTGTCGACAACAGCTATCCCGAAGTACGAGCATACAGTGACCAATATCGCACGCTTCTGCACCAGGTAAGTCTCTCGTATCACTCATAACCTCGTTCCTATTCACACAGCGGCCATGTGTACCCATCTCCCCCTCTCTCTCTTTCGTTCTCTCTCTCTCTCTCGTTCTCTCTCTCTCTCTCTCGCACACACACACACACATACACACACACACACACACACATACACACACACACACACACACACACACATGTGTGTGTAGTAGTGGATATGTCGACGTTGTAGTGGGAGGATCGATCGACTTTGCTCATCTTTCAATGGAGGCTGCGCAAAACCAGCCGCGGCCTCGGAGACTCACCCGTTGTCCACGCACGTTGCTCAACGAGCCGATCGAAGTAGTCCTTCTCTCTCTCTCTCTCTATCTATCTATCTCTCTCTTTTCCCTTGGTCGAATCATGAACGTCCCACACACTCACATTTCATCGATAGGACGAGCAAAATCAAAATGAATCTCCTGCTGAAACGGGGAAATGTACACTGCCTTTTCTTGATTTTGCTCGTTCTATCGACCAAGTAACCCGCGGCGAGTCGCGGTCCGAAACTTAGCTGATGGCCAAGGTTGGAGACTTACAATCTCTCTTCCTCTCTCATTCACACACACACACACACACACACACACACACACACAAGCGCGCACACACACACGCACACACTCACACACATTCCATCGATAGGATGAGCAAAAACGGAATGAATCTTCCGCTGAAACGGGGAAATATACACTGCCACTTTTGATTGCTCATTCTATGGATCCAAGTAGCGTGCGGTGTGGCGTGTGTTGGTGACTTAGCCCTCTCTCTCTCCCTCACTCTCTCTCCTCCTCTCCTATTCTCTCCCCTCTCTCTTACGTAGTCCGCAGATATTGAGAAGTCGGGTAGGGAGAGGGTGAAGAAGAGATGGTGGATTTATAATTCCCTCTGTGACTGAAGTCAAATGATTCCAGATCTCCACCATCGTCATGGATCTGTTGAAAAGGTGTTCTTCACCATTGATTATCTTGTCGTGATTGCCATTGATCTGTCAATAACTTTGCTCACCGTGTATCGAGATCGACTCTCTCTCTCTCTTCTTCATGCGTCTTCCCCTCTCACCCGATCATCTTCCTTCTTTTGCGCACCCCCTTCCTTTCGCACCGTACCTGGCCACGATGCCAGGCAGATTTCATTCAAACGGGGAAATCGGTTCCCCCCCCCCGTCTCTCTCTTATGTACTCTCTCCGTGGGTGCATTCGCCTACTCACTCTACGTCATTTCTTCACACACATTCGCACATACACACGTACACACACATACTCACGCAGATACACACACATACTCACACACACACATACACATATGATGTGTATGTATCCATGTTTTTAGCGGTAGATTCATTCATTTTTATTATTTTATTTATTTATTTTATTTATTTTGTTTTATTCCAATCGATGTATCCCGAGGTAAGCCGTATGATTGAAGGCTGACCTGTTTTCGTTTCCCGCTCCACGTCACCGTCGAGCCGTCGTCGTCGTCAGCCCGTCGTCGTCGTCTGCCTGCCGTCGTTGTCAGCCCGTTCGTCGACGTTGTCCGTTGCCAGGTAAGTATCCATCTCTACTTTCCCTTCTCCTCCTTCTTCTTCCTCTCCTCCTCTTCCCCCTTCTTCTTCTTCTTCTTCTTCTTCTTCTTCTTCTTCTTCTTCTTCTTCTTCTTCGTGATAATGTTTCACAAACTTCTCATAGCAACCCCGGCGGCAAACCACCGAGATCACCGCAATCCAGACACTTCGTCGGACCATTCAACCGAAAGGCGCGACGATGGTGTGCACAAAGGGTAGGGACGTCATCAGCGTGAGCTGATGACTTGCGCTTACTAAGCATCCCTCATCCAAGATCGATAATTGCAACAATCTCCCCGTTGTGGTGAAAACCCACTTCCCGTCTCCCTCTTCTTCTTCTTCTTCTTCTTCTTGTTTTTCTTCTTCTTCTTCTTCATCTTCTTCTTCTTATACTACTTATCTGCGCGTGCGCGCTTTCCTTTCTAACTTGCGCTTTTCCCTTTCGGCTCGCGCTACCTCCGCCCGGTTCCACCTTCTTTCCTCCGCGCCTTCACATCGCTCATTCCCCTCTACTTCCCGCTTCTCGCTGCGCTTTTCTTCCCGTGCGCAATTCCAACTAAGTCGCGCTACCTCCGCGCGGTTCTCCATTGCTCATCCTCCCCCCTACGCGTGGGCAGTCCTTCTCCCGCTCGTCTCCGGACATGCATCGAAACTAAACGTCGATGTGGAGATGTCGAGAAGCTTGCGGGGAGTGAACTTGCCCCAGTTTTCGCGATGGGTTCGATAGTTTTATCGACGAGACCGGGAAGAAAGAAGAATAACTAAATAAATAAATAAATAAATAACACTTAAGAATATGCAAAAGGATCTCGAAAATCATAAAGAAAAGAAAAACAAATAAAGAAAGAAATTTAACTACCTAACTGCCCTGTCGTGCCAAGTGTCTGGGATATTAACTAACTATAATTAATCCTAACACTAAGGTCACGGGTTCGAGTCCCGACCGCTCGGAATGGTGCAAAACAAAGGTAAAGCTCCCTACAAAAAGAAGCTAGCTCAGCGGTGGACTGGATTCGATCCCTGCTTCCACCGCCTAATATCCATGTGCTTGAACCTACTAAGCTAGCTCCCACTTCGGGTAGAAGGGGAGCAGCTCTACTATGTATATAGTAGCGGGGCTCAGTCCAACCAGCGGTCTGAGCCCGTTCTAGCCTGTACGTGCGCGCACGCTTGCTGGTCCGCGTGTCTACCTGCGTGCTCCCTGGCTTGAGCGCATGTGTGACCCATAAGGGTACTTGGTTGCTCAGAAGGCCCGAAGGCCCAGTACTTACCTGTAGTTGTGGCTTTGAGGGATGCGACGGGAAAGCTATAAGGTAGCGGGGTAAACCCGCACACTTAGAGCGGCGGGGAAACACTCAAGTGGCTGGTAGGCTAGTACCACACCTAATAAAGGCAGACGTGCCGCGCATTCGAGGTCGAGTAGAAGAAGACAGAAGTTGGCACTTTTAGAGGCCCGGTAGCGGTAAGTGGGCAGGTACCATTCCAAGTAGCCCGAGTCTAATGCTTGTACGGACGATATCAGGGTCTGTAATGATGTTTCCTTCCGAAGGGACAGAGACACCGGCTCACTCGCGTGGTCGAGCGACTAAAAAGTTTCTGTCCAAGAGGGATGTGTCCTCACTTCACATGGAAGGTTGAGTGAGTGTCTCACCCTCACTTGCGGTATACGTGTAAGGACGGAAGGTACCCCTTCGAGTATGTGCTAACAATCCGGAGGCTACGGCAAGCCGATGGTCACACAGTTTTAATCACTCTGGCCGTACGGTCGGGGCATATATTAATTTATTCTGACTGATGTACTGATGATTAAGTCTCAACGTACATCGTCGATCTACTCGTCATAACATCAACCCTATCGACCCCTCAACCTCTTCGGTCGAAGGGTATTACTGCAGATCCTAACCTTCACAGCGTGCATCATAACAACGCGCGCGCATACTTAATAAAATTTTCTCACCGATTTTGCTCCGGCCTCAATGGGCGAGAAATTCGTTTCGAGTGTCACACTCAAGCGTGCACACCCTTTCCATTCCAGACTGGCTCCGTCATGGTAGCCGATGCCGTCACGGTGTCGAATGCAAAAGCATGGCCAAATACCCTTGTAAGGGTATTTGGTCTGACAGTATCCCAGACTCCATGAAGCGACGTCCCCGTCAATGGAGAACTATATGCAAATAAAATATGTTTTCCGACAAGCAAATCGTCAAATCCGAATCCTGGAATGAAATGTGGTTTCAGGATTGACGCCATCACCTTACTTTTCATTATTACTGTCGAGATTTTAACCCGAGTCTCCCACATAAAATAAATTTAATGACTCGAAGTGAGGATATTTGATCTGTACTACAGTACATGAAATAGTTAAGTATGACAACACACCTTTCCTTCCCCCACACCCTTAGTCTTTGACCCAGGTATTCGTTGGTTGTTTTCAGGGTCGGTGTCCGCGTGCGAACTCAACCCGTCAAACGCGGGTCCTAACCGAGACCTTGGGTATTCAACTCTTGATATCACAATTCAAAGTTGTTTGTCGTCCTGCCCGAAGCCTAATACAGGAGAACAACAATCTCCATCATGACCCACCACAGTCCTGCTGATCAGGCCGGAGTTGCGGCCCACCGCGTTGTTGCTTATCGGTGGTTACCCTCGTTGGTTGCGCAACGATGAGATATTCATCCTATCTTTCAAGACTAATCTCGACCCCTTCGACATCCACCTGAATAGATCCTTTCATTGGGGTGACCACCCCTCTAGTTTCTCTTCGAGGCCATAGTCGAAGGGCCCGCTGCCTGGTTATACCTGGTCAACAGTCGACGCCGACGCTGGGAGTTATGTCCCAACGATGCCAATTTTTCACCATAGGCTTGGTAATTTATGCCCTCAGGTTAACCCTTGAGGTGGATGAACGATGCTTTAAATAAACCAAATAAATGAGAATTTTTAATNGGGATACTAACTAACTATAACTAATCCTAACACTAAGGTCACGGGTTCGAGTCCCGGCCGCTCGGAATGGTGCAAAACAAAGGTAAAGCTCCATACRAAAAGGAGCTAGSTCAACGGTGGACTGGATTCGATCCCTGCTTCCATCGCCTAACATCCATGTGCTTGAACCTAYTGAGCTAGCTCCCACTTCGGGTAGAAGRGGAGCAACTCTACTATGTATATAGTAGCRGGGCTCAGTCCAMCCAGCGGCCTGAGCCCGTTCTAGCCTGTACGTGTGCGCACGCTTGCTGGTCCGCGCGTCTGCCTGYGTGCTCGCTGGCTTGAGTGYGTGTGTGACCCGCAAGGGTACTTGGTTGCTTAGAAGGYCCGAAGGCCCGGTACTTACCTGTAGTCGTGGCTTCGAGGGATGCGACGAGAAAGCTATAAGGTAGCGGGKTARACCCGCACACTTAGAACAGCGGGGAAACACTCAAGTGGCGGGTAGGYTAGTACCACAYCTAGTAAAGGCAGACGTGCCGCGCATTCAAGGCCGAGTAGAAGAAGACAGAAGTTGGCACTTTTAGAGGCCCGRTAGCGTTAAGTAGGYAGGTACCAGTCCAAGTAGCCTGAGTCTAATRCMTGTACGGACGATATCAGGGTCTGTAATGATGTTTYCTTCCGAAGGGACGRAGACACCGGCTCACTCGCGTGGTCGAGCGACTAGAAAGTTTCTGTCCAAGAGGGATGTGTCCCACTTTACATGGAAGGTTGAGCGAGTGTCTCATCCTCACTTGCGGTATACGTGTAAGGACGGAAGGTACCCCTTCGAGTATGTGCTAACAATCTGGACGCTACGGCAAGCCGATGGTCAGACAGTTTTAATCGCTCCGGCCGTACGGTCGGGGCGTATATTAATTTATTCTGACTAATGTACTGATGATTAAGTCTTAGCGTACATCGTAGATCTACTCGTCATAACATCAACCCTATCGACCCCTCAACCTCTTCGGTCGAAGGGTATTACTGCAGATCCTAACCTTCACAGCGTTCGTCATAACAACGCGCGCGCATACTTAACGAAATTTTCTCACCGATTTTGCCCCGACCTTAATGGTCGAGGAATTCGTTTCGAGTGTCACGCTCAAGCGTGCACACCCTTTCCATTCCAGACTGGCTCCGTCATGGTAGCCGATGTCGTCACTGTGTCGAATGCAAAAGCATGGCCAAATACCCTTGTAAGGGTATTTGGTCCGACAGCGGGACACCCAATCTTGCAGGTCGGCATCTTATAGATTGCGAGTATTTAGTCGGAAAAATCCTCGCCCTCGCTCGACTCCAGACTGTAAGCTAACCTCAGCTACCACCGGCTTGTGGTCGGAGAAGGGGTTGCCCACCGGAATGACGCTCGTCACTCCTTTCAAGACTTGTTCTCCTACTAAAAAATAATTTAATATGCGCCTTGTAAATGTGACTGTCATTCTTCATTTGTGACATCCACGTGTATCTTACTTCTTTCGGCAACAGGGCATGAAAGGGATCTATGAGGGTGAGTCTTGTCATCAGAGTTAGGAGCGTTTGTATGTTTCCTCTGTCCGCTGACTATGATCCTGGGCTCAGTGCACTGTCCAGGGACAGGTTCCAGTCCCCTGCAATAATAAGCTTGTCGACTTTAGGGATATGAGGCATCAGGTTTTCGTAGCATCTGGTACGTTTCATTGTGTTTGTCGGGGCATATATTGTCATCAACGCCCATTTCGCTTGTCCCATCTCCACCTTCACCCATGCCCGCCTGCCCCATATGTCGGTTTCTGATTCCAGTATCTTTACTGGTAGGTCCTGGTGTATTAGGATCACTACACACACACGAGTCCCCTGTGTAGGAGCCCAAACATGTGGGCCATCCCACCACTTTCCAAGCTCATCCAGTTTCTCTTCTGACAGTTTTGTCTCCTGTACTAAGAGTACATTTATCCTCTAATCATGAACCCAATATTTTTTTCTCCTTTGTTTCCCCCTGTCTGATGTGTCCCCCATACCCCGCACATTCCAAATTGCAACCTTCAACCTATTCATTAAGGTGATTTGTTTCCGCTTGGTCTTGGATGCGGGATGTTTCTTCTTGTAGGGCTAAGCCTGCATTTCCTTCGCCTTCTTCCGACTTGAGCACAATGCCACCTGTCCTGCTCCTCGAACTCCCTCTGGATAAGTTGATTTCCGACTGTGTTCTTCATTCTTCCGTTAGCATTTTCGCGAAATGTTATGAATTCAGTTCCTCTCCTGTAGGTAGTTTTTCTTGTATTTTGAGTAGCACCCTTGCCGAAATGTCTGGGAGTATCGTCATGTTGTCCAACTCGTGTATGTTGCACTGTTGAATTCCGTCCGCCTTAAGCCATCGGATCCCCGCCTGAGCCAAGTTATCAACAGTTTCTGTTGAAATGCATGCATCCAGAATCGGGAAGTATAGTTTGTATACTCCTTCTGCGTTCTCAACTATGATGCTTATCATAGTCGATTTTGGAACTATACGAATCGGGACATTGTTCCCATGCAAAGCCCTTGTCTTTGTCATAATTAAGGAGGGCGTTGGGCATCTGTCCACCTTCTCCGAGGGGAGCAGGGACCTGTCCTCTGTATTCGATAGCGCCGTAAATGAAATTTCATCTTTTGCCATGGTGCACAAAATACGAATAAACCTTCGCTGAGCTACTTGTATCTGGCTCCCATGCAGGGTGTCCATTTGCATATTCCTGTCAAGTTTCTGCAGCGTTGATTCTTTCTGTGATCTTCCTTTTTGCTCTCTTGAGCTGGCAGAGCTTTCAAGGGAGGTTGCTGGCCTACCTGACTGACTTGGTTGAAGACTCTCTTCCTCACCCTCCCCTTCGGCGCCTTCGCTATCCATCCGAATCCTTGATTGCAACGTGATGTGAGATGTCGAGAGTTTTCTTTGGTATTGCTCCTCCAGGCCCTCCTGTTCTTCTACCTTGTCGCTCCACCGATTCTCGCTTCCCTTCTCCGGGGCATCTTCCCCTTGCAGTGTCTCTCTCCTACCGCCATTGCATTTTCGTTCCATCTGTTTTTGTCCGTTTTCTCTTCAGGGGGTCCATGCGTCTCCCGTTTCTGTTCCACCAATCCACCCTCGTCCCCGGGGGGGTCCTTTATGAGGGTCGGGATCCTGTGGGTTTTACCACCTTGAGGTTGACCTTAAGTGCCGAGTGCGCCTTTGTGGAAAGTTCGGGTCCCACTCGCTCCCATTCACCGGCTCCATCG
This sequence comes from Chara braunii, assembly GCA_003427395.1. NCBI lineage: Eukaryota > Viridiplantae > Streptophyta > Charophyceae > Charales > Characeae > Chara > Chara braunii. The sequence goes on from BFEA01000193.1 coordinate 2,453,796, forward strand.
GATAGTGGGGTCTAGGATAACACGGGGGGGGTATCTGATAGCAGATTCTCCCTAACATTTGTGTACCTCCTCCGTACGCCACTGGCAGTTCTTCCAGGTGTATTTGTGGAAAGCCTTGTTGACCTCGATGGTCTGTGAAGTGGTGTCTCATGTGCTCATGGTACACTTGGTAGTTCTCAGGGATGCCGACGCCCATTAATCTGCATAGTCCTTGTATTTCGAAATGTTATTCTCCTGATCGTCGAAGCTTCTGCCTCCATGAAGAATGATCTGCCCATGGGGGGAGAAGTGAGGGATCCCACTGTGCCCCCCCTCCATGTGCGTCGTGCTCCATCTCAATTCGGTGCCTCTGTGTAGCACCTAACTCTCCTTTTTAATGATTTACTGAGACTTGGTTGGCATTGGCTTTCCTGACCAGATTCTCCATGCCACTCATTCTGCTGCGAGGGCCCTGCATTTGAGAACCTTCTTGACTTGTTCCTCCTGGGGCACGGCCTGGGACTTGACCACAGTTCGGGCCGCCCACTTTATACACTTCGCTTGCCAGCCCCGCCTGTTCCTCTTGATGTTGTCAAAAGAGTTCCTTATGTCCGCCCTGACATTCACAGATCGGTCTTCCCCTCTGCCCCATCACCCTCTTACGTGGGCAGCATTCTTCCGTGTGGTAATAACATCTGCAGATGCGGCAGCAGTCGGTATACGACATCGCTACTATGTCGACTTTCCACCGTTCTCCCTTGGGGACTGGATTACCAGGTCATCCCCGCCATATCCAACTCTATGTTCATCAGCTTCCACCTTGTTCTATCGTCTCTGGTGGATGCATGTTTAGAACTGTTTCAAACATACCCTCTACAACTTCTTTGAGGTAGAAGTAAACATACAGTTGTACCCATAGGCGCCCTCTGTAATTTTAAGTCCTTCAACTCCTGGTGTGTCATCCACAACTTGAATACTACCTGGTATTGATCTTCCCCCAGTTTAATTTTAGCCTCTCCTTCTCATAGCAACCACTATTTGACTTCCTTTCTGTTTGCTACATAGGATATGACATTAGCCCCTTCGAACATGATCCTTCCCCTTTTCACATTGGGGTTGAACATTCTCCTAGCCATCCAACCATATTCGAAGGCACAAATCAAGGCTTCCTTAACTCCCCTTGCTAGGGATTTTGCTTCCTCCTGAAAGATAACAATTACCGTCCTTTCTTTAACTCATTGTTATTTAATTGTATCCACATCTTCGTTCACCACGAATCTTTTGCCTTCTTCGTCCTCTACTATCTCCCCCAGATTTCCTCCTTTTGGGCATACTCCCTCGTCGTAATACTTTCCTACAGACTCCCTCAATCGGTCATTTTTCCTTCCATCCCCTCCATTACCACTCCCTTTTCGTTGGCCTCTATGCAGTGGGATATATGGTCGTTGGCATGTTGGCCTTCCTGCTTTCGTTCGCATCTTCATCATAACTGTTGGCGTTCAACCCTAAAGCAGCGGGTCATAACTTAACTACTGATCCAACAGTACTTCAAACGTAAGAGAACGTAAAAGAAACTGAAAAGTCGGAGCCAGACCATGAGGCTCGTGAAAGAAAAACGGGACCCCACAGTCCCGCCGAAGAAGGAGGTATGACGACAGCACCACCGCTTTTGTGTGGCCGCCCCCCGTTCCTCGAAAAGACTATGTAGTCCACGAGGTGCAGCGGGAGGGCTTTGAGTGACCGTCCCCTTGTGTGTGGCTGTTTGAAAGTTGTGTGGTTGGTACCGGGTGTTGGAAAGGTCGAAGTGCCAAGAAGCGCGAGTTGTTTTTTTTGTTTTCGGAGTCCAGGCCCTACTATCCACTCCGGCAGTTTGTGTGTGTGGGGCAAGTTCCCACCCACCACCAGGGGTCGACTACCGGAGAAGGCCTATGACCGCTCGTGCAAAAATGCAGGCGGCCGACGACGTTATGGTATGTCGCGTGCCCCCCGCACCTGCCCTACCGGCCCGACGTGCATTCCCCAGAGCGGCCACCAACTGTCCACTGGGACCTACATCCGTTTGCCCTACCGTTCCCATGTCGGGGCCTCCAAGGATCGTTGCCTGTCGCACATACATATGAACCACGGACATACGGGATGTTGGACCCGGACATGACACCCCCCCCCCCCAAAAAAAAAACATTCCCCATCTTTTGTGTTGCGGATACCGTTTGCAGCTCAATCAAAAAACGAGACATTTTCTTGCGGAATGGAATCTGTGCGGCATGCCACGATACCCCAACTCCGAAATAGTCTGCGGCGGTGTCGACATCTCCTGTGACCGCGGAAAGAAGTCGGATCCCCATAAACTCCAAAAAATAATTCTTTTTTTTTTGGAAAAACCAACTTTGCATTTCAGTATAACAAAAGGAGGCCGGAAATTCCTTCGCAAACAACCCAGAAAAACCTTCGGACCATTACCCAGCTTTAGGTGCAGGCACTGGAGAATAAGTTTCAGGCATAAATGGCCACATCTCAGACCGCTGCTCTAATAACCCTCCGGTCCTGGGAACGAAAGAAAACCACAAGGCCTTAAAAGCCACACAAACCAAGACCTACCACAAGAAGCACCAAGCCTATCCTATCAATTCTAATAAATTTATTGTATCTATCATTATAACTATACTACCGCTACTTACAAATATAATAATTTTCCCCTAATACGGGGTGAATGCGAAAAATCCCAGCTTAGGATTCCAACAACGGTAGCTGCTCCCTCCACCAAACCCCACTGCCTGCCTACAGTGACCCCCAAAAGAACCCAGCAATCGAGCGCTACAGGTTGCAACAATACCAACAAATAAACAACACTCATCAACAACAACAACAACAATGACCAAAAAAACATACTAAATTAAAACTCACGTGTCTTAAGTTCCTAATGGGGTAGCCAGGGAACTTGACTACCGATCATCAAAAACACTAGGAAAATTCTGATCATACTTGGAGCAGCCAGGACTCGGAGTCAAAAACCAACTGTGTGTCATCTACCCGAATCAGCGAACCCCGAAGGCCCATGTATCCAGAAACCAACGGAGACCACCTTTTGATAACTGTCGAGGTTTCACTTTGCGACGCCAGTCTGCCTAAATCGGCCTGTCTCATCAGACTTGTAAAAGTACATCGAATTTGACGATTTGTCCATTCTTTGTTCTCAAAGACCTGATCATTACGACTTTGCCAGATTACTGCAAAACAAACTGCTTGTGTCGCCTGAGCGACATAACCCTATCCTTTTGACTTCGAAAAGCCTTCAGGGAGTCCGCCCAATAGGGACCACACCTTATCTCATTCAAAGGTCGGGCCCGAGATCCAGTTTCAGCGGTTCATCCACTATTGCCAGATTCGACTAGAAGCCAGGCAGTCCCACCACAAGTGAACAGTTGCTTCGAATGCCCATTTGCATCTTTTGCATGTCAAGTCGAGATTTAATCCACGCTCCGCTAGCCGTACGGCTGATGGTGTAGCAACCAAAGAAACCAACCGTAACAACGAGGTATGCTTTTGGTTAGCAATCAAGTTCAATTATTCCCATCAAGATGTAAGGGCAATATCAATCACTGGCATTTCCAGAGGCAATAGTTGAGCCCAACGGGCTCGAGCCATTACTCTGGGAAGTTTCAGTGGTTGATTTGCATTATATCCCAGTTTCAGGGAGTATTATGCTAGAGTAGCATTCGAACCTCGAGGGCGTTTTATGGTTCATTCCCACATCGCTGGGTCTAACGTCATTTGTGTGATTGGGCAGCCTTTACTGAATAATTGATAAAAAAAATGGGGGGTCCTCAGACCTTGCGTGTTCGTAAACTCGAATCTGTTGCAGTGCCTCACCCAGTGGTGGGGGTGGGTTCTCCTCCTCCAATTCCAGTACTCCAGAGTTTTAGACATCCCAACACTGAAAGTTTCTACAACCATTTGAATCGATCGTCATTACTTCCAAACTTGTTGCAGTTCTGAGGGGGAACTGGAGAACCATGTCCCCGGAGGACCAATACCGCTTGGTGCAATAATTTCCTTCCAGTGATTCGGGATAGCGTCGATTACCTGTTGTTTCCTCTTTGCTAAGCGTCATACCCGGTCTAATTTGAATCTCAAATCAGAATCCAGAATCCAGTTTCCGCGGAGGTCATCCCAAAGGTCCCTGATACATAGTATCCCCTTCTCAATCCAAGATCGACAAAAATTGGCGGGAGAGGAATCTACCCTTAGTCACTCCCCTGAGGAATCTCTTACCTTAGGGTTCTCGAAAATGGGTTGGGAAAATACTTCTGGTTTTGTTCGGGGTTCCACCCAAACATTAGGGCGGATCTTCCTCCATGCTGTGATAATTGTGGACCAGAAGATTTATTTTATGTGATGACGCTGCTAAGAGTAAAGGAGCAGACAAGTCTATATATCTTCTGGGTGGCTGAGGTTTCATTCCTTACCTAGGATGTGTTCTGCCAAATGAATCCAGTACTCAGGAGAAGGGTTCAGGCTGTCTTTGATTAACCATATGCATAGCATCACCATGTTCTGTCTAAGTGGATCCAGCATTCCCAGTCCCCCTTCACTACGTGGTAGGCATAACATTTCCCAAGCAACCTTTGAAATAAATGACTCCTCGTCTTCTGCAAAGGCTTTCCAAAAACATTTAGTTGTTTTTTTCTGAACCAGCGAGTAGAGTTGAGGGCCTAGGCCCCTTACTCTGCCTATGAACCAAAGGAGGGCAAACAGAGTCTCGTTAACCACCAATGCATGACCATAGATTGACAAGTGTGAAGCCCTTTCCCACAGTGTAAGTCTTTGAGTGACTTTGAGACAGAAAGCTTATCTGCACATCGGAACAGTCCCTATGGGTTATCCGGACCCCCAAGAAGCGTTCTGACTCATCATTATTGATTCGTTTCACACCTCATTGCACACACAGGAAAAATTCTATTGGCAGAAAATAGATCGATTTATGCCAATTTATGGCAGCCTCTGATAGGTCCGCATACTCATCAAGACAAGCTCTAAGTGCGGTCATTGACCATTGGGAGTTTTGTACTACGGCGAAAAGATCGTCAGCCAAGGCCTTCACCTTATAGGGTGAAGGACCTGCAGCCAGACTGATGGTTTGTGCATGGGCCCTGATATTGTTCATGACTCTCTCCATCTGGACTACAAATAGCAGCGGAGAGAGAGGACACCCTTGTCGAAGGGATCTGGTCAGAGAAAATTCACCAGACAGTCTACCATTGACAAGCACAGTCGCGCTGGAAAAGGTGTAGAGGTCAATGACCCATGAGCAGAAGTTTAGGCCGAATTCCATCCAATGTAATGTTGTCAAAACATATGGTCAATTTACTCGGTCATATGTTTTTTCAGGTCTAACAGCAGTACGACGATGTCTAGATTTCCATTTTGGACGATTTCCAACGTTTCAATAGCGGTAAAGAAATTGTCAAAGATTGAGCGACTTTTAATAAAAGTCGCTTGATCTGAGAGAACTAATGCTGGTTTATATCGCCCTAGGCATCTCGCAAGCACTTTAGCAAGAATTTTGTAGGAGACATTAACGACTGAGATCGGTCGCCAGTTTCGAATTTCAGAGCGGTCCCCTTTCTTAAAAAGGAGCGAAATGATCCACCGACCCATATTTCTTGATAGACGCCCGTCTGAGAGAATATCATTATATATCTCTACCAATGGTTCTCCAATCACATCCCACAAGGATATATACATTTTTGTAGGAAGACCATCGTCACCAGGAGCCTTTCCAACTGACATAGCCTTTAAGGCTTCTAATGCTTTTATCGTAGTCACCGTTCATTCTAAATCGAGCCTACCTACTGTGGAAAGGCGAGCTTGAGTGTTGATACAGTGTTTAGATTCTTGGTGAAGATCCGATCGTCGCATACTTCTTTCAGTTCTTTGGCTTTCGGGGCCACGTCATCAAATTGATGTTTCAATTATTTCATTGGAATTGACAAGCGTCTAGGGAGGAGTTTATGAAAGGTCTCCTTGGTCATACGATCGTGTACTGCTATCCCCTTGATTTTCAATCTTTCTTCCCAAACCTCCGACTGCTTACATTCAAGATCATCCCATTCTGCCAATATCCTAATTCTCTCCTTGCCCCAGACTTTCTATGAGACCGGGTGTTCCATCATTCTACGTTCAGCATAGGCAAGCATTTTCTGGACTAACTGCATCTTTCTATTCCTTTCAAAAGCCAGTATACGAGAGATAATGTTTAATAAATTGGAGAACATATTGGAACCTGCATCCCACTATTTTGCAAGGGAGGGGAAGTTCGTCTGTGCTTTTGCCCAGTCCCGCCAGAACTGCTTCATCCAAGCTAGTATTTCAGGTTCACTTAGATTCTGAGTGTTGAATCTGAAGAGGCCTTTGCCACAAGTGGAGTTTGCAGTGTGAATCATTAAAATTACAGGCTTATGGTATGACATCGACTGTCGGACTTCATGAATATCCTCAATGGAGTCCCACAAGTTCGATGAAGTGAGAAAAAAATCAAGACGCCGCTTGGTAATGCCTGTGGAGTCTCGGTAATGCGAGAACCAGGTGAATCCGTTGAAGTCTGAATGGATAAGTCTATACGGGTAAATCAAGTCTAATTCATCCATCACAGTCGAAAGAGAGGATTCATCCCTAGTGTGTTTAGCTCCAGTGGTAATATCCAAAGATATATTCCAGTCTCCTGTGAGAATTAATTTATCACTGTCTGGAATAATCGACAATCGATAAAAAAAAAATGGTTTTCTCTCTTTCATCAACTGGCTCATAGACTGTTGCAATCACCCAATAATTTTCATCCATGAAAACTTTAAGCCATGCCCGACGTCCCCAAATATCAGCATAAAAATCCACGATCTCCGGATCGAGACTCCTATTGGCGAGGATGGCTGAGCCACCTCTTGTGCTCATGGCGGGGGCCCACAATTGGGGACAATCCCACCAATTGCCAAGCGAGTTAATCTTCTCTTCACCCAACTTGGTTTTCCGAAGACAAACTATATGGATGTTGTTATCGAAAACCCACGATTTTATTCTTTCCTTCTTTCTTCTGTTCGCTGACTCCCCTAATCCTCCAACATTCCAAGCGACGATCCTAATGTTACCCATTTAGACCAGAGCGTCAACAAGAGTCGGATGAGGGGAGAGTTGTGGGATGACTGACCTGGTAACCACGGAGAAGTAAGTGACTGAACCATAAAGGACGAACTGAGATTTTTTTCCCTCAACAGTCGACCTTCCACGTTTTGCTGAAGAGAGGGGGGGTAGCTTGATTTTTCGTAGCTCCTGTTTACGGGATTCCGCAAACCAAGCTGACGGAAGCAGAATCAAGCCTTCCCTTTCCAACATCTCCAGTTGACCAGAAACAAATCTGGCATCTATGATCAGGACAAAAAAAATTATGCGCTTACCACCTCCCGATGGATTGTCCGTTATGATCCGAGTCATGGATTGATCAGGAATTAGCCGAAAGAGAAAACGATCCAAAACAGCAGGATGAACCAAGGAAACCATTGAGGAGGGCATAGGCTGTTCCGGTGAAGGGACACTAATCAACATAGGAGAACCGTCAGCCGCATACAAGGTAATTACCCAGAAAGCATTTCGTACATTGGTACAGAATAATGATATAATTTTATTCTTAATATTTGACAATTGACCAAGAGACAGGGTGGTAGGGGTTTGTCTTCGGGTAGTTTTGATACCAGGGGTGCCAATTACCCTAACCTGCGAGGAATCAGAACGAGGGGTGGAGGGCTTTGATGAGTCATCGTCTCGTTGTTCACTCACCACAAAGCTCCCTTCCGTGTCAGGTCAACATTGTTTGCCTGGAGTGATAGATCTTGGTCGTGTCGTTTGGCTGCTTGCTGCTTCTGCTGTTGGTGGGAGGGGAGAACCTCGCGTAACTCCTACCAGGAAAGTCCCTAGCAGGATCGTGGTCGTCGAGGTATTGACACAACATTTTTTACTGGAGTGATAGATCTTGGTTGTGCCGTTGAGCTGCTTGCTGCTCCTGCTGCTGGTGGGAGGGGAGAACCTCACGTAACTCCTGCCAGGGAAGTCCCTGGCAGCCAGGGAAGTCCCTGGCAGGATCGTGGTCGTCGAGGTAGACGTGACTCGAGGATCTGGCATGAATTGTTGACCGCCCACTCCCGAGGGCTCTCTTGATATCCCTTGTGGAGAGAAGAAGAGTGTCGGGGGGAAACCCCTCCCTTGTTGGATCATGTGATATTCAAGTTGTATCATCGCAGTGTTACCTTGCTGATGACTCCAGGGCATAAATGCATGGCCAGTCCAATTCAGCATACCGTAGAACCTCCAGTTCGTCGTCTTCTGAGGTAAGTACCCGCATCTTGTCCTTCATATTCAAACGCGACGCCGGGTCGTTGTGAAATCTGACATTGATTAGCGAGGGCTTTAATCTATCCGGCTCAATGGGGTGGGTTCTAACAACAGGGCTGATAGCCTAAGAAATTTGTGCCTCCATGATGGAAAAGCGAGTCTAGAGGTACTTGGACTGCTACTACCCAGAAGGATTGTAAGTCCTCATCCTCCCGTTGCTATATAAGTTGTGCTTTAGTCAGCCATGGTTTAAATTCCAATTTGTAGGATGTAGGTCCAATCGTGATTTTGTGATGTCCCTTTGTGACCATCCACAAGGCTATTGCCCTGTTTTTGGCCATGTAGGAAACCACGTTGGGGCTTTCGATCTTAACCCTACCTCGTCTGAAATATTCAACCTTGAAACTCCCGTCCTGTATTTTCTCGTCCTCATACGCCCTAACCACGTCATCTTTCACCTTCTTTGGTAGAAACCTAGCTCCCTCTCATAAAATAATTGTGACAGTATGTTCCTTGAGCCATGTGATTTTGATACGATCGATGGCTAAGTTCACAGTGAACCTAACTTCCCTTCTTCCTCCGTCATTTCTCCTGAATCAATGTTGGTTGGTAGTAACCCTTCTTCATAGCACAAACACAAAAGTTCCCTAACCCTCTTTTCATCTTCTCTATCGATACTAGGGTCTCGAGGGGGTGAGCGTGCTTCCCTACGATTGCCTCTTTCATCCATGGCTACTGAAGCCATGGTTGACCACCAACCCTTTAGTCCTATGGAGAACGGAGACAAGTAGAGAAAGTGTTCCTAAGCTGAGATATCGATGCCGTAGAGCTAAAACGCTTTTCACTCGTACTTCTGTGTGGGGGCCGTAACCGGGTGAACGCAGTGTCTCCTCCGAGCTAGGTTGTCCTCGCGGGCAGCCGAGGTTGACTCCCTGAACATGGCGGAGGAGTAAGGAGAAGCGTCTGCCATAGCGTCATCATTGGCGGTGACATCAACGGCCGACAATCCTCGCGTTACTAAGGGGATAGCGCTTGGTCCGAAATGTCACTGCGCTGGCGGAAGCGCTCCGGTCGGTCCCCCYCCCCCCCYCCCC
>BFEA01000194.1:0-17599 GCA_003427395.1 Chara braunii
TTTTTTTTTTTTTTTTTTTTTTTTTTTGGCTGGGACCTTCCCTGCTCCGTGCACTGCCTGAGCATCCGCCACCCGGAAAGCCCGGCTCATAGCCTACCCATTTTTTGTTATTTTTATTTTTCGCCTCTCACAGCTCCCTTGCTTCTTACACAGTCTGTCCAGCCGGCGCCCGGCGGCCACAATTATCGTGCAATGAACCCAGATCGTGAAGACACTTGTCAACAATGCCAGCCCATATAGATATCAACCTGCTGATGAATGTCAAATAATCATAATTGTGTTGAGATGGGAAATCATACACAGACGAAGGAGAGAGAGGGGAGAATAGATTGAGAGGGGAGAAATCAACAATGCCCACTCCTGCTTCGGGCTCCCTCCTCTCTCGCCACCTCAATAATCAATAACCCGAACACAAATCTGAAGTTCTCTCTCAATGTGCCACGTGGCACGTCAGCCTGTCTTCATCAGCGAACTGGATAATGTCGACATCAAGATACCAGGTACGTATTTACTATAACCCCACAGTCTTGATCTCCTTCCTAAGTGACGATGAATCAGAACAGCACTATCAATCACGTAGCCCCGCCACGTCAGAGTACATGTGGCAGCAGCCACGTCAGCGGCGGCGTGTGGCAGCTGCCACGTCAGCATGCCAGGAAGACAATTGCCAGCCAGCCACCATGCCAGCCAGCAGCGCGTCGCCGTCTCTTCTCATATGCCAGCATAGAGCCAGCGTCCAGCCAGTGTCGCAGCGTCGCACCAGCGTCGAAGTCAACGCCTGAAATCGGCATTGACGCAAGACTGAATCCATGTCAAAGCCAGGAAGTCAGCTCTTATGTAGCGTTGACGCGGGGTCTGGACCCCTGATGGTGTATCCCTCAGCCGTCCAGATCTCAATGCGAATGAGGACCCAGATTGGCCTGAAACCGAATTCCCTCTGGCCTGGATGCTGTCTGGGTACCTTCGCACAACAAGTGAGTGTATCCAACCAAGGGCCTGGGTGCGGTACCTTTGACTCGACAGTTGACTTTGACTCTTGAATTTCCTGTGTGCAGTGTTCGGTCACACAGCCACACTCGACAGACTCAGGCCTCGGCGTGTCTTGGTCACACAGCCACCCAGGCCAACTCAGGTCTGCGTTTCCTGGGGCTGAGTTCTGAGCCCCAGGCTACTTCTGAACAGGGTTACTGCAATCGCCCTGCCATTAGATTTTCTTTTTTACTTCTTTTTTCCTTCCAATGTTTACTCCCGAAATGATATCTTATTTCAAAAAAAAATAATTTGGTATCCCCACTCTTCCCATTCCTGCCTTACTGCAAGCACTGCCTCTTTTTCCCTCTCTTTCTTTTTCATACCCTGAACTGAACACATTGCCCGCCTCTTCCTGCATGTTGTTGTTTTTTTGTGTCCCTGGACTTGGCTTGCCCCCACAATCACCTCGTGCTACGGCCGAATCTTCTCATGCTGCGGAAGAACGAGCACGACAACACCATCAAATCTGACAGCAATGCTACAGACATGCACACGTTGACCGCATTCAACCGCGAATCAATGCTGCACGCATTTACACAGCAATACTCATTGCACAACATATCTTCATTACCATAACGACACTTGGTGACAGAACATCATATCTTCACTGTGGGGCATATAAATGGCAACATGAACATGCATGGACAATGCTATGCTGTCGCCGAGGCAAAATAAAACCCCAAATCTGGGAATACCCTCCACCTCAAACACCTGAGCATGAAATCCTCCGATTATGGGAATCAGACACCACGCACAGCAGGCTTTTGCGGTCACGCTCACGACAATTCAACAACAGGCTTGCCCTCACATCACAAACTGTTAAAGAAACACAGTATCCTGCAGGTGCCTGGCCAGGTATGGTACGAAGAGAAGGGCAACTCCACCAAAACTTGGGCCCCTCCCGCCAGATCCTAACAATCAACCTGCATTGCAAAAATCTACGTCTACGACCCACAAGACGAACACAGTGCAACGCTTCTCCGTCTCAACCGCCTTGATCTTCCTGTTGACACACCTCTAGCAACTGTTCGTAGTATAAAATTCCTCCTATGAAACTTCTCCGATCATGCAATCGTTGGGTCCAAAATTTCATCACCGTTTTTGAAATGCCAGACGAAATTCTGCACGACCACCACATTGTCATTAACCCCGACACACTCCCGGCTGGACAACACGAACGGCGATACAATAAACCCGAAGGCCTTAAAGAACTATGCCTCCTTATGCACGACCAACCTGTCAATCGACAAGTTACAATCCACAAACGTGGTGGGGTTGTCTTCATTCCTTCCTCGCCTCGCTTCTTCGTGCAACTCGCCTCAGCCGCAGCGTTGCTGCGGCGGGTCTACTTGTTACAAAAAACAAGGGGACCCGCCGCGGCGACGCCGCAGCAGTTGAGGGTGAAAGGAGCAGTGAGCACAGAGGAAAGGAGGGAGGAGGAGCAGGGGAAGGGGTGGGGACGGGAGGAAAAATGGTCGGTGGCAAGAGGGGGGGGGGGGGAAGGCGAAATAGGCGAAACCGGTTCTTTGTTTGTTTCACAAAAAAAAACAGGCCAAGCAATGTATTACTGCACAAAGCACACATTTTCTCTGTCTTTCTGTCTCTCTCTCTGTATGTCTCTCTCTTTTTGTACGTCTGTCTCTTTCCCTCTGTCTGTCTCTCTCTCTGTCCGTTTTTCTCTTTGTGTCTTCCTGTCCCTCTGTTTCTCTCTCTCTCTCTCTGTCTGTCTCTCTCTATGTCTTTCTTTCTTTTGTTTTGTCTCTCTCTCCAAACAGATATGAGGATGGATGCTGGTCGTTGATGCGGTGTCCGCATGCTGATGTTGATGTCGATGGCGTTGATGTAGGGGCGCCGAGTCATGTTGGTGTTGCACAGGTCTGTCTTGTGTTGATTGTCTCACCGGGGGGGGATGTTGCGGGTCTCAAATGATGCAACAGCTCGGCGCACGAGATTCGATCTGAATGCAATGAAGGGGGGTGCTGGTTGTGAGGTGTCGCGGTGGTGGAGGAGGATGAAATCATTGAGATAGTCCCATGTGCAGGGCGTGTGCGGGATGTTGTACATTGCAAGTGTATTGCGAGAAGCGAGCATATCGTGGATGAGTGTCGTGGATCGTGTTGCCCCCCATGGTTCAAGCGGAAGCCACCAGAGGGGGTCACTGTCTTGAACGGTGTGAGGCTGGAGGAGGTGTTGCTGGGGCGGCGGGAGAGATGTGATGAAAGAGTGTTTGTGGTGAGCAGTGGTTATTCGTTCATGTTGGTATTGCGAGCGGCTCATTTGTGGGTGCAGAGTATGAGAGAAGTCGTCATTCACAATTTTGAGGAGGAATGATTTTGTTCTTTCATATTGAACATTGGGATTTGGTGAGGGATCAGGGGGGTTCAGGCTTCGGAGTCTGTTGGTTTTGTAGATTGAGAAGTAATCATAGATGTGTGCGGAGAATGCAGCATGATCCGTTTGGAGGAAGTCGTCCCAGAGGATCTGTTCAATGATATCGTTAATGTTGTGTTTGTTAATGAGGTGTAGCCAGGAATCCCACCAAGCGGCGACGGGCAGTTGGGAGGGGAATGTGCGGGTATGCGCTATTGTTGATGGAGAGGGGTCGGCGGTTTGGATGGTTTGTGTGGTGGTTGTTGTAGATGGGAGAGGGATTTGAGCAAGTGTGTCATCAGATAGTGTGTTGAGGGTGTTCGAGGAGACGGGAAGAGATGAGTGTGTGTGTGTCGTGGTTGCAATTAGTGTTGTTTCTGTTGCGGGCAGTGTTGTTTTTGTGATGGGAGAGGTGGTGGTGGTCGACGGTGACAGTGTGGATGCGGGGATTGTTGATGGCACGGCAACGGTCGTTTGTATTGTTGAAGTTGCAGATGTTGACGATCTGGATTTTTTCTTCGGGGACATGTCTTCCGAAAGGTCTGCAAGAAAAAGGAACAAATGGCAAGAAGAAGTCAGGGTGTGGCCGGGGGAAGTTAGGTGAGGATCTCTTTATACACAATGTTAGTAGTTTAGTTATTGGCTGCAGGGAGAGCAAAGCGAATGTGGGCAGGATCACCCACTCTTGATGTAGCGACATATAGTTGGCCATGAGCAAAAGGAGGCTGGCGGAGGTCAATACCTGCGTGTTTAATAGATTGCCCCTGGGATTTATTTATTGTAATGGCAAAGGCAGGGCGAATAGGAAATTGGCGTCTTTGCCACGGGAAAGGACTTGTCTGATCTTTGACCGTAAGGAGAATTCATGGTAGGAGGACAGGTTGCAATGATGGTAGCACATGGCGGGACACAATCTATTGTTTGTGATAGAGTCGACAATTATGCGTGTTCTGTTGCATAATCCGTTGCGCATAGCGATGTTTCACAGCAGAATGACTGGTGTGCCTTGTTTAATTTGAAGGATATGGGGGGGAAGCGACGGTATATCAATTGCGTTTAGTGCATCAACAGGGATGTCAGGATAGTTATCATTAGGGAGCAAAGAATCAGCGCTGAGGGATGTGATGAAAGGACCAGGGAACTGGGAGAGTATTATGGAGTTGAGCGCTGACACCATTTTGTTTTTCGGCGCAAGAATAACAAAAGGAAATTGGCGGAGGTTCTCTACGCCGGCTGGATTCAAACCAACGGTTACCCAAAGGAAATTGTCTGCGACCCGACACTCGGTTCATGTCCGATTTTTGGTTGGCGCTCAGCAAACGATGGGGTCATCTCTCAAGCCGAGTTTGGCTCGCCACCCCCAAACTGATGGCCAAACGAATAGAGCGCATCAGACCGCACAGGTTCTCCTTCGCACTCTCATCCGCCCGTGGGTGCAACTGACGCGGTGCGGGGGTGCGGTCCTTCGAATCTACAACGTCTATCATCTCGGCAGCTGGAGAAAATGCAGGCAGTTGCGCAACGCCAGTTGGTTGGAAGCGCCCAGGAACTGATCTCCTTTATCAAATGCATCTGAGTCAGGCCCTGGGCGATATTCGCAACATAGGCCCAACTCCGATTGTGGGTAGTTGGGCACAAGTAACTATCGGTGGCCCTGGGCCAATTCGTTTGGTTTGAGGCTCAGCCTCCCTGGGCCTACCGGAAGCTTCTGGGCCGAGGCCCAGCATAGCCAGGTTGCACGCACGCAGGCTGCCATTTCCATATAGGAAAGGGGCAGCCCACGCTTTGGTCATTCGGGTGTTGGCTGCATGCTGCGCATGCGCGAGGCTGGCTGGCACTCACTCGCTCACGAGCGAGCTGGAAGGAGCAGGCAGCCATAGCCAAGCTGCGGTGCTGTAGGCTGGGTGTGGCGCATGGCGGTCCTTGGGTGCAAGTGGTATCTGTGAGTCGGGGAACGGGGTTGTGAGTGATACGAGAGACATACCTGGTGCTAGAAGCGACGGCAATGTCCGAGATCTGCTCGTACTTCGGTGAAGTTGTTGACGTCATCCGGCAGCATTGTAGAGTAGGCTAGATAGGATCTGCCATCTGTAGTCTGGTGGCGCCAGATAGGATATCAACATTGGTTCTTCATTGATGATGATGAGGAGACTTTACCAGCATTGTCAATTATGAGCTATTGGTGTGTTCTTATTTGGTGAAACTCGTGATGCACTTTTGTTGTTGGTTCGAGGTCACGACGATCTGGTCTTGTGTGTATGATGCTGTTTGATTTCTGAAGTTCGCTATCGCTCATCTTCCTTGCATTATTGTCCTGGCTCCTTGCTATTCTGGGGAAATGTGACAACATCTCAGAAAACAACAAATAAAGTGAAATTGTATATTGTTACGATCCTGGTCATTCCCATAGTGCAAATTCACAATGAAAGACAATGCCACCCAATTGCGAAAGAAATGAAAGCACTTGCAAAGAGATAGAGACCAGAGAAGAGGGAAAGAAGAAGCAGAAGAACAAGACGAAGAAGAAGAAGAAGAAGAAGAAGAAGAAGAAGAAGAAAAAGAAGATGTACACCAGCAAGACCAATGACAAATCCCCCCTTCTCTCTCTACCTTCCTCCACCTCCTTCACTTCACCAATCTTATTCTTCTCCCAATAATAATAGTAACAATGAGTGGATGAACCAGAATCAATATCCGAAGTTCCCTCTTACTGTTGACTCAACAACAACAACAACAACAAGTCCACCATAGCTTATGGCTTCCCTCCTTCTACGAGCCTGGTCATTCCCATAGTGCAAATTCACAATGAAAGACAATGCCACCCAATTGCGAAAGAAATGAAAGCACTTGCAAAGAGATAGAGACTAGAGAAGAGTAAAAGAAGAAGCAGAAGAAGAAGAAGCAGAAGAAGAAGAAGAAGAAGAAGAAGAAGAAGAAGAAGAAGAAGACGAAGATGTACACCAGCAAGACCAATGACAAATCCCCCCTTCTCTCTCTACCTTCCTCCGCCTCCTTCACTTCACCAATCTTATTCTTCTCCCAATAATAATAGTAACAATGAGTGGATGAACCAGAATCAATATCCAAAGTTCCCTCTTACTGTTGACTCAACAACAGCAACAACAACAAGTCCACCATAGCTTATGGCTTCACTCCTTCTTCCTCCTCTCACATGCCTAGGACATGGCGGACTACTGAGGGCCCTGCCCTCCTGTCCAAAGGACAACCCAAAGCAGCTATGGCGCTGCTCTCCTGCCCAAAGGACAACGCAAAGCAGCTATGCCGCTGCTSACTRRRCCGCCATGCCTGACTCTGCCTCGAGCTTCCTTGGTGCGGCACTACCCCAACTGGGCCTTCCAAATGCAGCGCCCAACAAGGTGTTGAAGATGGTGCTCACCATAGCCAGGTAGGTGCCTCGCCACTCTCCTCCTTCACCCCCTTCTTCCTCCTCCTCAGGCTGGGCTGCTCGCCATAGCCAGGCTGAGCACCCAGCTGCCCTTCACCTCCAGACTGCGCTGTACCAGTCCAGCGCTCCGCTCAGCAGCATGTCACCAATCCTTGCATACCGCAAATGAGGAGCTGCTTGCTCCTCCTGAAGATATAGCGGCCTACTGGCCTCTTGGGCGGTGACTTCCTAGGCCGAGCGGCCTCCCAGCAACCGGTACCTCCTCCCTTTTGGAGGGAAACATCATTGCAGGCTCTGGTATCCTCCGGATAGGCCCTAGATCCGGGCTACTTGGACTGGTACCGACCTACCTCTAGCCTACCGCTACTGGGCCTCTAAAAATGCCAACTTTTTGTCTTCTTCTGCTCGGCCTCCAGTACCCGACACTTCTACCACTAATGCAGTGGTACCGGCCTACCTGCTACTTGAGTGTTTTCCCCCTCTGTTCTAAGTGTAGCGGGCCTACCCCCGCTACTCGAGTGTTTTTCCCGCTGCAACCCTCAAAGTTACGGCCACGGGTAAGTACCGGCCCTGCGGGGCCTTTCAACCAACAAGCACCCTTGCGGGTCACACACACACTCAGCTGACAAGCACTTAGACAGGCACGCACACACACACAGACATGGAAATCACAGCAGAATGCGGGAATCTCAGCAAGGCATTCATTCCAGTGGCAAATCCCATAAATCAGCAGTGTTCCCAGTCTGTGTTTTTGGCGGGTCATTACACTACCCCCCTCTCAAGAGTGAGGTCCCTTCGAGCGAGTAACTCATTCAGAGTTGGCACAAAATGCATCGTAGGTGTAGATCAGAAAGAGGGATCTAGTAAGACCGTGAGGAGTGAGTTTTGCAGAAAACTTAGCAGTCTGTCCATCAGCGATCTATCGTTCATAGGCGTTAACCACTCGTGGAGCATTCTTTAGCAGCTCTTTCCGGTCGATCCAGAAAAACCCGTTCAACGGGTGATAGGTGAAGTGAACCTTGTATGGTCTGTTCCTCCGTCTTCCTTCATGGGAAATGATTCTGTCTATCTCATGGCCGTCGTCGATAGGACGAGGTATCATAGGATCTCGGAAGGGAAAAGTCTCATCATCGATGTGTAGAAACAGTTTGGACTCGTGAAAGACCGGATATGTGCGCAGATGAGGAGGCACGTCAATCACATACGAAGGACCAGATTCATCCCCAATCATCTTAAGAACCTGCCAAGGGCCATAGTACAATGGAAGAAGCTTTCGTGATACGCCCTCTTCATCAGAAAACTCAGACATTTTGACCCAGACATAACTCCCTACTTTGAAGTTCGCTTCTTTGCGGGACTTGTTAGCATGTTTGATCATGGCATGCCGACGCTTGTTCATTGCTGCGATAGCAGCTTTGAGCAGGCATGCGTACTTGGCATTGTAGCCAAGCATGTCGGGCAACAGACCAAGGGACCGTTCGGGGAACAAATAGGAAAGAGGATTGCGCAACTGCCAACCATATTGAAGCTGATTCGGCGTCACGCCAGTTGCAAAGTGAATGGAGTTTTTGTACAACCCTTTCACTTTGTGTAACTCCTTTGTCCCACGTGTTCTGATCTAGAACAATTAATGCACGAAGTAGTTGAATGACAGTCTGGTTGATTTCCTCGGCCAGTCCATTGGCTTTGGGGTGTAGACCAGAAGTCTTGTTGAGTTTAATGTCATAGATCTGTGAAGTCCTTCCAATCTGCACTAATGAACCTGGTGTCCCGATCACTCACAAGAGTTTTCAGTGGTCCATACTGCAGAATGTACTACTGGTGAAATTTTTCGATCACTAGCTCAGTTGGTGCATGAGGAGGTACAGGAATCAAATTCAAAAATTTGGAAAAACGATCCACGATGACCATGACTTGTGAATGTCCTCCCTCGCTCACCTTCCCCATGTCCGTGAAATCGATAGAGACTGACTCACCGGGCCCATCAGGAATTGGGAGAGGTTTAAGCAGGTCATACGACTTATGCCTATGGACCTTGGTTCTTTGACAGACTTGACATTCAGCAATAAATTTCTGAGCCGATCCCTTCATTCCCGGCCAACCAAACTGCTGCAGAAGACTTCCATAAGTCTTCTCAAAGCCGAAGTGTCCACTCCGACCATGTGCCAAATCCAAGAAATGAGTTCGGAGAGCCGCATGGTTGGGTACACACAAACGATCAAACTTCCTATACCGGCGGAATACAAGACCCTCACACTCGTGAAAATCAGGCTGACTACTAGGGTCAGCCTTGAGCTGCTCAAGGATGGGACTAAGGTCCGGATCCTTGGCAGTGTGTTCGACCAGATCCTCCTTCAGTTTCCTTCGGAGGTCATAAGAGTCTACAAGGCAAGTCAAAAACTCAGGATGGCGCGACAAAGCATCACCAACACGATTACAACAACCTTTTTTATGCTTTAGTTCAAAGTTGTAAACATCAATGTCATGCAGCCAGCGGGTCGGTGTCGGAGAGACATCAGTTTGCGTTTTAATCCACTGCAAGGTCTGATGATCTAAGTAGACCTTGAAGTGACGAGGTAGTGCTTCCAATGTGTGAGCGCCTCGCGCAAGGCATAGAGCTCACGCATATACGTGGAGGTAGCTACCTTGTGGCTGGGCATGCGTTTGTTGTAATACTCGAGCGGACGCAGACCATCGCCATCATCTTGTTGCAGCACTGCACCAATCCCATACTGGCTCGCGTCCGTATTGACCACGAACGTGAGATTGGGATCCGCAATGCGGAGCAATGACTTACCAAAGCCTCTTTCAAGGTTTGGAACGCAGTCTCACATTTCTCACACCACGCATAGGCAACATTCTTACTTGTTAGCCTCGAGAGTGGGTGAGCAATGATAGAAAATTTGGGCACAAACTTCCGATAATAAGAGGCCAAACCAAGAAAAAAACGCAATTCGCGTACGTTCGCTGGTTGAGGCCACTTTCGGATGACCTCAACCTTGGTTGCCTCCGGCTCAAGGCCGTTTGCAGACAACCGGTGCCCAAGATAGATGACGTTGTCCCTTCCAAACTCAGATTTCTCTAAGTTGAGGTGCAGCTGTGCCTCCTTGAGGACCTGCAAAACCTCCTCAAGGTGCTTGACGTGCTCTTCCATGGACTTGCTGAAAATCAGGATGTCATCGAGGTAAACAACAACAAACCTGTTAAGCTGATGGCGGAGGACCTTGTCCATGAGGCACTGAAACGTGGCTGGTGCATTTGTAAGACCGAAGGGCATAACGATGAACTCGTATAGCCCATCGTGTGGTTTGAATGCAGTTTTGTGCTGGTCCCTCGGATCAACTTCAATCTGGTGGTAGCCATTTGAGGTCGATCTTGGAGAAGACTTTGCATCCACTTGCCGCATCTAGCAGATCATCTATGCGGGGCAACGGATAAGCATTTTTTCGGGTGATCCGATTTAGGCCACGATAGTCAATACATATCCGGAGTTTGCCTCCTTTCTTCGGCACAAACAAGACAGGTGCACCGAACTCAGACTCACTCGGCCTAATCCATCCACGATCGATCATATCATCAATTTGTCTCCTCGACTCCTCCAACTCGCCTTGTCTCATACGGTAGACGCAACCCTTTGGAGGAACACTCCCTTCTATTATCTGGATCTTGTGTTTGACTGGACGCTCGGGAACTCCACGAGGTTTAGCCAGAACTTCAGGAAATCGATCCAATAGACAGCGAATGTTTGTTGGGACTTCCGGTGGAGGATCATCCTCATCAGGAGAGAAAAAATCAGATCAAGAATTTACAGCAATTACAACCGGATTTGAAGTACTTGGATCAGAAGTAGACTGATTTTTTACAATAGAAGTAGATGAAACAGAAGTAGAGGTAGTAGAAGTAGAATTACTTTCCGATGTAGAAAATGCAGCAAAAGTAGAAGGCACATGGAAAGGCTTTACAAGAGCTACATGCACATGCTCAGCTTCCTTGCGCCTGCGCACTAATTTGCAAAATTTGTTTGCACTCAAAGGAGTCACAGGGGACTCGCGCGTCTCGTCCAATAGAACGGTACGCACATTCCCCTTAGCATCACGCACCACGAACTGATTATCCGCCCACGTGGTCCTGAGACAATGAGCCTTCAACCAGCCCAAGCCAATGACCGCGTCGAAAGGACACTTGTCCATGATATAAAAGTTCAGCTCATGTGTGACAGTGCGATCCTTGTCAAAAGTGACGCGCACACCTTTGACAGCATGTGTTGAGGTGACAACCTTTTGGTTGCCTACCTGGGTCTGACAAGGGTTCTGCAATTCCACTTGCTTCATTCCCAGGCCCGCCTTACGAATCTCGTTAGGAGAAAAGAAGTTAGTCGTTGAGCCACTATCAATCAGCACACGGATGTATCGGCGGTTAATGAGTAACTTAAAGAAGGTCAGTTCCACACTCCCTTGAACACGGCGTTGCTGCTTGAGCTGCAGCCAATGTTCCAGGTGAGAGTGGAAATTGACTTCCTTAGTTTCCTCCCAAGGCTCAGTGTACAATACTTGAACTGCAGCAGCCTTGGATTTAGCGTCGGTCCGGGCTTCAAGAGCAGGCTGTTGATCAAATTCAGGCTCCATAGAGGGGCCTGCAACTGACCGTTCAGCTTCCCTTGTTGTAGAGTGTTGGTGACTCTTCTACGCCCTTTAACAGTCCTGCATAGCATGCCCAGGTTTTTGACAATGCAAGCACACGCGCAGTTTGGATCTTCTCTCCCATTCCTTTTGACTGATGCGAAGGGCTTCCCAAGGCTTGGTAGAAGCATCCTCCGGTTTCTCAGGGATCTTTGCATTCTTGGGGAGGTGTGCTATAGTTCCCTTACCCGAACTACGGTTAGGCCCCTTGCTTGAAGCAGTCTTTTTAAAGGCATTACATTTTTCTTCAGTATTCATGTCAGACTCAAGGGCTGATGTAGAACAGCCCACGTCGGAGTCCGACTCTAGATCGTCATCCAGAGACAGATCATCCGCATAGGACTGATCCTCAGCCTCCCGATGTTCATGCAGGGCAAGCTGGTTGCTGCTTCCGTACCGCTTGCGTTGCGAGGTTCTACCTGCAGCGGGTGCCTTTACACGCCTGGCGAGTTCCTTGGCTTCTAGGTTGACTAGATCCGTCAGTAGCTCTCGCCAAGTCGTATGGTCTTTGAGTCCTAGTCGGGAGACATATTCTTTAGGGGCCACTCCCATGACTACATCCATGGAAGACATGTCAATCCATCGCAGGTTTGGAGTGGTGAACAGGCCAGTCAAGTGCTGCTCCAAAGCCTACATGGAAGTCCTCCATGTTTGGCCCTTGAGGGCCTCAAGCTTCAGCCTTGCCTTGAGCGCAGCGTGCTTATCTTGATATTGCGTGATGAGGAGGTCCTCAAGAGTACGTACAGGAGTCACTTTCAGCCACTCGGTCAGGTCGATCCTCTCATAACCTGCTGTAACAGCTTGGAGTTCTATGAAACTCCGTACGACGGGCTCAGTGTTGGTACCCATGATCATGCTTCGGTCTTCCTGCGGTGTTCGCAGTACCTCGAAGTACGAGCGCATGGAGCTAATCCAAGAGGTGATATCCCCTTTCCCATCGTATTTGGACGGCAGCTTGGCCGCCCTCTTGTCCACTACGGGACCGCTGTATTGAACGCCAGTAAGGACTGTGGCGTTTTGGGCTGATGTTCCTGCATTTGGGACTATGACCAGTGCAGAACTGCCGGCGCTGCCGCCTGAGGAGTTGGCACCGGTTCCTGCGCTCGTCACAGTTCCACTCGCTGTCGTCATGAGGACTGTGTTAGGGTGAGAGACTGGGACTGCAGCAGGTTGAGGATTAGGAGGACGGGGGGCAGACAGTTGGGACTGTTTGAGGCTGACTATCTCAGCTTGCAGCTCCTAGTCCCGCTGCTCCAGAGCTGTCACACGGGACTTAAGGTCTTCCAAGGTCCGCAGTTGAACCAAGACTGCTACGGCAGCAGCTAGCTTATCTTGGAACCGGTCATCATTCGATTCCGGAACCGCAAGGAGGGCCACCTGTTCAGCAATACTTGTGGCTCTGGCTGCTGCCTCTGCCTCCCTCTCTCTGTGTATTGCGTCCTCATAAAGTTTCTGAAAGAAAGGTTTCTCGTTCTCGGCCGCTGCGTCCAGCATGGCCTTCCATTGCTCGGACGTGATGTCTGCCATGCCGGAGGATAGGGTGTCAGTAGATCTCTCAAGAGGGGTCCGCACTTTGCTCACTTTTGGACGAACACTCCTCTTACCCTTCCTCACACTCTCAAAAAGAACACCTTCTCTCTCCCTTCTCTCTCTTTCCGCTTTCTGCGCACGCGTCTCAATACCGGACATAGATAGTTCAGATAAAAGAAACAAAACAGTAAATCACAAAGAGTAAAAGGTAGAACTCCTAGCCGGAGCGGCAATTCATTTGGACTTAGAGAATGGCATTCACGCAGCAGAATAAAGATGAATAAAAAAATAAAAACGAAAGAGAGGACGGACTTATCGAACGGGCCCGATCAGATTAGTTGGAGATCCCCTCTTGTCTAACCTGACAAGGTACATGTACCACAATAAATCAGCCGAAGAAAACTAACTGCAGCAAAAAGATTTCGAGGGGTGCAGACGGTCGCCGAGCTAGACACGGGGCAGTATGTGAGAACATGCAGTAAGACCAGTCAAGATCCCCTTGAAAGGAATGCCCTTGCTAGCCGTATGTCCCCCAAATTCAGCACAGCAAAGAGATGCATTGACGGCAACAGATTTGGGCCCTAAAGGTCCTGTCCCGTTGGGCCTGGTCCCACTGAGTCCAGAAGGTCCCAAGTAGGTCGTGGACCAGGACCAACGAGATAGGTGTACCAAGTCAGTCCCAAACTGCCTCTACCGTACTGAAAAGGAAAAGACAACCTTCAGCAAGAACTTACCCCTACAGCCGTTCAGAAATGAAAAGACAATGCACCGTAGAAAGATATGTCATTGAGAACAAGATACATCATCCATCCATCCATCAGGTGAGAAAGCAATCCACATGCTCTCACACACAGCCAAGACCGCAGAGAAGAGGAAGAGAACCCAGCACACCCCAACAGGCCATGAAGCACCAAGCAACCTCCCACGGGCATAACCAGGTCACACGGCACTTACCTGTGAGGCCCGGCCTCCAAAGATGGATAACGACTCACCCCCCTCTCTCATAGGTCCTCCTGACCCCTAGCTACCACTAAATGAAGTTTCCTAGCATGACTAAGAGGGCTTTCCTACACCCCTGTTACAACGCCGGATCCCCCGCCTATGTCTGAAGACCAAAGTAGCAACTTGCAGCTCTTCGATGCAGATATGGCAGCCTCCAATCAAGTCTCCCTCTTGAGGGGAATCCCAAAAGTCACTCAATGTCTTCTTGAAGTGCAGATTTCAGGTGCGAGTACCTCTCACTCTCTACTCCCTCTCGCTTACTCCAATCAGCCTCCTTTGTGTCTCGCCACCCCATCCAATCACTCAAGCAACCTGGTCAGGTCTGATGTCGACTCTACATGACCTAACCAGGTGGGGGCAGTATCCACATACCTCACTGCCCCTTTTAACCCTAACTTCCGAACCCTAATCCGAGATTAGGTTAGCCCTAACCTAATTCGGAATTAGGTTTAGGGTGAATAACACCTCTCGCCAGCAAGTAAGTCCGCTCCGATACCAATTGTTACGATCCTGGTCATTCCCATAGTGCAAATGCACAATGAAAGACAATGCCACCCAATTGCGAAAGAAATGAAAGCACTTGCAAAGAGATAGAGACCAGAGAAGAGGGAAAGAAGAAGATGAAGAAGAAGAAGAAGAAGAAGAAGAAGTACACCAGCAAGACCAATGACAAATCCCCCCTTCTCTCTCTACCTTCTTCCTCCTCCTCCTTCACTTCGCCAATCTTATTCTTCTCCCAATAATAATAGTAACAATGAGTGGATGAACCAGAATCAATATGCGAAGTTCCCTCTTACTGCTGACTCAACAACAACAACAACAACAACAACAACAACAACAACAACAACAACAAGTCCACCATAGCTTATGGCTTCCGCCTTCTTCCTCCTCTCACATGCCTAGGATGTGGCGGACTACTGAGGGCCCTGCCCTCCTGTCCAAAGGACGACCCAAAGCAGCTATGGCACTGCTCTCCTGCCCAAAGGACAACCCAAAGCAGCTATGGCGCTGCTCTCCTGCCCAAAGGACAACCCAAAGCAGCTATGCCGCTGCTGACTGAACCGCCATGCCTGACTCCGCCTCGAGCTTCCTTGGTGCGGCAGTACCCCAACTGGGCCCTTCCAGATGCAGCGCCCAACAAGGTGTTGAAGATGGTGCTCACCATAGCCAGGTAGGTGCCTCGCCACTCTCCTCCTTCGCCCCCTTCTTCCTCCTCCTCAGGCTGGGCTGCTCCCCATAGCCCTGCTGAGCGCCCAGCTGCCCTTCACCTCCAGACAGCGCTGTACCAGCCCAGCGCTCCGCTCAGCAGCATGTCGCCAATCCTTGCATACCGCAAATGAGGAGGAGCTACTTGCTCCTCCCGAAGATATAGGGGCCTACTGGCCTCTTGGGCGGTGACTTCCTAGGCCGAGCGGCCTCCCAGCAACCGGTACCTCCTCCCTTTCGGAGGGAAACATCATTGCAGGCTCTGCTATCCGGACAGGCCCTAGACCCGGGCTACTTGGACTGGTACCGGCCTACCTCTAGCCTACCGCTACTGGGCCTCTAAAAATGCCAACTCTTTGTCTTCTTCTGCTCGGCCTCCAGTACCCGACACTTCTACCACTACTTCAGTGGTACCGGCCTATCTGCTACTTGAGTGTTTTTCCCCTCTGTTCTAAGTGTCGCGGGCCTACCCCCGCTACTCGAGTGTTTTCCCCACTCCAACCCTCAAAGTCACGGCCACAGGTAAGTACCGGCCCTGTGGGGCCTTTCAACCAACAAGCACCCTTGCGGGTGACACACACACTCAGCCGACAAGCACTCAGACAGGCATGCAAACCAGCAGGCACGCACACACACACAGACATGGAAATCACAGCAGAATGCGGGAATCTCAGCAAGGCATTCATTCCAGCGGCAAATCCCAGAAATCAGCAGTGTTCTCAGTCTGTGTTTTTGGCGGGTCATTACAATATGATTATTATGATATTATGATTGGCATTTTAGCACTTGGAACAGTAATACAGTACTAATACTGCTTTTACTAGGAGTTGCTTAGGTGGTGTTCGCGGGCGAGAGCAACTCGGAATCTCACAGACGTAATGTATGCACATGCATGTGATCTGGAACAGGAGTGTTCACAGTGCAGATAATGCTGGATACAATAACCTGAAGATTGAAAATTTGCTTGAACTCGTCTTCTATAACTTCTATAACGAGAACCACGATTCTCTCATTACAGTCTGACATAAATTTTCTTGCAACCCCTCTTCCGTGGTTGGTGCCAGTATGTAATCCTTGTCAGGACGAGAGGCGGTGGCTTGTCTTTGAGGGCTACTGCAAGTGCTTGTTCCCTGCATTGCTGGAACTGCAGCTTTATGGAGTTAATGCCACTACTTTTGATGAAAGAAGATTTGGAATTGTTGTTGCCACGGCACTTGGAATACAGGACTGGCAGGTTGTGCGGCCGTCATCCAAACAGGTAAGTCTTATGTTGGCGACTTGGATGGTAAGGGTATTGTCCAGCCATATGCTAGACTCATGGATCCCTCCAGTTCGCTGAAAAAACTGTGGTAAAAAGGGGCTTAAAGACAGGCCAGAAGCTGTGTTGTTTCAATGTCTTTTTTTTTTTYTTTTTTTTTTTTTTTTTTCAGAAGATTACTCCGTTCTATTGGTGGGGAGCTTCACGTGCTGGGAACGGGGCCCAGCATCCCTTGTGAGCGTTGAACAACTGGATGATCAGATAGTTACCAGCGCCCTTACCTGGATTCGGCTGTGAAATTCTGAGAAATTCTGGGCCCTCTTGTACTACTAGTATGGTTTCAATGTTTTGTTACTTCTTTCTGAACCGTTATTTTTGGAGGGAAGCTTTTGAGAAAATCCAAATGATTGAAATGAATGTGTCTGGAGTCTGATGCTGGCGGGAGAATACTGAAACACATTTTAAGAATAATTTGCAGGCTGGTATTGGGAGGGATGGAGAGAGACATCGAGAGAGAGAGAGAGAGAGAGAGAGAGAGAGAGAGAGAGAGAGAGAGGGAGGGAGGGAGGGAGGGAGGGAGACAGACAGACAGACAGAGAGACAGGGAGATGTCCCACCACTTAACCTGTCCCGCCTTTCCAACCCAACCCCCTTGGCACTGTCGTGGCATCCCCGTTTCTTGCCTCCCCTTGTATTAATTTGCGTTTTTCCCTAGGCTGTTTTCCCGGGTGCCCGGGCACCCAACGTCTGCCCGGGTGCACGCCCGGGTGCCTGGCCAGGCATGACCCCCGGGCAGGGTTCCGGGCAGCCCCAGCGCCAAAAAAAAAAAAAAAAAAAAACTCAAAAAAATCCGGAAAAAGAAATATGTTGTGTAGGATTGCGATGCAAACCACTTTTGGCTGAGGGTCACATTATCATTCCTCACAGAATCGGAGATAAAAAGAAAATAACAGAATCACACAAAGGCACCCCCTTTAGACCCCTTTAGCCCCTTTAAAACCAATTTATACCCCCCTCCCCCCCCCTTGACATCCAACTCGCAAAAAACGAAATGAGCCCGGATTTGAAGTCCTCTGTGAGAGCGCAGAAAACCAAAAAAAAAAAAAAAAAAAAAAA
>BFEA01000194.1:21231-43878 GCA_003427395.1 Chara braunii
CCGCACGCCGTGCAGAAACTACCGACGGCGCAACTACTGCCAAACCCCTGGAACTACGGAGCCTAACTATAACGCGCGGCGACAGATGGCACGTGTCTGCCCCCGAAGATCCGACTTCTAAGAACCGCAGCCCTCACGAGCCTCCCCCGAACCGCCATCACCAAAACAGACGGATCGGACGGCCTCGGACGCACCACGCATGCCATCTGCCTTAAGTTGCAAGACATCGACCGCCATTAGACCGAAAGTAACCCGCCCCTTAGTCTTATTGCATCTATGCCCCTGAATCCTTGCCACAGGAGATCTCAGCTCCGACCTGAGACTCCACCCCCCACTTTCCCAAAAATCCTTGGCACACCACTTTTCGCACTTCCAGGCCCACATCCCACTCCGATCAGGAAGTCTCGCCGGGGCAGGGTTCTAGGACTCATAGCTGGGCGATCTGGCTAACAGGGGACGACCTCGACCCCGAAACGCGCATCGACGTGATCCCGTCATCACCAGAAGCCGGTCTGCGGACCGACGGGCGGTCAACATGAACGTTAATCCGCAAACCCCCAACAGAACCCGAATCCCCAACAGAATCCTAATCAACCCGTACCACGAGCACGGGCACCCATGACGCCATCCGACCTCTATCTGTTCGATCTCGCTCATCACCTTGCTGGAGCATGGCTGGCCACGCTCCGAGCTCAGCAGTATGATGACAACGAGGCGCAGGTAAATATCCCCGCTCAGCCGCGGAGGAAATGGAACGAAAGTTCGCTGCGAGTTTCCTAGAAGGGAAGACTATCCTAGGGAACGAGACTCGTCCGAACTAGCGAGAGCTAAAGCTCAGCTGGCCGCATTACAAAATAAGTTCGAAAACATGGGGTTTGTGTCGGTCCCAGTCACCTATCTAGAACAGATTGGTCCCAAACGACCGGTCTCGAGTGTGATTACAAGCATGCCCGTGCTTGTGATGACAACACCCCCGCCACCGATCGAAACCCCCGCATGACCGAATGAGTC
This sequence comes from Chara braunii, assembly GCA_003427395.1. Classification (NCBI taxonomy): domain Eukaryota; kingdom Viridiplantae; phylum Streptophyta; class Charophyceae; order Charales; family Characeae; genus Chara; species Chara braunii. Next base: position 22,243 of record BFEA01000194.1, read on the forward strand.
TTCCGCCCTATTGGAACTAACCAAAACACTGGTCAATCTGATTCAGGAAAGCAAAAAGGAACAGCGGGAGCACAACGCTCGGATAGAGGCAATGATGAGGTCGATGCGACCAATAGCGGTGCGTGCCGCCCCGATTCATCAGGGATTGGTTCCGGCACCCCCTCCCGCAGGGATCCCTGGCAATCTGAACGTCTGTTACACGTGTCATCAACCAGGGCACATAGCCCGAGATTGCCCCCATCGACCCCCGCATCAACGAGTCGGAGCCGCATCGGTAGCAACGGCCCCGATCGCCAACGGACCTGGACGGGTAGGGGCACTGATGGAAGAAATGGAAGGAGGCGGAAGCACATTAGCTACGATGGAGGAAGCTGTTGAACTAATCTTGTTGGATCAGTATGTAACGCTTGGTTACCCGGGGATTGGGATGATTGGAACGATTAGACCCGCTCCAAAACAAAGGGAAGTGTCGGAATGGCGACCTTCTCCAGGGCAAATGGAGTCGGGAGGACCCACCTTCATCACGGGGGAAATCGATGTTCTCAACATCGTTCGGGCCTTGGATCATCGGATTCCTCTTCCGATTGGTCATCTCCTTTCGATATCGGAACAAGCCAACGAACGAATGCTGCAACATTGCAAGGCGAATCGAAAACGATTCGCCCTTGCCCGAACAACGAGCACAAAAGCGAAAAATCCCACGCCAGATGAAAATGCAGCAGGTGCTTCAGACCCGATACGGTTAGGATTGATTCAAAAAGATGATCGTTTCCTACGGATTAAACCAATACCATGGAAATCCGTAGAATGCGATATCGAGGTATGGGGAATCTCGTACAATGCTATCATTGATTCCGGGGTCGTTGTCCTAGCTATCTCATTACGGGTAGTTGAAAGAGCAGGAAGAAAGAGATCTAATCATGCGTACGGAAAAAGATCAGCTCGTTTCAGCAGATGAAGAGAAGATTAAAACAATAGGACGGATGACCAATGTTGCTTTTCGAATAGGAAAAGTACACGCCTTGGGAGATGTAGTAGTTCAAGACGTAAACACTTACGACGTCCTTTTTGGCCTTCCCGCTCTTGTGTCCTTGCGAGCCAATCTGGACTTCGAGAGGCGATCCATTGTCCTCCGTAACACAGGAGGAAAGCCCTATGTTGTACCTATGAGACTGACTCTTTGAACTATGGCTAACGTAACCCCGCGAGTTTCTCCCATGATGGCGGGAACTCTCCGCTTGATTAACTAGGATAACTCTACTGATGGTGAACAATCTTCGATGGACGCGGACAGCAGTGACAAGGACGATCCAGTAATTCTGGAAATGGCGCAACAACATATTTATTACCTTGTGCAACGAGCAAACACAAGACCGCTAAGCCTGACTGATCATAGTCTACAAAGAACGCAAGCAATGATTATGGGTGAACCCCTCGTGCAGATTTTGGAGGATGGTCGATTCTTTGGAACCCCCTCGAACCCTGTACGAAGGTATCTCCCTTTTACTCGCACGATATAATGATAAAAGGCACTACTGCGACATCACGAATCTCCCACGATCTCTTTTGACACCTGCAAAAGAGATACGATTGATACGTTTAGGGGCGGAGACCAATTCTTTGGAACCCCTTGAGCGCCTCGAAACTGGGCTCGGAATTAAAATCGCAACGGAACCAGTGCCATGGCAGGACATTCGAGACGTAATAACATCGGAAGAACACGTGGCCATCCAAGAACAGGACGCACAGATGATGGCCACGGTATTCTCCTGGCGATCGGATAATTCGTTTATTTCCGCGCCCCCGCCTGAAAACACTAAGCGGGTGAGTACGAAACATATCGATGTACGGATATGGGATGAGTTGTATGAGTTGCACGTCCCCCAATACGTACTTGATGAGATTCAAACCGGAAACCATCTCCAGCTGTGTCTGCCTCCTCCTTCGCCACAGAGGAAGACGACAACTCTTTATCGCACTCCTCCCGTCCTGCATCTCTCGCCCCTTCTCGTACCCCGTCGCCGCCTCCATCGCCATGAGCTTTTCAGCGGAGCAGGTGATCAGTGCGGAGCTGCTAACCGCGAGAGGGCGGATCAGTACCATCCGGCAAGTACAACGGCCACGACTCAGTGTCGATCTTCTTCGGTTTGCAGCTTTCTTCAGCACGGCGGCAATCCACGCAGCGGCGGAATTCCGGTTTTCGCAAGCGGCAGCAACACGTGTTCTGGCCGAGATTTCGGCCTTCCAGCGCCTGTCCCCTCCTGGCATCAGTCACATCACGGTCATCGTCGTCTTCATCGAGGATATTACGGCGGTGCCATCGACGATCCATCCCGACATCCTCCGGACCTTGCGCGCGTGCGGTGAAGAGATTCAGACTATGTGGACAGCACTCCTTGCTCGACGCGGGGATACGGTCGTGCCCTCGCATGACATCGATCTGCAGCTTCGCTCTTCCAGCGATTCGCCGCCGATCGTGTTACGAGAGCTTCGTCCCTTTGCGCCGCCCCGATGAGTCGCCGCCGCCTTTCTCTCTTTGGCCTTCCCTCTAACATCCCCACCCTCTGGCAATCTGCTCATGCCCCCTCTCTCTCTTATCGTGTCAAGAAGATCAGTGTGCCGATATTGGACGAGGAGAAGTGGAGCGACTGGTGGGAGGCGTACGCGGAGCTCGCCTTTTGCTTGCAGGAAGTAGGATTCCGGTGGTCTGAGCCGGCGCTGTATGGAGAGGGTCCAGAACTTCCAGACGACGAAGTGGAACTGCTGGGCATACAAGCTTGGAGAACGGGATCTGTTGGGGATACTGTTTGGAAAGGTAGATGACGGAAATCTCACTCTAATTACGAGCGAACTGCTGGTGTTTCTGACGCAGCTAGTGGACGACCTGCGCAGGCGAGGAGGAGGTAGCAGGTGGGCCGAGTCAGCAGCCCGAGCGACCCAGGAAAGAAGAAGAGGCAGGAGCACGAAAACGGTTGGAAAAGGCGGAGGGGAAACAGCCAGTTGAGGAAAGGTCCCCGCCGGATCTATCGTTGGGAAATCCGTGGCTCGATCCAGAGCCCCCGAAGGAAGACGAAGGAAACGATGGAGCTGCAGCGGAGGGATCAGGAAGACGCCTCCGAAGGAGCGAATCGCCGACTTCGTCTGGTTCCTCTGCCCGACTTGCCCTTCGCCTACGTCAGCATGAGGGCGATCGGGCTTCGTCCCCGTTTGTTCTCTCGCCGTCCTCTTGACTTCCTGATGCTCACCCGACTCCTTGGTAGACCCCCGTTCCCCGTTGGATGGTGCCCCTTTCCTCCCGACCTCTTCCACCACCTTTACGCCACCTGCCTCCTAGTCACCGTCTTTCCGCATGTTACCACCCGCTATGTAGTAGATTCTTTTTTTCTCCATGTTCCCTTGTTTAGCGCAGATTGGCGGGAATATAACCATATAGAAATATATTGTATTATATCAGGAACGATCCCCGCCTGCGAAAACTACGGCTCCAACCTACAATTTCCTCAGGACGGGCTCTCTTCAGTCCAAGGAGGGGATCGTATGTGCCATCGCCGTGGCACGTGCCATACATCCGCGCATCAGTAGCTGGCAGTGAGAGGAAGGGGAAGACGGTACATGGGGGCGTGCTGAGGAGGCGGGTCACTCAGGAGTGGGGGCGAGGAGCGTTCCATGCTACAGGTTCCCCGGGAAGGGCAATCTAATTATCGATGGGGGAGGCGGTGGAGGATGCTGGGGAAAAGGAGGCATGAAGCGATTGATGGCCGGAGATTCGAAAGCGGGAAGGGAGATGTAATGGATGGAGCGATGGATGCAGGGGAAACGAGATTCCTCGCGATGGTGGGGGAGAGAGGCAATATAGTCGAGGTAGATAGTGGAGAGAGTGTGGTGAAGCGCAGTGCGAGTGCCACCATGGATGACGTCCCCACTCTTATCAAACGGTAAGTGGCAACAAAGAAGGCTCCGCTTGTCGATCGATTAGAGAGATCGACACGTGTCATAATTCAAGCAAGCGGGACCTTGCTTAAGATTGGAACCCCCTGGGCGTCACATATGTGACGAACCAATTTATGTTCCGCGCGATTTTCTGCGCGATGACAACGAGGGGTCCTAAGATGGGAAGGTTGGGCCAATTACGGGAGATCGGGATCGAAGGGAAATTGCATCGGTGTCCTCGGTTCTTCGTTTTTTTGCGTCGCTTCTTTTCGGATGGCTGGGTTCAGGGCCGGGCAAGTCTTGAGATGGCCGATTGAGTGGCTGTCGCGCCGACAAAGGCGCGAATAATAATGTTTGACGTCGCTTCTTTCTTGTTCTGTTGTCGGGTCTTAGGCGTGGAGATCGCGCGGGAATTTTGCTTCGTTCTTTTTGAATTTTCTTTTTGAATCTTGTCGAGCCTTGATGGCTCTCGGAACTTCGGACTTTCTTTCCAGAATTTGTGCTTTTTGCATTTTTGCAGTAGATAGGAATTTAGGAATTTAGGAATTTAGGATTTCCTTTTGCTGCGCAACGCCTTCCGCTTGCGCGCTCCTTTTTGCGGCTGCAACGGAGCTCTGATTAGTTGGCGCCCTTAATCTTGCAAGTAACTGTAATTTTGGGTGGGCGCCATTGTAACTGTATCTTTCTTCTTGAGCTTCGTCTTTCCCGCTCTCTCTTTCCCTTTTGCTGTGCCTAGTTAGCCCGCGGCCTGCATGCTAGGATCGATGCGTGGAGAGTGGCTACGTCCCCCACGCCGCGGTCTGGCCATGCAGAACGTAGGCGCTCCCTCTCCTAATCTGCTTTCTAAGTCCTTGCAATTCAGTGTTCTTCGCGCATGCATGGACGCTATAAATTCCGGCTGCGCGATTAGATAGCTCTCTTAACCAGCTGTTGGAAGCTCGGGGTAGCGCGATCAGTGATGGTCGGCTCACGAGCGAAGTAAGAGGTGASTTGAAGTGGGAGTCGGGCGACCCGACGAGCTGGTGCCGAATGCGCGGGGTTGACGCGTGGGGCTACAACGGACTGTAGAGCGCGGGCGAACCTGACGGGTGCAGGAGGACTAAGCGGGGTGACGACTTCGTGGGTTGGTGTGTGACGACGGACTGTCCGCATCGGAGAGAGAGAGAGAGAGGAAGAGAGAGCTGAGGTTGAAGGACGTGGATTTACCATTTTCTTTGTCTTGTCTCCCTCTTTACTTTTGTATATAAATTTTGATCTCGGATCAGGGCGACTCGCCCGTTTTCTTTTGTTTCCGAAATCCTTGTCTTGGTTTCAGCCCACACTTGTTTTGCGATTGATCTTGATCTCAACTATTGTGTGTTTTGTCGAATGAATGGATGAATGAATGATATAATTGTTGTTTTTCCTGACTGGTTATCGTCTCTGCTTGCCATTTTTTATATGCCGATAAAAGCATAGTAGAAATTCTGACTTCTTATTCATAATGACACCTTGCATGCTCGGGAATGATTGTTTGCGGGATCACTGAGTGATTAGATGATTGGGTAGTTGTTCATGGCACGTGGCGATTTTGCATGAGGAATTAGACACTTATTTTTCCAAAAACAAGCGAATACCTCGCGAGGCTACGTGTAAGCGCGATCTGATCTGTGCAGCCTACACGTATCCACGCGCGCCGATTCGCGACCATTGACGAGTGTGACACCTCCGGTATCGAATAGGCGGGAATTTTCCTTCCTTCGCGCACCTAAACGGACAGGAATTTTCGATATCGCATCGAGGAATCCCCTTGCCAGTTAGATGTGTGTGAAAGGCTTCCACTACGCCGCAATGACAAGATGTCAGACTCATGGGACTCAGAGTACTTCGAACCTTGGGTACTAGAAGAACTTAGGTAGAGACGACCAGAATTCCCCTGCCTAACCGAGAACCAATTGTGCCCCAGGGAGTTTCGTTGTGCCGTAACCAGCGATCCGAGGTGCCCCGATTACCCAACTACGTATAACACGCAATACTTCATATCCCCCGGCTTTGTCGTTATCACTACCAACTTCCCTCCCTTCCGTCTCCTCCTCCCGTATCACCAACTCACGGTGGTACCGTGGAATTCCATCGCCCCGTATTGGCCCCGCACGCCGTGCAGAAACTACCGACGGCGCAACTACCGCCAAACCCCTAGAACTACGGAGCCTAACTATAACGTGGGGCGACAAATGCCATGTGTCTGCCCCCGAAGATCCGACTTCTAAGAACTGTAGCCCTCACGAGCCTCCCCCGAACCGCCGTCACCAAAACAGACGGATCGGACAGCCTCGGACGCACCGCGCATGCCATCTGCCTTAAGCTGCACGACATCGACCGCCATCAGACCGGAAGTAACCCGCCCCTTAGTCCTATTGCATCTATGCCCCTGAATCCTTGCCACAAGAGATCTCAGTTCTGACCTAAGACTCCACCCCCCACTTTCCCAAAAATCCTTGACACACCCCTTTTCACACTTCCAGGCCCACATCCCACTCCGATCAGGAAGTCGCGCCAGGCGTGAGGTTGGGCGTCACAGTGTGTTGTTGTGGGTGTGTGTGTGTGTGTGTCTGTGTGGGTGTGTCTTTGTGTCGGAATGGTGCCAAGCGAAATTGTTTGACACGAGTGATTTGCACTGTGGCCTCGCAAATATGTACGTCCACCTTGGGGCACTTCATGGCACAAGAAAAAGTCCTGTCGTCCCGCAGGAGTTTTTTTCATGAAGTGCGACAGAAAATTTTGGCTTGTGTCTGCAACATACAGAGATTCAGCTTGTGGGCCGTGCTGGACAACTGGTTCAACCGACTGTGATGGGGCCTCACCCCAGCGGGCCCAAAAATTACCCTGGGTGCCCCACAGGCAATCCAGCCCGGCCCGTGGTTTTCGTGGGCAGGTCACACAAGCGACCAAAAATTACCCATATGGGTAGGCCATGTGGTTACCCCATATTGATCTGAATGTGTGGCCAGATCTCTGACCGGACTGATCCCAACCGTACAACATCGGGATGAACCGGTCGCCCAGGCCTAGAGTGCAGGATTCAGGATGCGTATGTATAATACGAAAACAAAAAAAAAAAAGAAAAGCAAAATCAGGTCCCAGATAGACTTAGGGCATGCTATGCCCCTTCGAACTATTAAGGGTCTGCCAAGTGTGGTCACACCTCAAATTAGAGCAAAGCTAGAGCAAATAATTCAAGTCCTGAACACGCGAGTGGAAAATGATAGGAAACCAGGTAAGAAAAGGAAAGGAAAAAGGAGAGTTGATCTCATACTCAAACAAGACATCACGCACCTGGTGGGATTTCCAAAGCCAGATACATACGGCCCTCAAGCTGTCAGAGGGCCCCGAGAAACTCCCCTCCCATTTTTACCTGCATTGCTTTTGTTTTTCTTATTGATCTGTGCAAGGAATATGAGCGAGAGCGATAGACAAGAATCCAAATTGCAAAATCACGAAGTAGTCCAGATGATCATGTACCAAGCAGAGAGCACAAAGCACCAAGATACCATCCCAATAAGAGCAATAGAATGAACTCAAATGTCAATGTCGACGCTCTCTGGCCACACCAACATAGTATCCAATGTCGCTCATATTGTCTGGCGCCTAGTGCCCAGCCTACTCTACTCAACCTATCTAGCCTATCTACGTTCATGCAACAGGACACACCGAAGTCGAAGACCAATGTACGTGACGTCAATCGCCAATGCTCTCACTCCTTCCCTCATCACCCCCGTCTCCCAACTACGTGCGCCTCCTACCCGAAGACCACCAAGGAAAATGAGCGATATCGAATTCCAGAAACCAAGCAGCATCATACACATGCAACCAGATAGTCGTGACCTCTAACCAAAAGCAGAATTGGAACTCGAGTTCCACCAAATAAGAGCACAGCAAAAGCTCACAAGTGACAATGTTGGAATAGTCTCATCATCATCAACAATGAACCAATGTCGATATCCTATCTGGCGCTCAGCGCCCAGACTACGAATGGCAGATCCTATCTAGCCTATCTACAATGCCGCTGGTGACGTCAACAGCTCCCCAAAGCACGAACAGATCTCGGCCAATGCCGTTCGCCTCAAGCACCAGGTATGTCTCACGCTACACTCACAACCTCGATCCCCCACACAGATGCCACGTGCACCCAAGGACCACCATGCGCCCCATCCAGCATCTCGCAGGCCAGCTCGGCTATGGCTGCCTGCGTGTGCCCTGCTCGCCCGTGAGCGCGTGGGCACTTGCCAGCTGATAGCGCAGCAGCGCTTGCGCAGCATGTACCAAGTGCCCGAATGTCGAATGCGGAGGCAGGCACTTTCCTATATAGAAGTGGCCTGCCTGCTGCGTGCGGCCTGGCTGCGTTGGGCCCCTGCCAAGAAGCTTCTGGTAGGCCCCAAGTGGCTTAGCCCGGGTCCAAGGGAATCAGGCACAGGGCCTGGGGTGGTTACCTGTGTCCAACTGCCAGCGGCCTGTGTGCAGACCATGCCCCGTGTCTAGCCCAGGGCCTGCCTCAGATACATTTGGGAAAAGGCGGGCAGGGCCTGGGCTCACTCAACCAACTGGCGCTGCGCAACTGCCTGAATTTCCCAGTTGTGTGAAAAGCCCAAAATAGGCCTCTCGTCCCCTGTCAGACCTGCCTTCACTTAGGGCAGCCGATATTGCTGAAAACAGGGCCCAATAGGGCTTATCGAGGCCTTGAGCCTCGCATTCCCTCCTCCATACTTCGACAGTCCTGTGAGAAGTTCAATCACTCAATCTGGCGCTTTCCTTTCTGCAGTGACTTCTCATACTGAGCGACAACCTGTGGAGCGGTCTGCATCAGTTCCTCCCGTGTAAACCATCTTTCCTCTTTCGGATCAGTGTGATGTCTGAACCGAACGCGATATTGCAGCTTCGGCTTAGGAGGACGTCCCCTGCCTTTTGATCTTGGAACTGGCATTTCTCTGTGATCCACAATGTCGTCGGTGTCGACCTCTCCATCCATGGTTGGGGGCAGCATTGAGCGACGAGAGGGAAACTGTTCAGTTTCCTTGAAAGGTGCGAGCTTGGAGGCGTGAAAGACAGGGTAGGTGCGAAGGTGACTAGGGATCCGTATTACATACGATGGCCCATCCGGATCATTACTGACAATATCTAGAACCTCCCATGGCCCGAAGTACTGTGGCATGAGCTTGCGGGAGATCCCATGCTCCTGCCCCAATTCAGAGGCTTTGACCCAGACTTTGTCCCCTACCTAGAATGTAGATGGGCGGTTGCTGGATCTCAGATTCTATCATTGCCGCCTGTGCTTTATGCATCTGTTCTACAGCTTGCTGCATCAGGCTTTCATATTGATAGGCGAATTCTAAGGTCCCTGGTGCAGCAGCCGGATGGTTCTCAGGTAGTAGAAAGTCTAGGGGCAGTCTAGGCTTGAAGGTCAGTAGCAGACTGTTAGGGATCACCCCTGTTGTGCTGTGCACAGCGTTGTTGTACAGACTGGCGACAAGAGCAACCAGTCCACCTGATTAGGCTTGATATAGTGCCTCAGCAGGTGTTGTGCAGCGCGGTTCAGATGCTCTGCTTGCCCGTTTGCCTATGGGTGGTTCCCGGAGGTCATCTGCAGCTGCGTCCCTTGTTCTGCTGCTGCAGCCTTCCACAACTCACTGGTGAATCGGACATCCCGGTCACTAACAATAGACTTTGGAAGTCCAAAGTCTCTGACCCAGTTCTCTTTGAAGTCTAATCACGTACTCGGTCTTTGCTGTTTCAGGCATTGCGACTAACCTAGCGTACTTACTAAATCTATCCACAATATCAAGGATGTGTCTCACCCCACTCTTGCTGGTGACCAGCGTGTCCATGAAATCCATGGACAGGCTCTCACTAGGCCTTTTCGGAATCGGAAGGGGCTTGAGAAGCCCAAGAGAGGCCTGTGTAAGTGGCTTGTCTCTCTGACAGACCTGACAAGTCTCCACATACAGCTTGGCATCTCTCATCATTGTGGGCCACCAGAACTGGTGCAGCAAGTTGGCTGGTCTTTTTATAACAAAAAAATGTCATGTGCATCATGACACTCACCTAAAAATAAACTACGCAAAGACTCCCGATTTGGGACACAATCGTTTATTCCCGGCCTTCTCAAGGAACAACAGGTCATTGACCATTACAAACTCGTCAGAAGTTACTTTGTCCTTCGCCTCGAGCGTGCGTATGATATCTGACATAAACGGATCCTCGTGATAGGCTTCCACCAAGGATTGAATAACGTCGTTCGCAAACCCAAACTCAGTGATCAGCGCACCAAGGAAGTCCGGCCTACGCGACAACGCATCAGCAACTTTGTAGTACTCTCCTTTGATGTACTGGGGTTCGAAGTCATACTGTTCTATGACTTCAATCCAGCGTTTCAGCGCATCGGAGAGCACCAACTGGGTTCTCATCCACTTTAGGGTCTTATGACCAGTCCTGACATAGAAAAACCTCCCAAGGAGATAGTGCCTCTAGTGGGTTAACGCTTTGTAGATCGCATAGAGCTCCTTCTCATAGGTGGACTTAGCCAACTTATGAGAGGGCATCTTTTTGGACATGTATTCGACCGGCCTCAACTTTGGCCCCTCCTGCTGTGCTAGCACGACACCAATGCCATATTGGTTGGCATCCGTGGTTACTATAAATGGCTTGTCAGGATCAGGAAGTTTCAAGACCTCATGGTGTGTTAAGGAGTGCTTCTGATGTCTGAAAGCAGTCTCACACCTGTCTGTCCACTCCCACGGGGTGCCAAGGCGTGTCAGGTCCGTCAAAGGTGCGGCCACTATGCTATAGTTCTTTACAAAATCATGGTAGTAGTCGGTCATCACTAAGAAAGACATGATCTCAGTCACATACTAAGGACGTGGCCAGTCACGAATGCTGGCCACCTTCACGTCATCGGGTTCCAATCCCTCTGCAGAAATCTCACAACCCAGATGCAAGATCAGGGTGCGGCCAAACTCGCACTTTCCCGATTAATCTTGAACTGGTGCTGCCGAAGGAGACTAAGGACTTTGTCTAGATGGCCAACATGCTCCTCGACAGTCTTACTAAAGATAAGTATGTCATCGAGGTATTAATAATTTCTCAACTTGAAAAAAATATAAAAAGCTACAACAAAAGTTACAGAAAAAAAAAAATCTCTTTGTATCAAAGTAATTAAATTCAACCAGGACAAAGTTTATTTTGGATTCCAGAAGAGATACATGAAATATACAAACCTTTTTCTTTGATTAATGTCAAAAACGGTGAAATAATTCACAAAGGGACTTATAAAGGCCGAAAGGCATCACCACAAACTCGTACAGACCGTACCTGGTCTAAAAAGCGGTTTTGTGTTGATTCTCGGGACGGATTGCAATCTGATGGTACTCGGACTTCAGATCTATCTTACTGAAGTACCGACACCCTTGCACTCGGTCCGATAAGTCATCGATGCGCGGTAGGGGCTCTGCGTTCTTCACAGTGATGGCATTGAGGCCCCTATAGTCAATGCACATCCTCAAAGTTCCCCCCTTCTTTGGTACGAATAGGACAAGAGATCCGTAAGGGGAGACTCTAGGCCGGATCCAACCCTTCTATATGAGCTCATCAAGCTTCGCTGGAGACATCCGATAGATCCTACCCTTCAGAATACTAGACCCTGGGATAATGTCTATCGCGTAGACGACCTCCCTCTCAACAACCCCTTTCGGCTTTTCAAATAGATCAGGGTACTTAGCGACCACTCCCTCTATCTCTGAAGGCATTTTCACTGGCTCGCCCTCTGCAGAGACATAAACTAAGTACATACCCTCCTTCGGATTTTGCTTATAATAACTGCAGAGACACAAACGAAGTACATACCGTCCTCCGGATTTTGCTTCTAATAATTATAAAACACGACCGCACATAGGCATCCGTAGGACTCAATCAGACTACTAGCTTTATACTTACGTAATTTGGTCGTCCCCCCTCCGGGCAAAGTGTTTTTGACCACTTTTCGGTCCCAGTCAAACTGGGGCTGTGCAACCGAAAGATAGTACATACCCAACAAGATATCCATTGGGAGATCATCGCTGACTAAGAACGAGACTCGATGTCTCAGTTCCACTCCCGCGTACAGGAAACGACACTCAATGTCTTTGAGGTAGTCAGTGACTACCATGCGTTGTTTGTTGGCACAGGTCGACTCCACAGGTTGACTCAGGCGCTGCACTTGCCCCTGTAAGCGCAGCCTTTCAACGCACGCGCGACTGATAAAGTTCCTCGTCGAGCAAGTATCGTAGTAGGCCCCGGCCTTGCGGTCGCCTATATCTGCCTCGCCGACAAACAACTCACCCTTAGGAGCTTTAGCCATGGCCGTCCAAGAAGCTAGTAGGTCCGATGTAGACCACTCCTCCTCTAGCTCCTCTAAGGACTAAAACACATTCATCGAACAGAGGATCGATTGGTCCGAATGTGTTTGCGGGACAACAACGGAGTCAATAGCTTGGGTCATCTCTCGAGATGGTGAGGGTGCGTCCACCACCTCGACCCTAGCAGGAACAACTACAATTCCTATTGGCCCAACGTGTTTCCCGAAGTAGTGCCTCGTGGAAGCGAAGGAGACCGATGCCTGCCCCATCGTAGGCGGGATCTTTTCCGTCACCTTCTTGTTCCGGCACTTGAATTGGTTATGGCCATATTGGCCACAACGAATACAAGCTGACCGGGAGTAACGGTTTCTCCACACGTCCTCAGTAAGACCCGCTTTCTCCCATGGAGGAGCGTTGGGGTCTACTTGACTCCTAGACCGGGAGCCTCTGCGGCGTCTACCGGTCGCCTTCCCTTTTTGCACAAAGGCAACAACTGCTCCACCCCCTGAAGCTTCTGTGCTGCCCGACTCTGACCCTACTCCCTCCTGGAAGTCGTCGTCTAATTCTATGGTAGAACCATCGTTATCGACAAACATGATACGCCCCTTAGCCTTCCAGGTAGGAGGCAATGCCTTTTTCCTATCGTCCGTAGTGGGTTGGCGCCCATGCCCGATCTTTGCCTCTAGATTAAGGGCCTTCTTGCTAAACGAAGGAAAGTTGTGTACTGTGATCATGGCCTCGCCTGCCAACTGATTCCTTAGCTCTATGGAAAGACATCTTAAGTAAGTGGTGAGCAAGAATTGGGGGTCATAACGCACTCCAGGAACACAAATCAGACGCTCAACTGCGTTTGTGGCATCCCTTACTGATCCGGTTGAGCTAGACTGGTTCCCATCAGACGCTCAACTGCGTTTGTGGCATCCCTTTCTTGACAAGGTATACAGGAATGGCAAACTTGCCAATCATCTCCATCATCCCATCCCAATAGTATAGCTCGTTTATTTTGGCATACGTGGCACTAACCCCTTGATGCCCTCCTACAATGCCATCATGAAACGTGGCTATAATGTCGATCTGACGGTTCCTCCCGCATACAACCCTTCTGGAGTGCGCTATGACCCCCAGGTCAGACTGATTTGTGTATATTCAATGGCTGAGCTAAACAGGTTCCCATAAGATTGGGTGGTCTAACTTTACGCCTTAAGTAAGCTGGGTATAAGGGACAAATCATTGAAAGACTACGAACTATTGTTTGACGAGGTTGACTTGGGGATGGTGAGAGTACTTACCTTTGTGGTTTGACCTACATGTGGTTGAGTGAGATCACTACTTAGTATGAGTTTCAGTTTGATAGATAGTTGCTTTAGTTGCTCGCCACGAGCTAGAGCCATAGGAGTTAGTTTCGATTCGTGCATTTTTTGAGCTAAGTTTATTTTACTTAGGTCAAATTCTGCATTTTCTAGGATCTTTTGTTATACTTGGTCTTGTATAAATCTTGGTAAGCCACTTTCTCTACTTGAAGCGCTGCGGAAATTTCTACATAACCAAGGAGTTAGTCAAAATTTGACTCTTCAAAGTTCAGCTTGTCTAACTTTTATATATGGCTTAGTAAAAATCTGGAAAGACTCCTTTTCTAAAGGGAGTGTTGCCCAAATTTTTACTAATTCAGGGAGTTGGGCAAAATTGGATTTTTTGGCAACTCAAAGTTATTTCTGGATTTTTGAACTTAGCTTTGTATAAATCTTGGAATAACACTTTTCTAAAGGGAGTGTTGCCGAAATTTTTGCAAAGCTAAGGAGTTAGTTAAATTGTCCTAGTTGAACTAAGGTTTGGCTTCTGAGTTGATATTTGACTTAGTAAAAATCTGGAAAGTCTCCTTTTCTAAAGGGAGTGATGCCCAAATTTTTACTAATTTAGGGAGTTAGACAAAATTTGACTTTCCAAAATTAGAGATTGTTTTTGTTTTCATATTTGAGTTAGTATAAATTCTGAGAAGGCACTTTTCCTACAAGAAGCGCTGCCAAAAGTTTCTTAGTTTAAAGGAGATAGATTATATTTTGACAGGTGGCGATTTTGGCGATCCACCCTGAATAAGGGAGATTCTGCCATAGGTCTACCTTGCGTTGGGCATTGGATTAGAGATAGGCCTAGACTTAGCTTGGAGGAGGACCTTGAGTGAGAATGTGCTATGGAGTCTTATTCTCCATACGCTTATGAATTTAGCTTGGGTATTGGCTTGTCCTGTGTTATAGGTCCTCTTGATCGTCTGATTCATGATTTGGAATAGATTCAGCATGATCCTACCGGGATCATTTTCTGTTATCACTGACAACAGGTCGGTTGTCGATTCGTTGGTCTACGACTCAACTCCAATTCATTCTCATTACCCAACCTAAAAGGCTTTAGCCCTGGTGGTTTGCATTATTTCATTAAGGTTTTCGCCCAGACTTCTATTGAATGGCCATTTAACAAAGGCACTGAGTATTTAATTATGGAAGGTTGGACAAAGGTTGGGGCTTGCATGGCTAAAGCAAGGGGCATGAGCATAGAGACTGGTTGAAGTTGACCCCGTGTAGTGTGTGGACTTTTGGTTGACTCTTTGATGTGATTGCATGTATGTTATGTGATTCGAACTTTGGATTTGATTGCCTGCGATCACATGCATATGTATGGTTGAGAGGAGTCCCACTGTGACTATGAGAAGTGATCGTCACACACTTATTTCCCAATACATATATATATGTATATACCTATGTTGGGTGTTCGCGTGGCCTGAGGAGTCCTCGCTTGAGGGTTAATTGGGATCGAGATCGAGAGAGGAAATAAAATTCTCTTCCTTTTCTGTTGTTTGCTTCTTGAAAGTTTCTTAGTTGGACGTTGGTCTTGGGCCTGGATTTGAGGTCCTTGTCCAAGACATCCCAGGTCCTAGACTCCGCGTGGAAGGGATTACCCCCCGCACAGAGCCTATTTGCCCTGCCCACCGAGACACCCAGCCTAAAGGCCGGAGGTGACGCGGGGGCCGCGCTGCTGTTCCTTCAGCCGTGCAATATCGTGAAGGCGTTGACCCTCACGGTACTTCGAAATTGACACTTGAGTGTCATAAGCGGTACTCGGATCCACGAGGGACGGCTTGATTATGGGCACTACATAGTACGCCATCATTGCGACTGCTTGCGTAGGATTGCATTGCTAGTCGATGTGAGTAGGCCCTGTGTCCGCGCGGTTTTATACTAAGTCTCACGCGCGACGCCTATCCGATGTTTGCGTTGGAAAGTTATGGGATGGCTACTGAAGGGATTAGGAGTGTTGTTGTGTTGTTTGCTGTGTGCGTGTGTGTGTGTGAGTAGATTATTTTTATGTTCGTAGTGTGGTGTACGCGTGGAGAGTGGGATACGTCCTAGTCGACCGACATCGAGTTACGCCTGGGATTTCAGCCTCCCCAGTGCGTTGGTTCGCGTGCGGGTCCGATAGAGGCGTGGGACCGCGCGTATCCCCTATGCTACAGCGAACGAGAAACGCCCTCGGCTGGTCCACCTCTGTGATTGCAGCTGATTAGCTTTCGTACTGTGGACTGGTAGCTCGGCGGGGATACGCCCACCAAGGGAGGTGACAGCTCCCGTAAGGTGGAGGTAAGTCGTGCCTCGCGTAGGCCCTATCCTGTCGTAGGGGCTCACGAGAGGTATGGCTGGCGCACTCGCCCGGAGCGGCTTGTGGAAGCTCCATGTATATTCGCGACGAAGACCAACTCCTGCGTAACACGGCCGAGAGGGTTCCGCCCTGCGCGGTGCGGGACCGATGCGCTCGACATTGTGAAAAACCCAAAACAGGCCTCTCGTCCCTTGTCAGGCCTGCCTTCACTTAGGGCGGCCGATATTGCTGAAAATAGGGCCCAGTTGGGCTTATCGAGGCCTTGAGCCTCGCACGACGCTCTCTGGCCACACCAACATAGTATCCAATGTCGCTCCTACTGTCTGGCGCCCAGCTCCTAGCCTACTCTACTCAACCTATCTAGCCTGTCTACGTTCATGCAATAGGACACATCGAAGTTGAAGACCAATGTACGTGACGTCAATCGCCAATGCTCTCACTCCTCCCCTCATCACCCCTGTCTCCCAACTACATGCGCCTCCAACCCGAAGACCACCATGGCCATCACCACACCTGCCCAGCAGCCCGACTATGGCCGCCTTGCACCCGCTGCCACAGCAGCGCCCCTCTCTCTCACCTCTGCGCCAGTGTGCGTGTCTGGCCCACATCGCTAGCGCAGCTGCTCATGCGCTAATGCAACAGTGTGGCTGCATTGCCCACTCGGGCCAGAATGCCCTGCCCCTGGGCGCTCGCTTTCCATTATGGAAAGTGCGCCCTGGCGCTAGCTGGTCTTGGCCTGGCGTGTAGGGGCCCAGTAGCTTCAGGTTGGCCCAAAGTATCTGCGCCCAGGCCTAGTTTCAGATATTGGCCTTGGCCCAGTGCAGTTAGCCACGTCCAGGTAGCCCACGAGGCTTCAAGTGTTCGTGCGATCTCATTGGCTCGTGGCATTTGTGTGACGCAGGAGCTGCTTTCTCATCGGTCCGTGGCCGCTACGTGACATGTCGGCTTCTGGATGCGTGTGCCCAGGGCCTCAACCGAATCAGCCCTGGGCTCAACTGTATGACGCAGCTGCTGCTTCTGGAAGGAAGGCTCATGTTACTCTGTAACCAACTGGCATGCTGCAAGTGTTTGATACCCCATATACGAAAAATGGCAAAAACAGGCTCACGTTACTCTGTAACCAATGCAGGCCCGCCTTCACTTAGGGCGGGCGCGAGGCGTGCTGGGGCATTGAGCCCTGAACGTCTATGTGCCCCAAAGGGGCCTTTCGAGGGCCCAATCCTCGAATATGTCTTTCTTAGGGATTTTGCTGCGTAACAAGGTCGGAGGCAAGTGGTCTTCACGTTCTCTCCCACCATTCCTCGGTTTCTGGTGGATGGATTTGGCAGCTACATGACCAGATTCATTTGCTAAATTGTTTATTTCCATCTTTCCTTGGGTTTTCCTCCCCCATGATGCGAGAGGAAGGGCAGAAGGCCTTGCTAGGTGCCAGGCATTGGCAGCGTCAGGCGCCACCTGCACAAACAAAAACGAGGGACCTGGGCTTTAAAGTAACTGGTGGGCCTATGGAAGTGGCTGTCAAAAAGCTTTTCAGGAAAAAGGTTAATCCTGGTCAGGCAAATGTGGCCTCTCTTCTTTGACAAAAGCATTGCAGGCCGCTGCTGAGGGACATTCCTTGGGTGCATGAGTTGCAAGCTGCACTAAAATTAGCACAGGCTCAGGAGCCAGGTAAGAGTGTTGATGACAGCGTGGGAGAGGGGTTTAGTGCGGTAGAGCAGCCCAGCCAGCGACAGCCATAGCTGCGCCTGAAGGTTCAATTGGAGGTGCTGGTCTTTGAGAGGATGATGCGAAGAGAACAATGATGAGGAGTGGGACTTACCTGATGATGGGTGATGAGCACACGTTACGTGATCAGCCTCTGAGGCATCGTTGGGCAAGCAGATGAGCGGACAGAGAGAAAGAGTAAAGTAGGAGAGAGTGTAAAGTAGGGAAGTAGTATAGCCGGTTACAGCAGAAGGGAACAACAAAGCTAGTATAGCCGGTTACAGCAGAAGGGAACAACAAAGCTATTGTTGTTTTTGATGTTTGGAGGCGTGATGTTGAGATTTCATTTTCAAGAAACTCCAACACATTTGTGTTCTCATTTGGTGTGATCTTGACTTGTTACATGCTTTTGACTTCGCTCTCATATTGCTTGTTCTATTTTTTGTGTCTTCGCTGCTCTGATACCAAATTGCAAGGAACCTCTCGATCAGAACACAAATTTTTGATGCTGGGTATGGTATGTACTATCTTGAGGTAGTGAAACTTAGTTTGAGTGGAATCTGAAGACCCTACTCTTCCCACTTTCGGGCAGTAGGACTGTAAGAGTCCAGCGGTATACATCTAATGGTAGAGATGAGTCCTACGACTGCCTTTGCGCTCTGGAAGGTGGTCTGTACTTAGCGTTTGTGTCTCCTGAAGGACAGGCCTGTGATGTACCTAGGGAGATAGACCTAATCATCACGGGTTATTCAAACTTGTTTGAGAAGCCGACTGGAGTCGTAGATAGGGACATCTCTCACGCCATAGAGATTACCCCTGGAAGTAAAACCCCCAAGGGTAGGATCTATAGGATGTCGCCTTCCGAGTTAGATGAGGTTAGAAAGCAGCTCCTTGAACCCACAGACAAGGGATGGATCAGGCTGAGCACCTCGCTTTATGTGTCTCCTGTATTGTTTGTTCCCAAGAAGGGAGGAATGTTGAGGATGTGCATTGACTATAGGGGCCTCAAGGCCATCACTGAGCATAATGCTGAGCCCCTGCCTGCATCAATGACCTCTTGGATAGGGTGCATGGGTGTGAGTACTTCAGCAAGATAGATCTGAAGTCTAGGTACCATCACATTCTGTAAGACCCGAGGATCAGTACAAGACTGCATTTCCAATCAAATATGGCCTGTATGAGTCGTGGTGATCCCTTCCGGGCCCTGCAATGCACCCGGTACATTCCAGCACATGTTGAACACTTAGATAAGTTTATCTTTGTCTATCTCGACAATATACTTATCTTTAGTAAGACTGTAGAGGAGCATGCGCAACATTTGCAGATTGTTTTTTATCTCCTTAGAAAGCACAAGTGCGAGGTTAATAAGGAAAAGAGTGAGTATGCACGCAAACGGGTCCTGTACTGGGTCATGACATTTCTGAAGAGGGACTGAGGCCAGAAGATGTGGCTGCCATTAGAGATTGGCCACGACCCCAGAATGTTACAGAGGTCATTCTTGTCTATAACCGACTACTACAGACCATTTGTCAAGAACTACACTTCTATAGCCTGTCCACTAACTGATCTCACTCGACTTTATACCCCTTGGGACTGGGATGACTCATGTGAAGATGCTCTTCAGAAATTGAAGCATGCTTTCACTAATCATTCAGTTCTGAAAATTGCAGAACCGGACAAGCCATTTATTGTCACCATTGATGCCAGCCAATATGGTAAAGTGCAGCGCTACAGCAAGTGGAGGGTAAAACATTGAGACTGGTAGAGTACATGTCGAAAAAGATGCCATCATTGAAACTCGCCAAGTCTACCCATGAAAAAGGTTTCGATGCTCTTTACATGGCTTTGAAACACCAGAAACACTATCTCCATGGCAGGCCCCTTGAAGTGTGATCTGACCATAAAACACAACCTACATTATCCAATTCGTTGAAGCGTTGGATATCATTCATTGGCCTATTTGATTTCACTCTGAAGCATGTCAAAGAACAGTATAATGGTAACTCTAAACGAAGCTGCAAACAAAGTCAAAGAAAGGAGGATAAATACAGCCATACTTTTCCTCGACTTCGAAAAAACCTATGATCAAGTCAACTGGTCTTTTATGGACGCAAGTATGGAACGCATGGGGGTGGGACCAATTTTCAGGAAATGGATCCAGGTATTGTATAACAATGCCTCAGGCTGCGTACAGATTAACGGGTTTCTGTCGGACAGTTACCCAATATCGCGATCAGTCAGGCAAGGAGACCCACTAGCCCCTTCGATATTCCTATTTGTGATGGAGGCCATTGCTTCCTTCCTAAGGAAAGACCCCTGCATACATAGACTCCCAGAGGTCAATGTAGGGACGTCGCACCATCTCAAGTTCCCGACAGTTATTTTGTTTGCAGAGGACATGACAGTACTGATCAGAGCTTCGGATTCGTCTTTTAAAGCTCTTTCCAGGGCAATGGAAGCATTCAGACTGGATCAATTGGAAGAAGACCATAGGCTGGTGGCTGGGCTGGTGGCTGTCTGATGAACAAATCCCCAACCTACAAGGACCGGAGGCTGCCATGTCCTGGGACACGCCAGAAACACCCACCCGATACCTAGGCATCCTCATGTCACAGGAGGGCCTGGTACCTCAGATGGCCCAGAACATGTTAGCTAAACAGTTAAACAAATTGGGAAGATGGGGAAACACATTCACCTCACTGATCGGTCGGGCTTTGGTACTGAACACTTTTGTCTTCTCTATGATGTGGTACATTGCGTCGGTCTGGACAATCCCGGACGACTCACTGAAGGATCTTAATCGAGTGGCCAGGACGTATTTATGGACGGGCAACCCCAACAAGGAAGGCTGTATCCCAAAGGTAGCGTGGCATTATATCACAAGAAAACCGATACAAGGGGGCCTAGGAATCATCGACCCGAGGTGCGAAACGAGAGCTCTTCAAGTCAAATGGATAGTCCGATTGTTGACTAAACCAGAAACGGCATGGAATAAACTGGCCCTGGACAGCATAAGGGCCCTAGCTCCGGTGGCATCGCCAAATAACATGACAGGGCTGTTTTGGGTAATGAACAAGGAATGGTCCTTGAAAAGGGCGAGACGAAGACCCAGGAGGGACGCAGAAGGGAATATAGACAACCGTCAAACACCGTATTGGGCATCTCTAATCCGGATTTGGAGGGAAATAATGCSAAAAAAGACTAACAGACCAAAATCTAAGGAYGAGGTGCTGAGACAGCCTCTCTTTGGCAAYGAATGGTTGAAGGGCGAAAAYGACGAACCCCTGTTCCTGGACCACAAATGGCAATCATGGGTAAAGAATGGAGTCTGGACAATCGGTCACCTTTGGAACGAAGAAAAGAAGGAATGGGTCTCTGAACAAGAGCTAAGTGAACGTTTGAAGGGATGCMATAGAAGAGGACCCAACCTGCAGTACATTATTAATMTTGTTCCCCAGGATTGGAAAGACATGCTAAAACAAGGGGAGCCATGGAAAAGTGGTGAATGGGGGATAAAAGTACAGGAAACTTCCCCCTCTAGAGCCTTCCAATTCTCACACCTACATCCCGGATCAGTCACTCAAGCATTGTTCACTTCCTTCCCAATTGACCACTCCACGAAGGGGATGACAACGATTAAGAACATTGACGTGGAARCGACAGTCATGGATCACTTCCTGCTCAGAAAAGTAYGGGTCTTAGGCACATGGCCGAAGTTTATCTTCAGAACCGACACGGCCTTACACAATCTGGAGTTCGACCCGATGGAGTGGGCATGGAAACCAGAAAGGAGGGCAAACATAAAGAGACTCACCCCCATTCAGGATTACACGGTCAAATTTGGGTATGAGCTTCTGCTAAAAACAAAAGACCCAGAACCGGTGATCAAGGCCAGGTGGCAGAAGCTAATAGGACAGGAAGCAGACAAGATCACACAGATTCCGTGGAAGATTTACAAAACAATCAGACCAATCAAAATCAAAAGCCT
>BFEA01000194.1:44123-61198 GCA_003427395.1 Chara braunii
TTGACTAACATCCCTGATCAACTCCGGAAAGCGGAAAAGAACTGGTATGGACTCATCAGGAAGGTGACACTATGGATCATATGGAAGGAAAGATGGAGCAGAACGATCGAAGGAGTGTCCAACTCACGAGAGATGATTTGGCTGGAGACGAAAGCAATGATACAGGCGGAAATCCTATGTCGTTGGCGCGAATTAAACTATCATGGTCAGAGGATGAGGAACAGCGAAAGAAGGCGAGACTGAAGTTCAGCAGGATGTGGTTGATAGGAGGGAAAGTTGCCGATCTACGAGACGACCGCATCTACTGGAAGGACTGGCACAACTCTAACTCGGGAAGAAGTATCTGGCAGGGACTAGCTGTGTAAGAGCAAGACACCTCCGGACCAGAATCTTGAAGAGGAAATGGTATCAAGCAAGCTCCGGCAGAAGACAAGGATCAGCAAAAGAATGGGAGACTGATGCTGTACAAGAATTGATTGCATATACGGCAAGTTGGCCGAGAGTTGAGTGGACTGTATCTACTGGAAAGAGAGGCATAACTCAGTCCTTGAAAGGAGCTCCCAACAGAGGATAAAGGCGGGTGCAGCAATTACTTTCTGAACAAAAGACGATAGCATTTAAGGGAAGGTCTGGCACATCTCAAACTCAGAAAGAGCCTATCGAGAACAGATAACATTGGACGGGCAAAACACAGCCAGATCAGACTCCCACGGGAATTCAAGCCAAAACTGCTACAGCTATGGATTGACAGCACAGAGTTGGAAGGACGGTGCCATAAGACCAGAACAAGGGGAAAGGGCGGTCCCAAAAAGGTTGTTGTAATACGGTTTCACAGGTTGAGGGCATAGGGCTAAGGATTTTAGGGATATCATAAAAAAAGGGAGGGCATATAAAATGGGAAAGGGTTCGACTATTAGAGGTCGGGCGCAGGCGAAGGGTTTAGGGTGTAGGGTTTATCACAGATCATCCAAAGGGGTAGGGAGATGGGGGGGGAAGATACAAGCCGTCAAGTTTATCGGATGAGCTCTTTCTAGAGACAATGGTACTATCTGGCAGACCCTGACCCTAGGTCTGAGAGGAAAGAGGGGGATAGGGCAAGCTGACAGTCAATCCTCCACCACGGTGGAGCAATCAATGCTGTTCAGGGATCCTTCGGCCTGACGGAAGTAAGCGTATGTGAGTTTTCTTGATGTAATACTTACTTTGACTTGCCGGTGGAATAGGAACCGGACTGACGCTCCCCAGAATAGAAGGAGCCAGGACCTTAAGGCCCTGTTTAAAAAAAAAGAAAAAAAAAAAAGAAAAAGAAAAAAGAACAGTATAATGTAGCTGCTGATGTGCTGTCATGCAGAGCAGATTTTGTAGGTGCAGTAGTGACCGAGTTTAATCTGAACCGGCAGGTACTCCGACAGGTGAAAGACTCCTACCAGAACGACAGTTTACTCAAGGAAATCATCAAGGGCCTTCATATACAGGACAGAAAGGTGTGTGAGGATTTTAGGATGGTGGAGGGTTTGCTGTTTCTAAGTAAAGAGGGGATTGAAAGACTGTGTGTTCCCGATTCTGAACCTCTTAAGAGTCTGTTCTTAGGGGAGTGTCATGACACAGCAGGACACTTCGGGCTTAAAAGGACTTATGCAAATCCGTGACAGTGGTTTTGGTGGCCATACATAAAGAGAGACGCTCAGGCGGATGTTAAACCACCAGTACTTGGCCCAGCTATCGATGCCGAGCCTGCGCGCCGGCCCTCGGAGGTCGACGAAGCGACATGGGCTGTTGATGTGAATTATCCACGGCCCGCAGGCCGCGGAATTTGCGTAGCGCTATCGCTAAGGGCTCTCGACCGATGTATGGGCCAAGTACTGGTGGTTTAAAAGTTGCCAGGTTTGTCAAAGGAACAAACCCCAAACGTAGGCACCCTTAGGCTTCTTAAAGCCTCTTCCCATACCTGAAGGCCCTGGCCAATCACTGGCCATGGACTTCATGGACATGCTGGTAACCAGCAAAAATAGGAACATAAAATTTGCTAGATTCATACCGCTGCCAGCTACTGGCAAAACAACTTCAGTGATAAGTTGATAACTGCATTTGCTAACAATCGGGTTAAACCACCACTACCTCTGAGCCTGTTTTTGGCGACCCTGATTTTCACTGCACAGTGCACACCGAGTTTTGCCTAGCCTGGGCTCCGTTTTTTTTTTTTTGTGGTACTCTTCTGAAAGAAAAAAAAAAAACATGTCTGACTTTCGAAAAAGAACGAGCAGGGCATTCCAGCGGCGCGCTCACATCCACAAAAAAGAAAAAGATAAAAGGCAAACACCCTGTTGGACATGATACCAGGTACATGCCTATCCCAAAGTAGTGAAGTATGCCCTCGGTGAGGGCTTTACCGCAGGGGTGTCAGGTCCACAGAAGGAGAAAAAAAAAAAAAACAAAAAAAAACGAGACTGAACTTACGGCAGGAAAGCGGGTTCATACATTCTGCAAAGTAGTAGTATGGGCATGTCCTCCTCCACGAAGTGTCAGCAGCACGTGGACTGCGCCGTGCCTCCCTGGCAGGGCACCAAAAAAAAAAAAAAGAAAGAAAACAAAAACACAAACAACGAACACCTGAAACTGGCTACAATAGTAGTTATATACAGACTTGAGAGTTTGGATGTGAGCACAACTTCTTGCACGACCTTCCCCGACAAGGTCTTTTGTTTTTCTTTTTGTTTTTCAAATGGGCCCACAAGGCCCAACTGCTGAGCCTCGTCCGATCCCCGAAACGTTCCGAAAAAAATGGGAAAACCGCCAGTTTCCCCACTTTCCCCAAGAGCGTACGAGGTAGTAGTGGATTACCGACAAGCATCGTAAGCCACAAACGTGTTAGGTTCACTAGTGAACAGTGGCAGAACCTTGCTGCAAAGCTTGGTTCAGACGTGAAGATGACATCAGGGACTCTTCATGAAGCTAATTGACAGGCTGAACAGATCAATAGATTACCACAGAGGCTGCTGCGGCATTACATTTCTCCTGATCAGCTTGATTGGGATGTCAAACTGCCACAGGTAGCTGGGCTGTATAACAATGTGATTCATTCAGCCACTGGGCGTACACCAAACAAACTGCATTTATGCTGGAAACCAAGAACTTCATTCGACTTCTTGATTCCTGGCCAACAGCGGTAGTTCTCCCTTGGAACCATAGAACATGCCCTGAAGTATGAACAGCTGCTGAAAGAAACAGTTGAACAATTGTAGAAGTCACAGCGGGCAATGGTTAAATCAGAAAATAACCATAGGCGAGAGTTTAATGACTAAATCAGAAAATAACCATAGGCGAGAGTTCCAGGTCAGTGAGAGAGCTTGGGTTAGGTCATCTGAGTTTGTGCCAGAACAGCACGTATCACGGAAGCTGACTCCGCACTTACCGACCAGCATTAAAAGCCAGTCAATGAGAGTGATGCTGATGGTCCGTCTTATGTGAACGCAGTCCCGCCTAATCTCCGCACCTACCCTGTCCTTTATGCATCCAAACTCTTACACATCTCCCTGAAAGCAATCAGTTTCCTTCTCACAGATCAATGCTGCCCCCAACCGTGAGCGGAAGTAATGTCGTTTTGATCGAATTGTGGAGCACAGAAAAGTTGCCTGTCCAGGAGCCATGGGGCAGTGGTAGACCACCAAAGCGGCTGCAATTCAGAGTGGCATTCAAGGGTCATCTAGATCCTAAGGAGGACAGGTGGTTTATTCGAGAAAAGTTAACCAAGTCTGCACCTCAAGTGGTTCTACAATATGAAAGAGCTCTTTAAAGGAGAGCAACGGGAAGCAGAATAAGGGTTCTGCAGAGAGCTGTGAACCTAAGGGGATGGGAGTTATAAGCTCCAGGCCTCAGCTGCACCAGGCGCCGCCTGCACAGGGGAAAAAAAAGGGACCCGGCCTGAAGTGAAGGCTGGGCTGTAAAAGTAACTGCTGGCAGCAAAAGTAGCTGCCGGGCCTATGGAAGGGGCACTTGCTGTCCAGAAGCTTTTCAGGAAGGAGGTTTATCCCAGCAAGGCAAATGCGGCCTCTGTTCTTTGATAAAAGCATCGCAGGCTGCTGCTGAGTGACATTCCTTCGGTGCCTGAGATGCTGGCCAGGAAGTGCTAAAACCAGCGCAGCCTCAAGAGCCAGGAAAGAGCGTTGACGACAGCGGTAGAATGGCTCAGTCAGCAGGGGCCATAGCTGTGCCTGGTGGCTCAATAGGAGCCGCCGGTGTTTGGGAGGATGATGGGAAGAGGACAGCAATGAGAAGTGGGACTTACCTGATAATGGGTGGCGAGCACACATAACATGCTGAGCCTCTTACCTGATAATGGGTGGCGAGCACACATAACATGCTGAGCCTCTGAGACATCATTGGCCAAGCAGATGAGCGGACAGAGAGAAAAGAGAAGAGAGTACAGTAAGATAGAGTGTTGAGTAAGTGGGGAAGTAGCATAGCCGGTTACAGCATAAGGGAACAACAAAGCTGTTATTGTTTTGATGTTTGGAGGCGTGATGCCGGCTTTTATTTTCAAGAAACTCCAACACATTTGTGTTCTCATTTGGTGTGATCTCGACTTGTCAACCTGCTTTGAACTTTGCTCTTATATTGCCTGTTCTATTCTTTGTCTTCGCTGCTCTGGAAAAATTGTGTTCTCATTGAGAGATTCCTTGCACCATGGGAAATGGCAATTGCTCTTCCTTTTGTCTTTTTTTTTGTTGCTGTTTACCTTAGCACGTTCGATGCCCTTTGGCCATTTGGGGGTCCTAACCTCTCTGGATCCTCAGACTGCTTCCCAAAAATCATACAAATCTTTAGAGAAAAGAAGTTCAGAAAACCCAAAATCCAAAACCTCTGTTTCATGCCATCCTCTCCTTAGAACATGCTCGCAACAGGACAATGTACACTAGCATGTGGACCAAATGTGAGTGTAATGCTCATGTATGCCTGTCCTTCGTTTATGGCTTCTGTCAATGGATTTTCAAGGTGAAGCATGTTAGCTGATAGATTCTCTTCAAATCTGCATGTCAGAGTCGTCAGACAGAAATATCATGTATTTTTCTTTGCCTCTTCTGAATTGCCAATTAAATATGCATCCTCGAAGCTAGTGAACTGCCCTAAAAGTATACTTCATGCATGCTTCAGTGTAGAACGAAGGCAGTGGCCGTGAGGATAAAACTTTGTTTGAAATCATGATCAGAAACTTGAAGATTGACACTCGGCATAACATGTGTGCTGGATTACATGTGCAGTTGCTGTACTGTGTGGTTGTCTTCTTGAGGAGGGGGGTTAGATAGGACAGCGGTGCCGGGGAAGTAATCGGTTCGATGAGATGCTTGGGCCTGTGCTATTGCTGACTTGTTCGCAAACCCTTGTCAAAGACATTGATGGTAGGGGTAAACTTCTTTCAAAATCATGCTTTGGTGATTTATACTGGGCTGCCGGGCGACGTGCAATCTATCAGTCTGTCTTAGGCGAAGGGTATATGGAGTGCTGAAGTAATCTGTGTGACAGATGTGTGGCCCTGTACTGTTGCTGATTTGTCCCCGATACCTTGTCTGACTTGTTGCACATGTTGGTTTACGTTTGCGGAACCTGTCCAACCAGCTACTCCTTCTGCACCACCACCAAAAAGTCATGAATCCAATGAAAAAAAAATGTTGGTGATCGTAGTCATCACCGTTTCAGTTCTAGCTCTACTGGCTAGCTGTACCCTTGTGTATCTTGCTCTGACAGGCCACATCACCAAAGGAGAAGACAGGCAACCTTTGATATCAGGTACGAACCTTTTCATCTTTCACGGCTGAGGACAAAATCTTCTCTCCCAGTAATATCTGCTTCTGTGCATCATCATTATACATGTTGTTTGCCTCTACAAGCTTGATTAGTGCTACAACTCTGGTCTTAGTTACTCTCCAGCCCTTCTGCAGTCACTTGTGAGCTTTTTGGTATTCATATTCATATTCAAGCCATCTCATCAATGCCCTGTCAATTCTATTCATTTGAACCCTTATACAACCACATTGGCGTGTTTTTACTCTTCACATTTATTATCGGGTTGGTACGCTACGTTATCCAATGCTCCCCATTCTCCGGAACGAAAAGGATGCCAACACTGAAATATGTGCCCATGTTGTATTTGCGTTCTTACGAGTATTGTATAGACAGGCAGAGAGAGAGACACATATAGGCCCAAGGTAGGGACAAGGAGAGTGAGAGAGCAAGAGTAGTTAGTAGTTACATAAGCAGGCACTAGGTTGTTGGGCATGACATAAAGACAGGTTGGGACAAGAAGAGCAAGGGAGCAAGACTAGTTACTAGGTTGTTGGGCATGACATAAAGACAGGTTGGGACAAGAAGAGCAAGGGAGCAAGACTAGTTATGTAAGCAGGCACCAAGAAAATATTGGGCATAAGTGGTTGGCAGAAGGATGATGCTGCGGCAACATCTCTGTGAGGAAATTGTACTGACTGAGACATCGGGTCTTGCTGTGAGGAAGACATATTCACTGTGATATTGGGTCTTGCTCCACTCCTCTCGATTCATCCGGAGAATCGAGAGTTGTCAGACTCTTGATTTCAGCAATTTTCAGGTGAAATGGAGGCCTTGCTCTACATACTCTCGGTTTGTTACACCCTCCATTCTTTTTTTTATTTTCCCTTCTTCTCAACAAAGAATGGTGGGAAGAAAAAAATAGAAAAAAGTTGACAGCCGGGTCCCAACGCGCCGCCCACTCTCTAAAATCGAGGTTGGGGAGAGGGTCCTCAATTTTTTAGAGCGTCCAGGCTGAGG
The DNA here is from genome assembly GCA_003427395.1 of Chara braunii. Classification (NCBI taxonomy): domain Eukaryota; kingdom Viridiplantae; phylum Streptophyta; class Charophyceae; order Charales; family Characeae; genus Chara; species Chara braunii. The sequence continues at coordinate 50,922 of BFEA01000194.1, forward strand.
ACGAGTGAAAATTGATAGCCCTCTCAGAGAAATCTTTCCGACAGATCTCGAATGGTTTTATTGAGTGTTCAATCGAGAGTCAGTGGAGCGGAGCACCACTCTCCAAAAACGTAAAATAGATAATGGTGGAGCGAGGCCCATTGAAGCCTATAGATCTTTCCTTATTATGTATTCTCAATTTGTCACTGTTGTCAGTGTTGTGTCAATTTCCTCAATTCTACCAGTAGGTCTGGTTAGTTCCATAACGAGTTCACTGGGGCCTACCAGTCCACATGCTTTTGATAACTTTGGGCCGCTGAACAAAATTGCTGAACAAAATTCATGATCCTCTTAAGCCACCACTTCCTTTCACAGGCAAACGCAAAGTCCACCTTGTAGGCTACAAGTTGAAACTTCCACGCCTCGGGGCAGGCATGGCACCCATGGCTGTGATTGTCAAGAAAATCGACATGAGGAAAAAAAAAGAAAAGGAACTGAAAGCTACGACATCAATGATGTTGAGGAAGGCCCGCACGAAGGGCAAGTCACACTCGTACGTACCAGAATGCATGTGGCCACTATTAGGGGAACGTGAATGTTGTTGCTTTTGCTTTCTTTTCTCGTCTTCTTTTTGCTTGTAGTGCCCTGGCACCGAGGCAGGGCGTAATCCACAGGTGGCATCAACGCCCTCACTCAGGGCATACTCACAGTAGTACTGGAGTGTGGTGTATCTCACCGTGATCACGGCGTAAGGGATGTTTTTTTTTTTTTTTGCTTCTTTTGTTGTGTTCCGACAGGGGCCCTCACAGAAGGCACAATCACACTACCATTTTACAGAATGTATCTGACAGCTATCAGGGCGCTAGGGATGGTTTCTTTTTTTTTCTGCTTCTTCTCTTTTTTCTTTTCTTCTTCTTTTAGAAGTGCCAGAGAAGAAAAACGAATTGCTGCCGTGCAAACGCCAGGCTCTGCAAAACTTGGTGCTCAGTGAAAATCAGGTTCGGCAAAAACAGGCTCTGAGGTAGTCGTGGTTTAACTCGTTGCTTTATTCAAGTTGCAGAATTTAAATGGTACAGTCAGCAGATGAAATCAAGGGCATGGGGAGGAAGGGGTTGGTGCGGACTACAGAATCGCAGGGAGATCTAACTGTAGTGTACAAGACATTCTGCCAATGTCAGGTTGAATATAACACCCAGGCATTACTATGGAATATGACGCCTGTGTGCCAGTGTGTGGTGTATTCAAATGGGCATTATATTGGAGATGAGTGAAAAAATAATAAAAATATCTGACTTTTTAAGCGTAAGTTGAATATCGGGTGAAGACAGTACCCAAGGTTTCCTTGCTCAAAAGCTTCACTGTGTCCTCAGTTCATCAATGTGTGTCTGTGTGTGTGTGTGTGTGTGTGTGTGTGTGTGTGTGTGTGTGAGAGAGAGAGAGAGAGAGAGAGAGAGAGAGAGAGAGAGAGAGAGANGTGTGTGTGTGTGTGTGTGTGTGTGAGAGAGAGAGAGAGAGAGAGAGAGAGAGAGAGAGAGAGAGAGAGAGAGAGAGAGAGAGAGAGAGGTGGATAAATGGATAAGGGATGGGTTCACAGAGTGACTGAGGAACAGGAGGGATGCTGGGACAGATAGGGGAGGAAGCAAGAGGCGGACGGATTGACAGGTGTACAGACAGGTGATGGATGGAGATAGAGAGAGGGACATGCAGCAGAGGGAAAGCAGAAGGGGCAGAGGAATGGAGTAGAATAGGGTTGTGATAGGATACAAACGGAGGTGTGGGAGGGAGGGATGGATGGTTGCAGGGACAGGCAGGAGGAGGAAGTGAGAGGTGCACGGGCGGCTGACTGGTGTACAGACGGGATGGATGGAGATAAATATAGATAGGGACATGGGAGCAGAGAGACACAGGGAGGCACAGAGAGAGAGGAAAATAGTGCTGCGGTAGGGCACAAATAGAGGTATGGACATCAGGGTTGATCTATGGATGGATGGATGGATGGATCTACAGATGGATGGATCGTGGGCTGATAGATTTATGGATGAATGAATGGATGGATGGATTGCTCGATGGATGGGTGGATTGGTGGATTGGTGGATTGGTGGATGGGCTGTGCGACAAGCTGATCGATAAACTGTTTGGCAGACACAATAACGGCTGGCAGTGTGGAAGGCAATGACACCGATGCACTGGCAGAGAGACAGCACAACCGCATCTGATGGATTTGATGGACGCAGACTTTGGCACAGTTAGCCTGGTCCTTGTTTGAAATCCTGTCTGGTTTGTGATTGCACCTGATTGAACAGGATTAACAGGAAGTACTACAGGCACTACCCTCTCTGGATCATCATATGGTCAAACGGAGTTCGGCTACAGGCCAGCACGCCCATTCACAATGAAGGAATTGAGAGACATCACAGGTAACTTCGATCAGGAGCGGGTAATCGGGAAAGGTGGCTTTGGCTGGGTTTATAAGGCCAAGCTTTCCTCAGGGGAAGAGGTTGCAGTGAAACGGTCCAGCCGCCTGAAGCAATTTCTCCCAGGATCTAATCAGTTCAGAAATGAGGTGAGTTGCCTTCCTATCAGCCAAGGTGATTAGAAGGCCATAGCCTTGCAGAGGGAGCCTGGGCAAGCTAATTCTGGGCAAGGTCCTCAGCCAGCAGACAGCCCCAGCAACAAAATAAAAAAATAAAGGAAATTTAAAAAATCTGGGGAAAATAAGTTCTGCAGAAGTGGAATACCAACAACATTTTTTGTTTTTAAAGGGGGTAGCCCGTAACTTTATTGTGTTCGTTTGATTTATTGGGATTCAAACTCATGATCTTTCGTACCGGCAAATAACTGTTTGTGCAATTCAGCCATATCGGCTGGGTAATACAAACAACTTTTGGCTGAGGGTCTATTAGGAGTTCCTTATTACATTCAAGATTAAAAAATCAAATTAAGGTACACCCCTCTAAACCCTTTCAACCCCCCCCCCAAACTCCCCCTCGATGAACCATGACAATTTCAAAGATAAGACTGCTTGGATGACAATTTCAAAGATAAGACTGCTCAGGCCAAGTGCAGAGCTCGCTGAAGGTCAGACCACTCCATAAGTCCTTCCCCCTTTGTTGGCCTCCCCTGTTTGCCTGGAGCGGCGGGGTCTGGCCTGCCAAACTGGGCATACCGTGCTGGGCGCCAGGTAGCATGGCATTGTTTTAATATTCTATGTCCAAGCTGTGTGTTAGTTTGTTTGTTTGTTTTTTTGTTTGTTTGTTTGTTTGTTTGTTTGTTTGTTTTTAACAGGTCCTTATGGTTCTGGCTCCTTTTCCATTCTGGGGAGCATCAATCTGGTTCCTATTCCCCCGGCAAGTCAAAATTGAATACAGCATAGTACACGCTCACGCTTCGTTCTGTATGGTTGAAGGATCCCTGACCAGCATTGATTACTCCTATGTAGGAGGATTGACTGTCAGCTTGCCCTATCCACTTGTTCCTCTCAGGCTCTCCTCCAGGCCCTGTCAGATAGTCCTATGCAGAGTAACAAAAAGTGAGAGGATCCGCTTCCAATTCTGCTTCTGAGTCTTTCTCCTTCCCAGCTCGTCTGACTGGCCCTGCTGTTGCTCGTCGTATTGTTCCTTCTTCCTGGGGTTCCTGGCTTATCATTGTCTTACGGTTGGTTCTGTACCACTTCTTCCATCTCAATCTGTTATCTGTCAAGGTGGCGACCTTGCCCCTTAGTAGCTGGTCTCTCAGGAATATTTGTCTTTTGCTTGCTTGTCTTTCTGGTCTGTGTTTCATAGAAGCCGCTATTTTCCGCCATCTGCGCTGGATTTCAGTCTCCGCCATACTCAGCAAATGAGTCCACATTTCTTCCGGTGCCATCTCTGCTCCCTCAATTGTCCACGGGCATCTGCGTTTCCATATGACTCAGAGTGCCAATTTTCTGAGTAGATTGAACCAAACTTCCCTGCTGCCCTTGATGTTCCTGGGGGTGTTAGCGAGGAGCAGGATAGTTAGTGGGGGGATGTTGGGAGGTGGTGTTGAGAAGAGGATCGACCAAAGTCCCAGAACCTTGTTCCAGATCCAGGTCGCTTCCGGATAGAAACGAAGGCAGTGAGGGATGTCTTCGGGTACGTTGTTATTGCACAGTGCACAGAGTTCTGAGCTGTCTGGATCTGAGTGTTTCCTTCTCTCGTGTAACCATTGATTGACAGGAAGGGATGTGTGTGCTATGAGCCACTGCATGCTATGGATTCTGACCGGTCTGATGAGGAGATATTTGGTCCATGGGATGGTGAGGGGGATCAAAGTGTCTAAATGCGGGATGTTTCGCCATTTCTCCAACAGCCTGAGGTTCGGATCTGCGGTCTGCAGTCCGAGGTCGTACCCAAACTTTATATCATATTCTGTTATCGTGCTTGACTTCCCGGTGGTGCCCTGCTCCCATGTCCACTTTTTTGGGTCAAATTCGAGCTCCTCAGTACTAAGTTATGGCTGGACGATGGTCCACGACTTATTGTGAGAGACTCTGACCTTCCTAAGCAGGAAGGTTTACATTTGTCCGTTCTGTGCCTTGTTTTGCACTTCTGGTTCGTACAGGCTGTGTTTAGCAATTGGGTAAGATATGCAGTTGGCTTGGTAGCTGGCTGTATTTGATCTAGAGACGAAATGGTAGGCTCTTGATAGAGGGGTCTGGGAGATGAGTAGGCCCCAATCCCCTGGTTTCCACGTGTGTTTCTCCCTTAGGAGAGACGTCCATATGGGAGGGATGCTTTGGTGGATTTCTGCTATGTTGGTACCTATGGAGTGACAGCCTATCAAGGGAGTTCGGAGGTCTTTTAGTCGGATAGCCAATCTTGTCGGCTCCTCGGACCATAAATGTTTAACCGCCATACCCCTCTTTCTACCCAGGATAGCCATCTCCGATCTTTAGCCCGGAGAGTCCAGGGTTTGCACTTTGCGTCTTTGATCCAAGCATTGCAGAACAGGGGCTGCCTTAGGACTTCCTCTTTGTTGCTAGGTGTTCCTCTCTTGTTCGGTATCATTTGACGTCAGGCCTTCAGAATTGGTGTCCTGTACGTGTTGGTTGTGGGAGTGGGATGAGTGGTCGGTGCTTGCTGGGTTTTCCTCGATGTCCTCCCTGTTTTGATTGACTAGTCCTTGGCCATGATCCAAAACAGGCCTCTCTAGGTGGAGAGGTTACTGGTGCCAGGTCCCTTATGCTGTCGAAGGCCAGTTTAGTCCAAGGAAGAAATTGTTTGGTTAAGATCTTGACTATCCATTTCATTTGGAGGGCGATCACTTCCTGTTTTGGTTCGATGATGCCCAGGTCGTTCGCTAAATTCTGTTGTTAATAAGATTTGTAAGTCAGTGGTTCCCGTTTGAAACAAAATCCATAAAATAGCTAAAAGCATGAAAACGGATCCAAGTAAAGTATATAAGGAAAACGGATATGCTTCTCGTATTTTTCTCTGTCTAGAACCCCATACCCCTATAATAACTCTCTTTTTGACAAACAAAGCCTATTAAAGTTGAAGTCGGATCAAATTTCAATCGATTTTTTGCATAGAAAAAATATTGCATTAATTTGCATAACAAAATAATATATTGCGTGCATTATCAACTTGCTCGATTGATCAAAACTTAGATGGTCGACCATCACACGGCTCTCCAACCTGAGTAACCTTTGTGGCGTGCCCGGCACAGTGGAATTTGCTTACGCTGTGCTTAAAGAGGAGTTGACCATCGTTCTCTTAAGATAAGAAAGGCCTCTTTATCTATCGGTAGCAGCCAGCTTGGACGCTGGTTGACCTGATAAAGAAAGCGACCTTTGTGCAGCCCATCTCTGTTTGTCCTAGGGTCGCCATCTACGTGCTTACCTGCCGGTGAACACCATCTTTCTTATCATGTATGGTGTGCGTTAATTGAAATAGAATAGAAATGGGGGCACAATTTATTTAAATAAACAGGCCTCTGGCGGACTACAGCGATAGGTAGGTCGCTGTAGTCTGCTCGCTCTGGCCAGACCTTTCTCTCAGGCATAATTCAATTGATTTCCAAAGGGTGCGAAGTCGGTAGATGTCGAAGCAGCCAACACCTGCTTAGGTAGTCTCATCCGACCGCCGCGAAGCACTGCAAAAAAGGTCAAAGCACCCTACGAGGATGTAGCATGTACAATTTTTTGGAAAAACTTGTCACAATGATCTCTTTTCATAACTACCCTATCAAAATACCATTAAAATCAGGGTTGCACCGGCGCCGACCGCCGACCGTTTTGTCCCGACCGATCGGGGCCGACTGGTCGGCGGTCCGCCGACCAGTCAGAAAACAGGCATCCGCTGCTTTTTTTTTTTTTCTGATTGCACAGCCTTACTGCACTTGCTGAGTACAGCCCAAATCCCCAGAGAAACTTTTTGGGATGGGGGAGGGGTATGGAGGGTTGGGGTTGGAGCATACCTGCGGCGCAAGTGTGCTAGTCACCGATGCTCAAAAAAGCAAAAAAAAAAAAAAAAAACAAGAAAAAAGAAAAACGGCTGTTATGTGTGAGAACACGCAAAAGAGAGAGAGAGAGAGAGAGAGAGAGAGTGAGGGGGGAAAATGTAAACAAATAGCTCCTTAATATTTATTTCAAACGCCCTGCGGGTTATCCAAGAGGGCCCTGCACACAATCAGCAAGGGCCACGTTGCCATGAATGAGGTAGTAGTCATAGCCATGCTGAAGTCATGGCACGCCAAGTATATTTGCTGTTGATTCACTTTAAGGTCCGTGTTTCAGCAGTTATGGGACCACTGAGCATGCGAGTTTCTGGGCAGTAGCTGGCCAACTCACCACGTGCTTTTCAGGGCTTCCCTCCACTACAAATGTGCAAAACTAGAATGAATCTTCTGCTAGAACATGGAACCGTATGCCGCCATATGTTTTGTCTTTTGTGCAAGTGGTGATGAGTGAAGCAAGGCCCTTAGGGCCACTTGTCGTTGGAAAAGGAAACAAAAGAAAGAGAGGAATGAATCTTCTGCTAGAACATGGAACCATACGCCGCCATATGTTTTGTCTTTTGTGCTGGTGACGAGTGGAGCAAGGCCCTTAGGGCCACTGCTCGTAGGAAAAAGAAACAAAAGAAAGAGAGAGTTACGGTAGTAAGTAGTGGTAACTTGTAACCCATAACTGTCGAAAGCAGACCTGACTTCAGATCCAGAGCATATACTGTTGGCCTGCTCCTCTTTCATACGAAATTTGCTGAACATCTTTTGGGATGTTGGGACCCTTGCTTATGTACTGCTGGGGTCCTCCGCGAAAAAGACTATTCAACGAGGAATACGTGGGCCCTATTTTTTTTTCTGTGGGGAGGTGCACCATTGGCTACCTCAGCCAGCCTTCTGCAAATTTTTTTTATACCCTATTTATTGGGGTGCGTCGCATCACGTGCGCGTGCATGCTTACACGTCCGTTATGCGCCTCACGTGCGGAGCTCGCGCGCATGCGATACGCCGCAGGTATGGGTTGGAGTATAGGCGGAGTATAGGGTGATATAGGGGATATTGGGGGGCTTAATAAGGATGTTGGGGGCGGTTCGGGAGTGTTAGGTTGGTGTATGCGGGTATTGGGGGCCGCTATGGGGGTGTGGGTGGGGWTATTAGGGGTTCTGGATCCCAAAAAAAAAAAAAAAAAAAGTGCGGGGTGCCGATGATCCCCGACTGCTAGGTGCCGACCAGCCGATCGGTCGGCGGGTCGGCAGCCGACCAGTCAAGGGCCGCTGACCGTCGGGGTGTGCAACACTGATTAAAATGAATTTCTTACGCTCATTCCCAGAAATAAAAAATCATTTCATGCAGTTTCCTTGTGACGATTTGCCATGCCAGTTTGTTTATGCAGGTGGTTCTGTTGGGATGGCCAATCTGGCCTGGCCTTCAGGCTCCTTAGATCGTCATCGGGCGGGGACCAGATGGATTCCATGTACCATAGGGTGGAGAATATTGCTGTGTTGATGATTAGTGGTCTGCCTAACAGAGACGCTTGAGCTTTCTTGCATGGGCCCAGGCGGGTTATTGCCCTAGCGATTACGGTCTCTCCCATCCCTCGCCAAATGCTGCCTTTGTTGACCATGATGCCCAAATATCAGAGTGCTTGGCCCGCGGACCACGACATAAGGGTGGACAGGTCCGGGGGTTTGGGGGGGGTGCCTTCTGCTAGCCACCAACCTTTCGTTCTAGACCAGTTAACTTTTGTTTCTGATGCGAGTCGGAAGGCTTCCATAGCTTTGACCAGGGCCTGAAAGGAGGAGTTGTTTACATGAATGAGAACCGTGAGGTCGTCAACGAATATCAGTGCACATAGGGTGAAGTCATGGAGGGGACTGTAATTTTTTTCAGTGAGGCGGTCTATGGAGGGGTCTTTGCGGAGGAAGGAAGCTATGGCTTCCATGATGAACAAGGAAATAAGGGTGTCAGAGGGTCTCCCTGGTGACCGGATCTTGATATTGGGTAAGTGACTGACAATATTCTGTTTATCTGGACTCTACCCGTGGCATCTCCATATAGAGCACTCTTACCCATTTCTTGAAATTTGGGCTGGCTCCCATCTTCTCCATGCAGCTATGGAAGAAATTCCAGTTAACTTGATCATAGGCTTTTTGAAAGTCAAAAAACAAGATCGCGGTCTGCATTCGTTTTTCTGTGATATTCTTTGCTGCCTCATTAGGGACATCACATTGTCTAGTATGCACCGGCCCGGAATGAAACCCGCTTGGTCAATGCAGAAACATTTGTCCATGAGTTTTATGATCTTGTTGGCTAGTGCTTTTGCTAGGATTTTGTAGGGGGTTGTGAGAAGTGAGACCGGTCTGGTTTTTTAAGTCTTCTTTGTCCTTTTCTTGTGAATTAGTGAGACCACACTAGTGCTTCCTTGTTGTCGTTGATGAAGTTAAGAAGGTCATTTCCCAATATCGGCCAGAAGTGGACCCAGAACTTGGAGAGGCCATCGATTCCTTGTGCCTTATCATTTCCCATCTGGGATAAGGCTACTTGGAGCTCCCCGAAGGTAATTGGTTTCTTCAGTCCCTCCGTTTGCCCTCTGTGTGGGGGGGGGCGTAGGGGTTTCGGCCTCGTAGAGGTCGGCGTAGAAAGATCTGGCGCCTTACCTTGTTTGTGCCGGCTGATTTTGTTTTCCCCGGATTTGTTTGGTTAAACCACCAGTACCTTTGCCGGATGACGAGGTAAGCCTCTTGTCATGCTGTTTCTGGCATTGGTTTTGATTTTTGAGAAGAAGAAGTTGGTCATGGATTCGTTGAGGCTGTGGTCAGTTGTTCCGGTGTGTAATTGTAGGCCCCTTAGTTCTCATTTCCTCCATTCATTCAACTCGTCCTTGGTGGATGTGAGTAGGTCGTGATAGAATCTGTTAGTGGATCTAATGCGAATTTAGTCTCCACGATGGATATACACGATGGATATAGCAATTTGGAGTTCCTCCTTTCTGATTTTGCGTTATGCCGCTATGCTTCTCGACTCGGCCAAGACAGTCTGTGACACGTCCGCGTAGCTGTCTATAAACCACTGGTGTTTGTTATGGCGCCTCGTCTCATCTTGTCGCATGAGCAGCCAGTTCTAGTTGACTGCCTCTGTCAAACGGTTTGTGGATAGGAGGGAGTTGTTCAGTCTGTAGAAACCCTGGCCTTTTTCTACCGGGGAGTTGAAGTTGAGGAGCAGGTAGATGGGTTTGTGATCCAGTCCCTTGAAAGTGGCTGCTGGCAGAATTTCAGCCTCCTTCACTGTGCCCTGCAGGAGATCATGAAAAAATTGATCTGCGAGAGTGACGTACGATTTGCTCGATTTCTTTTGATTAGGGAGAAGGCTTTTGCGCTAGGGTGAAGAGTTCGAAACGGGTCGATCAGTTCGAACTCCGTCATGATGTTTCGAATTCCTGCTCGGGTGGGGCCCAGCAGCAGGGATCGAGAGATGCAATCAAGAGTGGGGTCCAATGTCGTATTCCAATCGCCTGCTATGATCGAGGATTTGGGAAGAGCGGTTTGATGTTGTCAAAGAACACTAGTCATTCGCTTTCTGTGCTGGGTGCGTACAGGTTCAGGATTCAGAGCTTTTCTCCTTTCCACCCGATTTCAATCCAAGACCATCTTCCTTCTGATGTGTCCCCTTCCCCGTGAAGCACCTGTCCTCATGTCCAGATTTTGGAGGTGCCTGGTATAGGGATTGTTGTGCCATGCAGGGTTGTCACGCGGGGATCCCCGGGGCCCAAGCCGGGGTGGGAGTTTGACCCTCGGAACCCCGCAGCGGGGTTCACTGACCCCCGCACCCCGCCATCC
>BFEA01000194.1:68596-81363 GCA_003427395.1 Chara braunii
TTGTAATATATTCTTCCCCCGCTATTTACCTCTTTTTTTTTTTTTTTTTTTTTTTTTTTTTTTTTTTTTTTTTTTTTGAAAGCAGGTCCTCATGGCCCTGGCTCCGTTTCCATTCTGGGGAGCATCAGTCCGGTTCCTATTCCACCGGCAAGTCAGGACAATATTACAACATAGAACACCCACACGCTTCCTTCCGTCTGGCCGAAGGAGCCCTGATCAGCATTGATTACTCCAACAACGTGGAGGATTGACTGTCAGCTTGCCCCTCTTACACCTTTCCTCTCAGGACTGCTATAAGAACCTGTCAGATAAAAACGTGCAAAACAAGAAAGGTCTGAGAAGCTACAACTGCTGCCAATGCTGTCTAAACCCTAAGCCCCGCAAATAAGCTTCGTGAAATCCTTAGCATTCTAACCCCTGCTTGTCTTGTTTCTGTCCAAACCCTCAGCCCTAAACCCTAAACCCTAAAGAAGATTAGTCTATTTCCATGTGATCCATGTGAAACATCGGCTGCCGCCTGTCACGTGTGTATCTCGGATGCTCTTCTAGGCCCAGATTGGGGCTGGTTCCTCAAGTACCTGGGTGTTATGCTGGGATACCAACTTGACCGAATTGTGCCATTCTTTCCATCGTAAAACGTGCCCATTCAGCCATGCCACTTTGTCACCTACCAACCAGATCCGCTTGAACTTAGCAAGTGTCACCTGTTCTGTCTCTGGATTGTTCTGCACCCAGAGTTTAACCTTTCTCCAATGAAAGAGGATTTCCGCTTCAATCATCTCTTTGGTTGCTGCCCACACTTTCTCCAGAGCTCTGCTGCATCTCTCCTTCCATATGGCCCATAGCGTGACCTTGTGTACCATCCCGAACCATATTTTCTCTGATTGGCCGAAGTTAGAGGGTAAATTAGTCCAGAGGAGCAGTTGAAGGGGGTGCTCTGGGAGGGGGACAAGAACAAACTATCCCATAGTGCTGCTGCTCTTGCCCAACATCCTGTTGCTTCTTTACAGTTAATTAGGCAATGTATCACGTCTTCCTGTTCTTGATCTGAGCAGACTGCACAGATATCAAAGCTGGTTGGATCGTTCTTTCTTCTTCTGACATGTAACCACTGATTGACCGGTAGAGCAGCATATGTTATGAGCCACTGCATGCTTCTGATTTTTATAGGTCTTATTGTTTAATATTTTTTCCATGGGATTTTTGCTATCTGGTCTGCCTCCGAACCAATGAACTTGCTCCATCTTCCTTTGATTGTTGGGTCTGGGTCCTTTGTTTTTTAACAGCATCTTGTAACCCAGCTTAACTGTGTACTCATATGATGGAATTGGGGGTTTGGTGGTTCTATTTCGGTCGGGGGGCCAGGCCCACTCGGAGGGATCGAACTCGAGGTCTTGGATTGCTGTCCCTGTTTGAAATTATCTGCTTTGGCCAGAGTCCTAGTGTTCTTATTTTACGGGAGTAAACGCATTGAGCACTTCTCTTTCAGGGCTGATATTCTGAATGCACAGTTCATCTGGCTTGGTCTTCATGATGGGAAGGATGTGAAGACGTCTCGTGGCCCTGGACCTGATATTCAATGGGAAAATTGGTAGGCCCTTTTGGGGGAGGTGTCTTGGATTAGGATCCCCCACTCCCCAGCTTTCCACGTGAACTCCTCCTTTAGTAGATCTGCCAGCCCCCAAGAATACTCTGTATAATCTGTTGTAAACTTTCATCTCTGTGGTGGCAGCCTTTCAGCCGAGTTTTAAGCTCATTTTCGTCCAGCCAGTTCTTCCTATCCTCGTTCCAGATGTCCCCTACTCGCCAGACACCATGTTTGATCCATGACAGCAGCCATTTGTTGCCTCTGTGGGAGAGGGTCCACGGGTGGTCACCCTCGTCTCTGATCCAGGGGTTTCCAAACAGAGGCTGCCTGAGCACTTCCTCTTTGGATCTGGGTTTGCTTTGTTTCTCGGGCATGATTTCTCTCCAGATACGTATAAGGGCGGTCCAATAGGGGATAGGTGTCTGGTTGTGCGATGGGGGAGCGCTAGTCCCATGTCTTCCCTGTGCTTGGGCTCCAGTCCTTGTTCATGACCCAGAACAGTCCAGATGTGTTAGTGGGGGATTCCGTTGGGGCCAGCTTCCTGATGCTATCTTGTGCTAGTTTGTTCCACGAGAGTGATTGAATAGTCAGTAGCTTGATGACCCGCTTGATTTGCAAGGTTTTCATTTCTTGTTTGGGGTCAATAATGCCTAGTCCCCCCTGTGTTGGTTTCCTTGTGATATAGTGCCATGCTATTTTTGGGATGTAGTCTTCTTTGTTGGGGTTCCCTGACCATAAGTATGCTCTGGCTTTCTTGTTTAGATCTTTGATGGTCTGGTCAGGTCTTGTCCAAATGGAGGGGGGACGTAGTCTTCTTTGTTGGGGTTCCCTGACCATAAGTATGCTCTGGCTTTCTTGTTTAGATCTTTGATGGTCTGGTCAGGTCATGTCCAAATGGAGGCTATGTACCACATCATTGAGAATACGGAGGTGTTAATGGTAAGAGCCCTACCCAGTAGTGATGTAAATGCCATTTTGTTGATTTGACCGGCTAGGAGATTCTGTGCCATTTGGGAGCAGGACCGTCCTTTGTTACTTGGATCCCCAGGTATCTCGTTGGCTCCTCCTGTATCTCTCAGGACATCTGATCCTCCAGTCTGTGAAGCTGTGGGATGGGTTCGTTAGATAACCACCACCCTACCGTCGTTACCCAATTTATCTTCGTTTTTGAAGCCAGTCTGAATGCTTCCATTGCTCTGACTAAAGCTGCCATGGACGAGTTGGAAGTTCGTATCAGCACTGTTAGATCGCCTGCGAACATGATTATTGTAGGAAATATGAAGTGGTGTGAGGAGCCAACGTTCATTTCCGGCAATCTTTAGATGGATGGGTCTTTACGGATGAAAGAGACTATAGCTTCCATGACGAATAGAAAGATAGGCGGTACTAGCGGATCGCCTTGTCTTACCGACCTGGAGATTGGGTAGCCTTCGGAAAGCAACCAGTTGATCTGGACGCATCCAGAGGCATTATTATATAGGACTCGCACCCATTTCCTGAAGTTGGGACCTACCCCCATCCTTTCCGTACTTGCATCGAGAAAATCACAATTTACCTGATCGTAGGACTTGTCAAAATCGAAGAAAAGAATTGTTGTGCTGATTTTCTTCTCCATCACTTTCTTGGATGCCTCGTTGAGGGTCATTACGTTGTCCAAGATATACCTACCTGGTATAGAACCCGACTGGTCTATGGGGAAGCATTTGTCTGTCACGTCCAATATGCGGAAGGCTAGGGCTTTAGCAAGTATTTTATAGGGAAGTGTGAGAAGGGAAATTGGTCTGTAGTTTTTTATGTCTTCCCGGTCACCCTTTTTATACAGAAGAGTCACAACACTGGTGCTGAGGCTTCGCCCATACCCTCTTTTTCCCAACTATCGTTGTAGAAATTCATAAGGTTCGAGCCCAGTAGGGGCCATAATTTCTCTCAAAATTCCTTTGTCAGTCGGTCGATGCCTGGGGTCTTATTGTTATTCATGCTCTGGACACCGAACTGTAGCTCTTTCATGGATAACTGTTTATCCAATTTGTTTGCTTGCTCATCAGATATTGTCCTGTCTAAGTATTCCAACATTTTGGATCTGGCCGCTCGGATATTGGTAGGGGTGGTTGTTGGTGTTTTAGATCGGTACAGTTCTTTGTAGAAGTTATTTGCGACCTCTAACATCCCTTCACCGTCTGTGCGAGTTTCTTGTAGGCCAAAAAAAATGCTTCTTTTTTATTTTTATTTTTTTTATTAGAAATTTTTTTGAAAAGACTGAAATTTTGAAAGTTATTTTTTGTCCGATCGGTACCTTTTAATCTTTTTTTCTGTGGAAAAACACGAAATGGTTAGAAGGGCGAGAATTGACAGTATATATGATCCAGAATTTCTAGATTGTTCTCTTCCTGCTGATTGTCCGCACCGACGCATTCAGGTTATCGGTTCAAGTCCGATTGTGAGCATAGCACATTGAAACTGTGGACCAAAATTTCTTCCTGTCAGTGCTTTGGTTCCGTTGATTTCAGGTTGGGGAAAAGAGAAAACTAGAGATGATTGGAATAGCTACAACTTCCCCGTTAAACCACCGGTATGAGCCCTCTTTCTCTTGCCGTGGACTGCTGCCCCGAGCCGATAAACACAAAAACCTGACTGGCGGGGGCACATTCCTTTTTCTCTTGCCCGGTGCCATGTCAGAAGAAAATGGTTGGGAAAAGTATAGGTGGTTTAATGGGGGTTCCTAGTTCTAAGTGATTTTGGTGCCCCACTGTTACTACAAACACACAGCTTGGAATTTTGCACCCGCGCCTGCCGGTTAGCGCATCACAGCGCTAATTTTCGCATTCGCGCCCGTGTTGGCAATTGCGCCCTCAGCAGACTACGTTTTTGAAAACGACGAACATAGCCGCAGCCCGCCTCGAAGAAGCCGCCCGGCCAGGGGAGCCATAGCCCTAGGCAGCTACAAAGACAACCCACGTGTGCGCGCCGGGCGTTTTTGCGCCCTGGACATCTTTGAACCTGGCAAGGGCATCTTCTGGTGTACCCGGAACTTGTTACCCTCGAGTTGCTTTCTATCACTCGAAGAGAACGAAGCAGCACCTAGCTGGAGCGTCGTGAGGTGCATGTGATGGTTATCGGGAATAGGTGAGTGTCGTAAGAGTGGAAGGGTTGAGTGCTTCGATGGTGTAGTATCGAAGCTGTGCTGGAAGAAGATGATAGTGCCATGATAGTAAAGCCCTTGTCATCTTCTTCCTTTGAATCCATTGTGTTGATAATATTTCTCATCGGCAATAGGTGACTGTAAGACTCCAGTGCACAAGCAGACGACGTTCTTTCGTGCCCACTCGAGTGCAATAGTTCCTCATCTCGGCTTTTATTTGTTCCGGAGTTTTGTCTTCAAGGAAGAGCCGGGAATCACAATCACGATCCGACCCTTTAAACCACCAGTACCTTTCCCGGCTGGGAAAATAGCGGGCCTCGGGTAGGCGTCCGACCTTTCCAGAGGCCGAAACGACATGACGGTCGTCGATCGGATTTATCAAAGGCAGTCGTCGCCGGACCCGACCTCCGAAGATTTAGGAGTTTGGGAAAACTGCCAGTTTTCCCTATTTTCCCACGTCTAAAGGGCCCTGGACGAAGCACTCGGGTCACGGTCACAATGCCAACCCGTTGGGACTAGTACACGCATGCTTTGGCGCAAATCCTTGGTTTTGCTGCTGCGCAATAGAGGTCATGCAGGGCATGCCAGCCCTTTGAACAGACGCTTTCCAGACCGTCTTTAAATATTTCTGGCGGGGACTCGGTGTTGATTCTAGCTGTGATCGTCGTCGTGTCTGCGACGTTAAATAATTCCTGAGGAGTTACGGGGGATCTCCTTAAATGCCTCCTGATCAGCCAGATCAAACCGGGTGTAAGGCTCGTTGCATGCGAAGATAAATCAATTGCAGGGGCTGGTCGGTTCGACGTTGACTTGGGGGATAGGGGTGGGCCAGATTGCACACCTTTAGACACGCTGCTCAACCAGATGCTCAGGAACGTCGACACAAGTGACTACTCACGATGGATACAGGGAAAGTGTTGGATTCCGGTTACTATTCATGGTGACACTAACTAGACAAACTGCCATCCAACATGCATCTCAACAGGTAAGTTATTTTTATTTTTGATTATTTAGTTGTTACGGACTTTTTAACAATTGACAAACAATTGCAGATAGGTTAGTTCTTTCCTTGCTGCATTGCAATCTGTGTAAGAGTAATCTAAAACTAGAATTCAAACTTACTTGTAGGACCTGACATTAGTTGACACCTAACTACCTAACTGTTTCTGTCCAGGCCAACCGAAATTAGTCGTGAAATATACTCGGTTGTGTGTCACGCCGAGGTAGGATTCTGTGTGGATTCTAGTTTAGATCACACACATTGTAGCTCATGAGTGATGCAAGCGGTAGTGAGGAGGAGGAACGAGTAGTGGGACATCTTAGAGTGACTCGTAGAACTGCACTCAGTCAACCGATTACCTTCTTGGAGTTGGGCCAAGGAGAGGCGGCTGCGAAGAGAAGCCAGAGAAAGGTTGATATTGGAGAGGGCTAGGTCAGCGGCAATCAACGTTGAACGAACACTTGCAACAGCAAGACTAGCGGACGCTAGAGTTCAGGCTGAGGTTAGGATGGCTACTTTCCTCTTCAGTGTCACACGCTTCGTCTCAGTCCTCTTCGTCAGGTGTCAGTCAGGGTATCTCTCAGAGTTCTATTAGTCTATCTGTTGGCTCACAAGTCAGCCAATGGATGCCACTCACACCGGAGGTTTATGAGATCCTCCAAGCAGAGGAACTTCAGGATGAGTTGCAGCGGCAATTGGATGAAGCAGCAGAGAGAAGAAGAAGAGCTATTATGAGAATAACTAGACTAGGTAGTAGATTGCAGGAACTAGGCAAGCTGGAGGCACTAGATGAGTCCGCACTAGACCCCGCTCTGAAAGCCCTGCGGAATTTGCTCCTGTGTGTGGCGGGGACGCAGGTTATTCAGCAGGAGGTGTTGGTTGAACTAGTGGCAGGCCCTCGTCCAGTAATGAGGCAGCCTCAGTTTGCTGTAGCTCCCGTTGCGGGTCCGTCAATGACGTCGTCGCCGGTTGGGCCCTCATCCTCACCTATGTTTGGCATGCCCCCTCCAGGTGGTTACGTGGCGACTAGTGGTCCGGTCCTTAGAGTCTGTGCCTTACCATCGACGACAGTGGTTACTACAGTCCCACTGTCAAGCCTGGCCCAGGTTAGCGTGCAGCAACCTGTTTCGGTGGCTATGCAGCCACTGCAGCAATCTCCTGGGCCAATGCGACCTATGCAATGGATGCCCAAAATACCCTTGTTGAGTCCTAAGCCCTTCTCTGGCGACAGGAAGAAGGATGAGGACTTGGATACCTGAGTGAGGACGGCGCCTACCTATGTGAGGCACAAGCTCACCAGGCCGGAGCAAGAAGTTGTAGCGGCTGCCTCCTTTTTAGAAGGGTTAGCAGCCCGCTGGTTGAATGGCCTAGTGCAGCAGCAGGGTCACGGCCAGAACTTCGATGCCTAGGCCCAAGCCCAGACATTGGAAGATTTCGTACAGTCCGTATATAATAGGTGGCATGAACCTCGAGGGGCTCAAAAGGCTACGGACGCGATCAACAATCTTTGTGCCAGAAGGTACAAGAATGTTCGTGAGCTCACGGATACCATAGAACGTCTGCTTGTGATACCTGGTGTGCGCTATCACCAACAAGTACTCCTCACGGATTACCTTAGATGTCTGCCTCCAGAGGTTAGGACAAAGCTGGTGGATGAGGCCTATATCGAACAGCACAACTTCGCTTCTTTCAGCAAGAAGGCCTTAGATATAGAGACAAAGTTGGGGTCCGCGCATCAGAGTCAGGGAGATGGTAGGAAGAAGAGACTACCCCAGGACTGGAAGAAGAAAGGGCAGCTAATGTTCGTCGACCACGAATTGACGACTTCCCAGACCTTGGGGAGGAGACAAAGCATGATGGGGTCAGTGAGACTTCGGATGGGGGAGTCGTGGCACCCATCAAAGAAAAGGTTAGGGGGACCGGAAAGAAGAAGGTAGGCCGGTCTACGGGTCAGGGCGACCAAGGAAGGCCCGCATGGGTGAAACTTGGTTTAGAGTATGAGTTGCTAGGGGTACGTGTATGAACTGTGGCAACTATGGCCACACGTCCAAAACGTGTTGAGGTAAGAAAGTCCTAACGAGGGTAGCCTCTCCAACGGTGATGGGACTATCTTCGAACCGTGGTGGTGCTTCTGCGAGCACTTCACAGGGAAACAACTCGGGCCAGTAGGAGTTTTAGCCACTCTTACTCGCGCTGAAGTGGTAACGTTGCCTTCCCCACTTCAGGCATTGGCCAGGGCTAGTGACCCACGTATTGCCCCGCATACACATTCAATCCCACAAACACTCTATTCGAGAGATGTGTCTGAGGCCCTAAAAGAGTTAGAGACTGAGTGGTCAAGGAAGGACCCCAGAGACTGTTGGGCGATGATCAGTAGAGGTCCAAAGGGTGAACATTTTGTGGTAGAGGTTGATGTAGGTGGCCGCAAAGTTGGCACCTCCGCAGACATAGGCTCTACACGAAACTTCATCAGTCGTGCTTTTGTGGATAAACTACGCTTAGGGCACCAAGTGCAACGGCTTAGCAGAACGGTAGCTTCTACAACAAGCACCAAATGATAGTTAAAGACTATGTCAAGGACGTAGTTTGTTCCTTCTCTTATGGAGGAGGTGAAGTGAGACTCAAAATCTCATTCCTCGTTAGCGACGAACTACCCTTCGATATGCTACTAGGCATGTACTACCTCGAGGTCGCTCAACCTCAGTTTGATTGGGATAGGAAGGTGTTGATACACAAGCTGCCAAACGGTAGAACCGTTAGACTGCAAAAGTATAAAGCTAGCAGTCTAGTGGAGAACTACGACTGCATGTGTGCCTCCTCTTTCTAAAACTACTACAAGCAGAATCGCGAGGAGGGCATGTATCTAGTCTTTATCTCTGAGAAAGGGGAGGCTGTTAAAACACCCCCGGAGATAGAATCAGTCGTCGCAACATATTCAGACCTTTTCGAGGAGCCCACAGGCGTGGTAGCAAGGGAGGTCGTCCATGCAAAAGAAGTTGTCCCAGGTAGTAAGGTACCTAGAGGACGAATCTATAGGATGTCTCCTGCGGAGTTGGATGAGCTCCGCCGCCAGCTCAAGGAGCTCACAAAAAAGGGAAGGATTCGGCCTCGTACCTCCCCTTACGTTGCGCCAGTACTATTTGTTCCTACGAAGGGAGGTACACCGAGGATGTGCATTGACTATAGGGGCCTCAATGCCATCACTGTTAAAAATGCAAAACCCCTACCCCGCATTGACGACCTACTGGATAGAGTGCATGGATGCCGGTACTTTACTAAGATAGATATAAAGTCCGAATACCATCAAATTGCCATTAGACCTGAGGACCAGCACAAAACCGCATTTCAGTCTAGGTGCGGTCTGTACGAGTTTGTGGTGATGCCCTTTGGCCTATGCAATGCCCTTGGGACATTCCAGCACGCCAGAATAGGATATTTCACGAGTACTCAGACAAGTTTATCGTCGTGTACCTCGAAATATTCTTATCTTTAGTAGGACCGTAGAGGAGCACGCTGAGCATTTGAAAATAGTGCTGGGTCTCCTATGACAACACCTGTACAAGATGAACTTGGAGAAATGTGAGTTTGGTCGCACCAAGATCTTGTACTTGGGTCATGAAATCTCTGCGGATGGATTGAGGCCGGACGATGCTAAGTAGGCCAGCATACGTGATTGGCCCAGGCCTCAGACTGTTACTGAGGTCATATCGTTTTTGGGGATGACGGGCTACTATCGTCTGTTTGTTAAGAACATTGGTACTTTAGCTTCCCCATTAACAGATCTAACTCTACTTGACACCCCTTGGGAGTGGACTGAAGAGTGTGAAGCGGCCCTCAGGAAACTGAAGTATGCTCTCACACACTATGAGGTCCTCAAACTTCCTGATCCTGATAAACCCTTCGTCGTGACCACAGACGCCAGCCAATATGGCATAGGCGCGGTCCTTGCGCAAAAGGAGGGGCCAAAGTTGAGACCAATCGAGTATTATGAGTAAGAAGATGCCATCTCAAAAGCTAGCAAAGTCCACGTATGAGCGTGAGCTCTATGCCCTATATAGAGCGTTGGTCCATTGGAGACATTATCTCCTAGGCAGATTCCTCTACGTGAGATCTGACCATGAAACCTTGCGCTGGATCAAGACACAACCTGTGCTCTCTGATGCACTCAAGCGATGGATACAAGTGATAGACATGTATGACTGTCAACTTGATCCAATTAAGGGAAACTACAACAAAGTGGCTGATGCACTATCTCGTCGGGCAGATTATCTGGGCGCGTTAGTTACTGAATTTGGCATATCTAACGATCTAACTCGATCATTGGTGGAAGCCTATCAGCAAGATCCAGTTATGTCTAAGATCATCCGTAAATTCCAAGCGAAGGACAAGGTGACTTCGGATGAATTTACGATGGTAGACGGTTTGCTGTTTTTTGGAAAGGCAGGGAGTAAGAGACTGTGTTCCCAGTAGTGAGTCTTTGCGTAGTTTATTTTTAGGGGAATGTCACGATGGAACTGGTCATTTTGGTTATAAAAAGACTGCAGCTTATTTAGTGCAAAGATTTTGGCGGCCCACTGCAGCGGGCCTCTATCTGCCTTGGCCTTCAGCCAGGGCCTATTTGGCTATTTGCCAGTTCGGCCTGTGGGACCAGGCCGTGGCCTGACCCGACAGGCCGTATACTGTTTCAATCCAGTCCAGTCCTGCCCGGTACCACTGTCGGTACCAGGCCAGGCCAGTCCAGTCCAGTCAGTTCGCTGGGGGTATACCCCAGCTGCAATCTGTATTTCGTCATTCTTCACTTTTGCACATCTTGGAGTATGTGCGTGTTGAGTCTGCGTCGGAGCTGCCCTTTCCCTTCCAGCTCCATCTCTACCTCCTCCTTCGTCAACCCCTCTTCTCCATCCTGACGGACCGCCATCCCGGCGGGTCCGGCACATTGGTATCAGAGCGGGAACGGTCCCCGCGCCAACCCGCCCACCCTCCCGTAACAGGGAGAAATCGGTGTAATCCTGATAGCGAGATTTTCAGGGCTTTGCAGGGCGGAAACAGCGAAATAACGGTGGAAAACGGGAGCGTGCAGAGGCTGACACGTGGCGAAAAAAGGGAGTTGCCATCAAGACACGTGCGTGCAAGCGCCGCATGCGCGCTCGCGCCCCACTGCCCCGCCCCGCTCCCAGATTATATTATTCAAGATCATATTATTCAAGATTCGGGATGTTGCAGCTGCCAGGGTTTGAACCTGGGCAGCTGCTGCTCATGCGCGTGTGTGGCCAGTGCCTTAACACACTGGCCAAAGCCACAGTGTGAGCTTATATTGTGGCTTGCTGCTGTTGAAGAAGTGCCACAACAGCTATTTACCCCCCCCCCCCCCCCCCCCCTCCGCACTGGGTGGTGGGTGTTGCCGCCTGCGTACGTGGTTGTGTGCTGCCTCTCTGCAGTGCCATGTGGCAGCTTGCTGTGGATCTTGAAGACCCCCCTGGATAGGGGGCTGCACTGCAGTGCCATGTGGGTTGCTGATCATGATCTCAGGCCACCCCAAAAATTATTTTTTTTGCAGTGGCATCAGGCCAGCCGCATCTTGAAGGCCAAGATCCTGTGGATCTTGGTAGTGCTCTGCTCTTGGCCACCCAAGAGCTTGGTATCATCATCCTACCCACTAACATACTCTCCCCCAATCCCTTTTCTCTCCCCCCCCCCATCATCTAATCATCTTTTCTAACCCTACCACTACACTCTCCTCCTACCTCCCTCTTCACTCATCTTCCACAACCTTTTTCTCCCCTCTCCTTCCCACTCACCATTTTCTACTAATTTCATTTACTCCTCTCCACCTTTTCTATATCCTTCTCTCCCATTCTACCACCCTCCTCTCCCTCTTCCCCCCCCCTAACTACAACCTCATCATTTCCCCCATCTCCCCCTTCACTCTTTTTCTCTTTCTCACCTATTTCTCTCTTTTCTTTTTACTTTTCCATCCCCCCTCCCCCCCAACTTCGAAAATTTTCTGTTTTTCTTCTTTTCATCTTTCTTTTTTATTTATATTTCCTCCTTTTTCCAAAAATTTGAATTATCTTATTCCCCACGTTCTGTTCTCATTTTTTGATTTATTTCATTTTATTTTTTAATTTATTTATTATGAAAATTTGAATTTCTTTGCGGCACCCTCAAATGTGATTAGGAGTTAGTCATTCTTGCTTTCGACACACTTTTTTTTTTTTGGAGAAACATAACACTTTTCATTCGAAATGAGATCACTGGGGCCCGGGAACACACCCCTACATGTCAACCCGGTACAAACCTGTTGAGGCCAATACTCAGCATTAGGCTTCTGGAAATCGGGTCCAGTGTCCCTTAAAGGAATCTCCAAAAATAAAAAATTGCTGAGTAAATCTATCGCAGTATAATAGCCTTGATGCGCAGGAAGACGCCAGCATGTTTCTAAGATCGAAACACTATTGGCAAAGAACAACGAGCTATAAACTGCACATCTCGAAAATGCACAAAACAATTCACGAGAATTTTCAATTTAACCCTAAAATTATTTCCAAAGCATGCTAAATTCTTAGATACAAATCCAATCTAAAATTCAATCCAAATACATACTAAGTTTACTCTTAACAGAAATTGGGGCTGGGCGAACTGATATTGTCTATAAAAAAGACAAACATAACGAGACTATCGGCGCGACTGACCGGGAATAATTCTACTAACATCGGGAGACTTCCTCCCCTAAGTACCAATAGAACATAAAGCTCAAAGACCAGGAGCTGGGCAAGAAGAATGAGTTGTACTGTTGTAGGATTACCCTCCCATCATCACTGTCCGATCACACTGTAAAGAGCCTTTGTGGCCTAGACGGGTTTCCCACCACGCACCCAATGGATACAACTCTAGTTTGCTCTTCACCGGGTCTCTCATTTCGTCCAACCATTGGTGTTCCCACTGCTCCCTCGTGCTAACTATTCTTATAATAACTATAACCGATTAACAGCTCCCACCACTAACGATGGCACTCACACCGCCCCCATAGTGCCGCTGTC
>BFEA01000194.1:81633-92802 GCA_003427395.1 Chara braunii
CTGTCCAGAACGCTGTAAAGAGCCTTTGTTGCCAAGAGGGGTTTCCCACCATGCACCCAATGGATACAACTCTAGTTTGCTCTTCACCGGGTCTCTCATATCCTCCAACCATTGGTGTTCCCACTACTCCTTCGTGCTAACTACTCTTATTCTGACTACAAAGACAACCAACTTATCAAAGGCAAAAATGCCTAAAACAGACAAGGAGGCGAAATCACAAATTTACTCCCATGCATCGCGAATAACAATTATCCCTCTCTCTCAATGCTAAGATACTTCAACAAAACGTGCTTCTAAAAACGAAACACTAAGAGCGGCCTCGGCGCCGGAACAGAGACAGTAAGAACTATACTTCTCAAGGGGATCAAAAGACAACTAAGCGATCAAAGAAATGCAATATACTAAAATACGACAGACCAGCCTAGAAAACAGCTAAAAAATGGAGGGTATGTTCTCGGCCTTTTGACTAAATATGGCCACATATACACCCAGGTTCAGTGAGAGCTAAACTTTTTTAGGACAATAATGACTGATACTAGGAAACTCCTACCCTAAAATACGAGCAATAGAGTCGAGATTGAGATTAAGCCCATAGAAGGAATCGAATAGGGTAAGAAAAGGAAGAGATCACAAACGGAACGTGAAGTAAATGCACATAGGATGTAAGGGGACATACAGGCAGTTTCAATCGAGTGCCTCGGCATTGAGACACTCACTCGACTCGATGTGCGAAAAAATAACCTGCTGAATTACCGATGCTGACCTAAACTATGCCTACATGCAAACGAGATGTGTAGAGCTGAAGACCTTGGACCTGCCGAAGTGCTGCCACCGCAGCCGCACGCTCTCCCACTGCGTCCAGATGCGCCGCTCCGTCTTCCAAGCTTCTCCTATTGACCGAGGCAGTCTTTTGACTTCAGAATAGGTTCTTACCACGACGTTAACTTGACCTTGTAATTTATGCTTAAAGTGATGAATTAAGGATTCCATGAGAGCGTGGAGGACAAAGTTTACGATCATCCGCTTTGATCATGCCACTAGGCATTTGATTCAAGCATTGGACAATGATTCGAAGACTTTGTCGCATTTCTTCAATGCGGACACAATAACGATCATAACAATCTCCTCGTGTACCTACGGGAATCATGAAAGTCCAGCGCACGGCCTTTGGATGGTGAGAAAGGAGCCCCCCCTTTCCAGCAAAAGGCTTGAGGGGACGACGACTCCTCTGGTGTCAAGATCCTATCAGGTATGATGGTTGGTATGGAGGTCAGACGCGGAGATGCTAGGATGCCTTGGAGTAAGAGGGCGAGGCACTCCCTACCCACTCAAGGGCTAGGCTACGCCAGGGCACTGTCGCCATAACTCTCACACAACTATGGTGCCTGGCAGGGTAGTCGCCTTGTGGATCGGCGTCTACATGCCCCGCCGTTGCGTCCTACTCAGCTGCCGATGACGACCGGTTGCCGCCACCGCCGCTATCGCCGCTTTGTTAGCGCATGTTTTCGCGCCGCCCCCCTCCCCCCTTCGGCACACATTTTGACCCCGTGGGGGTAACAAAGTGCTACCGAAATTTTCTGTTTTTTTTTTCTTTTTACTTTTTTTTTTTTAGCACATTTTGACCCCTTGGGGGTAGCGAAGTGCTGGCAAAATCTTCTCATTTTACGTAACCTTTCTTCTTGACGACACACTTCGACCCCATGGGGGTTACAAAATGTTGCCGAAATTTTTGAAAAATCCAACACTTAGCTTTTCTTCACCTCCTCAGCTACTTATTTATTTATTTATATATGTCATATTTCTTTATTTATTTTTTTGAAATTTATAATTTGCGACATTTTGAACTTTAGTGTGCTCATCTTGGTATCTCCGTCCTCTTGGCACATTCTTGACCCCTTGCGGGGTAGGGAAGTGCTGCCGAAAATTCCAAAAAAATAAAAATTACTTCTCTCTTCACATTTTGTTTATTTATTTTTTTAATTATTTTTATTATTTATTTTCTTTTACTTTTATCTTGAAATTTCACTGTTTATTTTATTTTCTCTCCCTCTCCGCTCCATGGTTATTATTTTCTTTTCTTGATCAGGTCGTCGCTACCTTCCCCTAACCACCCGAACCCCGGTTAGGGTTTTTTTAGGGTTTAGGGTTCTCCTAACCCCTCTACTCTCCCGCCTCCTCCCGTCGGGCACCTTGGACCCGAACGGCTCCTCTCCCCTCGATCAGATTCGCGCCACCATCTCACGCACGACCCGCTGGTCACGGGGCGAGCCGACCCACGACTACCCACTCCGCTCTCGCGGTCCCCTCCCTCTCATCGGTGGTCCCCTGTCCCCATTCCACAACCCATCTCTCCCGCCACCTCCCACCATGTCTACCTCTCTTCCTCCACTACCCACGAACGGGACTATAGGTGAGGATATCGTCGCGGCGCCCTCCGTCTCTCAGGCCCCCACCCACCCGACGGTCCAGGGTCAGCATTGTGTGGACCCCACGGACCTTCACGTTGTTCTTGCGCCTCTCCTTGCACCTCTGCAAGCACGACTCGATGCACTTGCACCCCTGGAGAGGCACGTCAATGCGCTTGCCCTTGAAGTTCACCTCCTGAAGGGTTCTCCTCATCGTTCTCCCCACCTCTCTCAGACCCCATCCCCTACCGGCTCAGAGTTCGGCTCTCCAGGACTCCAGAGACGGAGACGTGGTGGTTCGTCCTCCTCCGTGGGCTAGGCCCATCACTCCTCCTCCGCAGTGGTGAGTGCTACTGCCGCTCGAACCGTACCGTCTGTTTCGGCACATCCATTGGCCCCCGCCGCTCCCGCCGCCCCTGCCGCTTCGGCCACTGCCATATGTGTTGTCGCCCAGATATTGGTATCTGGCGTGGCAGTTTCATCTACCCACCCCGGTGTTGCTTCCCAACTACCTGCACCGGTCGCGGCACTATGGCCCGGAGTCCGTCCTCCTCCCGCTAGGGTACTCTCTCTGCCACCTCCACATCTGACCCCGCACACCCAGCTGGTGGCTACCCTACAGGCCACCGTGACACAGCTCCAAGCGGAGATTCTCTCCTTGAGACAGCCTCACCCCGACACAGGCTGGTCACCCTTCTTCTTCCTATACCGCCCCTCCCACCTCTGTCTTGCCGGCTCATTTCCCTCGACCGACTCCCCCCCCTCTACCCTACTACCTCGCTACTCCGTCGCAGTCGGTTGCGGCTGTTGCCTCCACGCCTGTTGGACCTTCCACCAGCAGCCCCGACTCTCAGCCTGCTACCACTTCCACGACTGCACCGGCCTCGACGTTTGTCGCCACAGTGCAGGCCCCTTGACCTCTCTCCCCTCGCGCCGTCAGCACAGCGGTCCCACCCTTGTGCGTCTGTCGGACATACCCGACTTCGATGGTACAATGTGTGTGTCGCACTGGTTGCAGGCTGCCACACGCGCGCTGACACTGACACTAGCTCGCCATTGTGGTGCTCCTCGCTTGCAACTAAATTGCGAGGCAGTGCGTTCTACGCATGGGAGAACTATTATTCCCATCTTACTTGTGCAGGTGAGGCTCCTACTCTCGCGGATTTCACCGTGTTCCTCCATAACCGCTACGACACTCTCCACAATGTGACCGACGCCTTAGATCGGGTCACCCAGACTCAGTGGCGTGGGTCCTCCGCACCAGCCGATCTTGAGCGTCACATCAGAGTGTTTCAGGACACTCGCCTGATTTGCGATGAGGCACTTCTACCTGTGGTCCTTTTGACCAACAGGTTCGTAGTCAGTCTTCCGACTGACTACCGCATCGAGCTCTGGCGACAGAGCTTCGCCTCCTCAGAGCAGGCCTATGAGGCTGCTCGACAGTACCAGAAGATGCAGAGTCGCTTCTCCTACACCCCCTCTTTTTCGCGATCCACCACCGTCGCCACCCAATCATGCGGTGCTATTCGTGGTCGATCCTCCTTCGCCGGCCGCTTTCGCCGACCAGCTCGACCCGGAGCGCCATTCTCTGGAGTACGGCGAGGACGCCTCGACCGAGCTTGACCCGACCCTTGGGGACGCCCCCGAGGACATCGAGCTCCGGGACGTCATCCAGTATCATTTGGATGACGACATTGTCCCGGTGGTCGAGCGCCTGCAGATGGCCATGTCCGCCGTGGGGCGTGCGCGCAGTCGTTGCACAGGCTGGTGCCCGCACGATCACGGTTCCTCAGATAGTTCCCCGCAGGGGTTTGTTCCTCCTCGCGGAACTCTATCTCCTGAGGAGCACGCCGCCCTCGAGGCCCGTCGCGGCTGCCTTCGTTGCCGCCAGGATGGACACCCCCCCTCACGGTGTCCATACCATGCCGCCCTCGATCGAAACTACGCTGACATTTCTCATCAGCGTCGATCTCAGTCCCCCCCCAGCCCCGCCCATCCAGACACACCCAGCTAGCCACGACGCAGTGTGCCGTCGAGGCCTCGCACGTAGCCGGCTTCCCGACCACCGAGTCACGATCTGCCCCTTTGGCTACCCCACCAGAGGATCCTCAGGACACGACAGACGCAGTGCCCTCTGCCCCACCGTCTGTCGAGGGACCGTCTGCCCCACAGCAGACCACCGCATCTAGTCCTTCCCCTCCGAGACTTCCGATGCGTCACGCCATTCGCACAACTCGTTGTAGTGCCCAGTTGGCGACTCGCGATGACCTTGTGTCATCTCTCCTGGATTTGAGCATCCTTCAAGCTCGCTAGGAGCGACTCACGAGATACGTAAACGTCCTGGGTCGTCTTCTCGCTCTGCTCTCTGGCCCTGATCGCACCCTCCCCATCATCCCTATTCGCCTGGGGACATCTACGAGGGTGTACCGCGCTTTATGGGACTCTGGCTCGCAGGGAGACTTCGTTCACCCTCGCGTGGTTGAGGAAGCTCGCCTAGCTACCTCCGGGTCTCGCTCTCCTATCTCCGTCACCCTCGGAGATAACAAAACGCAACGCTTCTTCGATTAGATGGTCCCTGATCTCCACTTCTCCCTCACCCTCCAACCATCGGATAGTACCCAGGCGCCTCGGCGCTACCATTCCTCCGCATACTTCGACGTGTTGGGTATTCCTACGTCCTTAACTCCACCCTCCTCCGAAAGAAGTCCCCGTGGTTTTGGACACCCTTGTGCGAGGACACCTTTCGCGCCCTCAAGAAGGCCGTGACTTGTGCGCCGGTTCTTCGCCTCCCCAATTTCGATCGCCCCTTCATCATCACCAGTGATGTGTCAAATTTTGCAGTAGGAGCTGTACTTTCTCTGGTGTTTCCCTTTCCTCCCGATTCACCTTATCCTCATGTTCCTCCTTTCCCCCCCCCCTCCTTCTGACACTGCTTCTCGACTGACGCCTACCCTCCCACCACTTCCGTCCACTGACAGTCCTCCCGTTACTTACTCCCCGACCATCGCGGAGGATGGGACTGTCGAGGCTCGTGTTGGGGATTGCCCAATCGTCTTCTACTCCCGTCAGCTACTGCCTGCCGAGATAAACTACACTGCCGATGAACGTGAGGTTCTCGCAGTAGTTTACGCTATCCGGCATTGGCGTCATTACCTGCACGGGGCGCCTTTCATGGTGCGCACGGACAACTCAGTTGTCCAGGCTTTCCTCACGAAGCCCAAGCTTTCCCCTCAACAGGCACGTTGGTGGCATGACTTATCCGAGTTCAGTTCCACCACTCAACCCATCAAGGGTGAAACGAACCGCGTCGCCGATGCCTTGTCCCGCCGTCCTGATCACAATCAGGAACCCATCCATCTTGCTGCCATCTCCATCACCACTGTTGATCAGTCGGTGATCGACGCATATCGCACTCAGTACCCTCACTGTCCAGATTATCACGTAATCCACGCGACACTGCGGAGTGGCAAGACCGTTCCCTCGTACTCCCTCGGTGAGAACGGTCTCGTGTAGTGGCATGGCAGATCTGGTCAGCTAGAACCAAGTATCTGCGTTCCCTCCACCGAACAGCTCCGCGTCCAGGCTGTAGCAGAGTTCCAYGACCAGGCAGCTGCTGGTCATRTGGGCTTCCACAAGACGTTGGCTCGTGTTTGCCGCCTATACGTCTGGCCRAAGTCSAAGGACTTCGTCAAAGCCTACATCCAGGAGTGTCCTACCTGCCAGGAGGTGAACAGTGCGAACCACCTTCCGTATGGGTTACTTCAGCCCTTACCCATACCCGAGGGTCGTTGGCAGTCCATCTCGATGGATTTTATTGGTCCCCTTCACCCACCTACCGAGCGCGGTCATGATGCTATCTTGGTCGTCGTCGATTGCTTCACGAAGCGTGCATGTTTTGTCCCGTGCGGCTATCGCATTACCGCTCGTGAGGTCGCTGACGTCGTCTTCGACCTCTCTCACGACTTACCTCAGAGCATCATCTCCGACCGTGACCCGCTCTTTACCAACACATTCTGGCGACGCCTATACGAGGTGTACGGATCCCAACTCCGCTGGATCGCCCACATGGCGGGGATTATGAAGCGCACATACGAGAGTCTAACCGACTCCCAGACTCGCATGGCCGCACGAGCAAACCGATCATGAATGGATCATCCATTCAAAGTCGGTGACGAGGTGCTCGTCGACGCACGCCACTTACAACTCGAAGTAGATACGCTTCGCAAGTTTAAGCGTCGTTTTTTTGGTCCATGCCGCATCCTTGAGGCCGTCGTTTCTGATACTGCCACTAGTCCGGTTAGCTTCCTTGTGAAGCTACTTGATTACCTTCGACAGGCTCGCGTATACGATGTTTACCACGTGTCCTTGCTGCGTCCTTATCGCAGACCGTCCGAGCGCTTCATCGGACGTCCTTATAAGCGCCCTCCACCTATCATGGTGGACGGTCACGAGGAGTTCGTTGTTTCCGACATCGTATCGCGTCGACGATGCCCCTTCACGTATCGAGTACCTTGTGCGTTGGAAGGGCTATCCTGATGAGGAGGCTACTTGGGAGCCCCTCGAGCACTTGGAGCACGCCCGGATGTTGGTGCGTGCATATGATCGTGCTCGTCGTGCTGAGACATCTGCTCCTACTCAGCCGACTGACCCTCTTCCTCCGCCTCCGACTAAGGAGATTGCTGAGGACGAGCCCGCTCCCTCAGAGGCCGTTCTTCAGCAGCAGACGGACGCCTCTGCGCGTCCACAGCGCACTCGTCGATGCCCTCGGCGTCTTGACAATTGACACTCTGATCACCTACTATCTCCCTACTAACTCACACCATCAAGTACTCCATCATTAGCTTCTTCAGGATGTCAGCGTTTTACGGCTCTACTTCGACATCGACTCGACTCCTACTTCATCTACGTCATCGACCACCTCGACGACTTCAGTCACCTTCTCGACTTCAACCATTTTATCGACTTCACCTATTTTGGACGTGACTACTTCACGCCACCACCCTACCCTGTGCATTCCCTTGCATCTGTCGCATGATGGTCCTCACTTAGCTAGGTCTCTTTGAGTTGGGCTCTCCCTTGGTATCGCATAGGCATTGGGACCGTAGCGTTATCTTGGCTTCCCTGCTCCCAGATCTAGCTCCCTCCCCCAGTCGGTGAGATGTGTGCATGTTTCCCTCACCCACTGCCCTCATCACCCTAGTGCCGGCTCTTGCATGCCTTCAGTCAGGCATATCTCCACCCTATTCCAGGCTCCCCTTTTCATAGTCGACCCTGCATGGTGTCACCCTTTTGTCGAGCATTACCCGCCTTGATGGTCTATCTGTTAGGGTCGTTGGTTTTGTTTCGCTACCTCCCACCTTGAGCCTGATGACCTATCCCACCCTCGTGTGTGACTGCCCTTAGGAGTTTCGATTCTTAGGCCGCATTCACCCCCCTTTGAAACCATCCCACTCTTAGTGGTTCAGCGACATGACATTATCTTGTGACATATTGCTCTTTTTCCTTTCAACAATGAGGCCATTGCCTCCAGGACTTTAGGATTGTATCATGCTACATTTCATTTTCTGTTGTTAGTTAGGCTCTGTATTCCAGACATTTGCTTTCCATTCGACATTATGTAGCTTAGCCTGCATCGCATGGACTGCGCATGGAGCTTGCTCCGCATCCTAGATTTCTCAACTTTCTTTATTGCCGAGTACCACTACTTTTGCGGATAGCGTGTTTATGGCTTTTGTGATCTATTACGGGCCTGAGGATCGTGCAGCGGGCCTCTATCTGCCCTAGCCTACAGCCAGGGCCTATTCGGCTATTTGCCAGTTCGGCCTGTTGGACCAGGCCGTGGCCTGACCCCACAGACCGTGTACTGTTTCAGTCCAGTCCAGTCCTGCCTGGTTTCACTGTCGGTACCAGGCCAGTCCAGTCCAGTCCAATCAGTCCGCTGGGGGTATACCCCAACTGCAGTCTGTATTTCATCATTCTTCACTTTCGCACATCTTGGAGTACGTGCGTGTTGAGTCTGCGTAGGAGCTGCGCTGTCCCTTCCAGCTCCATCTCTACCTCCTCCTTCGTCAACCCTTCTTCTCCATCCTGACGGACCGCCATCCCGGCGGGTCTAGCACACCCACTATGATCCAAGATAATAAAAAGTACGTTGAAACCTGCTAGGTTTGCCAAACCTAGAACTCAGGCTCCGCTTGGGCTTCTCAAGCCCTAGCCGATTCCTGAAGGACCGGGTCAGAGTGTGTCCATGGACTCATGGATACCTTTGTGACCAGCAGGACGGGCACGAGACATATCTTCGTTATAGCGGACTGCTTTTCTAAGTATGCAAGACTAATCGCTATGCCAGAAACTGCTAAAACTGACTATGTCATCAAACTGTTTCTTTTGGGTGCGCGATTTTGGACTCCCTACATCTATAGTAAGTAACGGAGATGTTAGATTTACCAGCGAACTGTGGCATTCGACAGCTGAGCAGATGGGTACCAAGCTGCAAATGACGTCAAGGAATCACCCTGAGTCAAATGGCCAGGCAGAGCAGCTGAACCGGGTTGTACAACACCTGCTTCGGCATTATATTAAGCGAAGTCAGGATGACTGGGACGAGAAGTTACCCTTTCGTCGCCAGCCTGTACAACAATGTTGTGCACAGTACTACTTGTATGACTCCCAACCAGCTGCACCTTGGTTGGAAGCCCAGAACTGAACTTGACTTTCTGCTACCAGAAAGGCAACTCACTGCAGCACCTGGCAGCATAGAGTTTGCTGTCAAGTATGAACAGATGCTGCAGAAAGTCTCAGGATGCTATGATCGCATCTGAGAATAAACATAGACGACCCTCTAACTTTCAGGTAGGTGATAGAGTCTGGGTAAAGTCATCTGAACTAGGTCAGGAGTTGGGGATTTCACGCAAACTGATGCCACAGTACTTTGGCCCTGGGAGATCTTAGACATTGTAGGGGATCAACCAGATGGGCCTTCATACGTGATTCACATTCCTGCACACTAACGTACTTACCCTGTTTTCCATGCATCCAAGTTGGCACCTTTCGCTGCCACTGATCAGTTTCCCTCCAGAAGATCAATGCTGCCCCCAACCATGGATGGATGCGTGGACATTGACTATATTGTCGGGCACAAGCTGATGCCTGTACGCAGACCTTCAGGAAGGGGTCGACCGCCAAAGCCACAGATGCAGTACCGAGTGCGGTTCAGACATCACATTGATCCTCAAGAAGACCGGTGGTTCACAAGAGAGGAATTAATGAAGACTGCTCCTTAAATTATCTCAAGCTATGAAAGAAATCTGAAGGGAAGCAGCCTATTTCATAAGAACTTCTCAGAGGACTATCGAAGTAAAGGAGGAGGGAATGCAAGGATTCGGATCCTCGGCAGGTCTGAGGGGCCCCTGTTGCATCTGTGCCCACCCTAAGTGAAGGCGGGCCTAACAAATCACGAGAGGGCCCCGACTGTCAATTTCGTATTTGGGGTCCAGGCAGTTTCGTCGCGCCAGTTGGTTGAAGGAAACACAGGCCAAGCAGCGAGGAAAATTCCCAGGCCTTCTAGGCCTTTCCGGAAATCACAGGCCCTGGACGAGGTTTGCAGCCTCGTACGCAGACAGTTAAGAGGCCCAACCGAATGAGGCCCAGTAGCTGCACCAAAGGCGCAGCATCCTGGGGCTTACCGGAAGCTTCTGGGCCCAGGCTAGTCCAGCCAGGCTGCCATACGAGGCAGGCTCTTTCCATATAGGAAAGAGCTCGCTGCCTGGCCAGGCATTCAGGCACTTGCATGCTAGCGGCAGCGCTGCTGGAGCGGACGGGGCTGCTGCTGGCGCTGAGAGCTGAGGTGCAAGCGCGTGCGGTCGTGCAAGGGACAGGGCGCTGCTGAGAGCAGCGCTATAGCCCAGCCTCCATAGCTGGCTGAGGGCTTGGTTGTACAGTGAGGCGCAGGGGTGGTCTTCGGGTGTACAAAGGGAGACATGGGAGAGAGACAAGGGAGAGAGAGAGAAGGATGATGATGATGATGATGTGAGGGCACATACCTGGTATTGGCGATGGTCTGCATGGGCGACATCTTCAAGTACTTCGGAGGCTGCTGACGTCAACAGTTGCATTGTCAATTAGTAGGCTAGTAGTAGCTGTGTAGGGAGTAGGCTGGGCGCCGAGCGCCAAGTAGGGAGATAGGGACTGGATACATATGTTGCTGGTGGTGAGAGCAAGTTCTCATTGACATTGGTTTTCAGTGCTATGATTCTCCATTGGTGTCATATTGGTGCAATGCTGCTTTCTGAACATTGTGATACGATCTGGCTTTCAATGTGATTGTGCAATCTGAATGTTGTCATCTCGCTATTGCTCGTTTTCCTTGCATAAATAAAAATCTGGAAAAAAAAATGTTATGCAGAATAACAATGCAAACCACTTTTGCCTCAGCCTCATGTCAGAACTCCTAACCAAACTTGAATTAGAAGTCAAAAACTATAAAAACTTAAAAAAAGAC
The DNA here is from genome assembly GCA_003427395.1 of Chara braunii. NCBI lineage: Eukaryota > Viridiplantae > Streptophyta > Charophyceae > Charales > Characeae > Chara > Chara braunii. Next base: position 92,539 of record BFEA01000194.1, read on the forward strand.
TTTAAAAAGTAATGGATTATTAATAATTCATTACTTGGGTATTAGTAATAAATTATTATAGAGATAGACCATGTCCGGACCCCCCAAAAAAACAAAAACGGGCCTGAAAACCCCCAAAACAAATTTGGGAGCTTGGCTCCTCAGTGGGGAAGGGTCCTGGACATGGCTACCGCGGACCCGGACACCGGGCACATCCGGACTGTTTCCCGGACCAGTGTCTGGACCGGTCCGGACTGTCCGGTGATCCGGACATGTCCAGACACC
>BFEA01000194.1:102822-115171 GCA_003427395.1 Chara braunii
GGTTCTTTTTTTTTTTTTTTTTTTTTTTTTTTTTTTTTTTTTTTTTTTTTTTCCCTTGCGGGGTTGCCTCGGTCGGCGTCGACAGCGCCTACCGTCGGCCAGTCGGCAGCCGACGGGTCCGGGGCCACCGACTTTCGTCGTGACTACCCTGAATGCAGTATTGAAAATAGTTATAGAGGAAGCTCAAATTTGGTTTTGTGGATTTTTACTTGTTTTAGTTGATCGAGATACTATGTTTGTAGACTTCAAGATCCCTATTATCCCCACAGCGAGTCTGGATGTTTCATCGCGATGCGTGGCCAATCAGCATGGCGATTAACAAATCCTGTATTTGATTTGATCTTCGTTATTGGTCCCTCACCAGTGCTTAATGGGGTATATGTACTTTTCCATCCATGTCCTTTTCTGCAGGTCCCCCCCGTCATCCACAGGGATATCAAGCCAGATAACATTCTTCTTGATGCGAACATGTCAGCCGGACTGTCGGACCTTGGGATATCGAAGCTAGTGGAAACTGCAGAGACTCACATCACCACTCATGTTGCTGGGACGTTTGGCTATCTCGATCCCGAGTACATGACCACCCGCCAGCTTAATGATAAGAGCGACGTCTACAGCTTTGGTATTGTGCTTTTGCAGCTGGTGACTGGCAAGCATTTATTTATGTCTGATCAGGGCCAAGAGGTCCCACCATTGGAAATCATGGTGAGTGCTGTACGCAACCTCACTAGGAAATAAATGATTGCATGCGGCACCACAACTTCCAATAGCCTCATGAGCATTGTTTCCTGTCCCTGCACACAGAGATGAGTATTCTAATCGTGCTTCAGTGAGAAGAACATTTTCTCTGGCATTCAATCAGATTCCATAGACTATTGTTTCAGTACATGAGGGTTGGTTATGGTGGATATCCGCAGATGACAACAACCTGGAAGCGTCGCTGGATCATGCCGGCCGTTTTCCCTATGGGTAGCCGTGGATTGTCAACAGCTGCTAGCACCCTCGAAAAGGGGGACCTGTACCGACGCTGCGCAGGCCTCTCAACTAACCTAGAGGAGATCCACTAGAAGGCGCTGGCACCTTTGATGCAGATGACAACAACCTGGAAGCGCCGCCGGATTAGGCCGGCCGTTTCCCAGATCGATAGCCCTGGATTGTCAACAGCTGTTGGCACCCTCGAAAAGGGGTACCAGTACCGACGCTGCACCTTTGATGCAGATGACAACAACCTAGAGGAGATCCGCTAGATGGGACTGGCACCTTTGACGATCGACGAGTGGGCAACCCAGAGCGTCACTGGGAAGCTCTTAGCGAGGTGTTCTGGGGCTGTGCCAGATGTACCATCCAAGTTGAGATCCAAGAGGTATCTCTCTCTGAAGATCAGCTGGGGTTCAAGAGACTGCCATAAGAAGGTCTCAGCCATGGGTAACTCAAGCAACAGTAAAATACTTCAGGAAGCAGTAACGGATCGAGTTTCCGATAGACCGGATCCCAGAACAACCCTCCCACAGTAATACTTCAGGCAGCAGTAATGGATCTAGTTTTCCGACGGAAAGGGGTTCAGAAAACCCTCCTGTGCAACAAAAGGTGCATTCTTTTTGAGAAGGATGTGTTGTGCTATCGGCCAGAAATGGTAACTCTCACCAACTGTAGTATGCCGCCAACAGAAAAGTCTAGTCTGAAGACTACGGTCTTCCCCCGAGTAGAACGTATGGTCATTATCGCTGTGTGTGGACTGGAAGTTGCCCCAAATACAGGCATCACGACCTTATGTTCTATTCAGGGGAACATAGCGGCAGGGAAAGGCTGGCGTAGAAACAGGGGAACATAACCTGAGCAGTGAGCGGCAGAAGAGATCTGATGCTGTTGTATTGTCACTCCCTTGCAATGTGGTGCTGGTGTATTATCGCTCCCTTGCAATCTATGTTTGTTGCCACTGCGATTTTACTAGACACTGGTACGTTTGTGTTAGCAAGCCAGTAGTGTTGGTGTCACTTGGTAATAGACTGACATGAAAACGGTAAGAATGTCATCAGCCTCAGAATGCAAGCTAGAGAATTGGTGCTTGGCGTTTTTGCACATATTGCAAGTGGCGCTGTTGTACTAGAACCATACCCGATCAATGGGATTAATCATCTCCTGTAGCAGTGGGGATTCTCTGTTCAATGGATTCTCTATTCAATAGGGTTTGAACGCTCAATCATTGATCAACCAGTGATTGACCAATATGGGACTGGTAGGAATGGTAGCGGGCTTAGAATGCAAGCTAGAGAACTGCTGTATGGCATTTTCCCACACATTGCATTGACGTTTTTCTCCCTAGGGTTGAACCACTCAATGGTTGATCAACCATCATGTGGCAGTTTGCATGTTTCACCTTATAACAAGACATAGCTCAATGGTTGCTTTAGCAGTGATCGGAACGGAGGACAAGAAGAGGTGGGAGGCAGAAAGCAGAAAGCAAGAAGTTGATCCAATGGGTGAAGTTGATGCCATGTGTGAGAGTTGCACTGTCATTTCATTGGCTTGGATCGCTTGACCAGAGAAGTTGCCTGGGACCAACCTGGGGCTCAGGTCCCAACCAACCGGTGTGAACACGGGGAGCTGTGGCAATGGCAAGCCGCCAACCAACCGGGGCAGCGCTGGAGTGGATTGGAGGACGCTGAAGACGGAAAGGACACTTACACAGATAGCAAAGGATCGAAGTCAACAAGCTGTCAGTGTAAAGCAAAGCATTGAAGTCAATAATGTAGGGGCAGTGAAATCAGGATCGCATTAAGATGTAAGCCCCATCCACATGAAATGGTGGCAGTTGCGTAAAGACGGGAACCGACAGGAGGGGGGACATGCGATGTGGATCAGGAAGAAGGTAACAGGATGGGTGTCACCTCGAAAGCTCCGGGCGTTTTTCTCTTTCTTAAATCACCAGTGCAACCCCTCCCCTTTTGAAGACTGTGGCCTTGCAAATTGAGGCCACATGTTGGACCAATAGCAGTTTGGAAGGCCTCCTTGCAAAAGAACAGTGGCACAGACTGGCGACCATGGGATCTTCATCACAACTGTAGTGTTGCCCTGTCCTCCTTTGTCTTGCATATTCTCATTGACCAGCAAAACATTGTCTTGGATGTTCCTCTGAGCCAGAGTCTGACGTGGCTGGTCTGGATGTATGAGAGACAACTTGTGTCTGTTTGTCAGGGCCTTCACCAGCATTTTATATGGAAGTGGCAGCAAGGTAATGGGCCTGTAATTTCTTCGCTCTGCTTTCTTGCCTTTTTTCTAGATCGGTGTTGTCACCCCTCGACCCACCAGATCCGCAAAAACAAAAATCTTGAAGTCCTCTTTGAAGGTGTCCCAGAAATGGAGCCAGAATTCCTTTTGGAAGTCTAGGCCCGGGGGGTTCTTATCATCCATGTCCTGTAGGGCTTTAAGTATTTCGTGTTCTAAACGTAACCCTTCCAGGCTCTCTCGATCTGGGGCTGTGACAAAAGGGCAGGAAGGGTTTCTAATTTCTTGATCGTCCCATTGCACTAATTGAGATGAACTTAGTGTGTCTTTTTTTTTTCAATCTCTTTTAAGTTCTGCGCTGGGATGGTCGGCACCTTGCCCGGGCCTCGCACAGCCGAGCCCAACTCAGTGGGACCATATTGGCCCATCGGCATCCTGGTCCACCCGGATCTTAGATTATGTTTGTTTCAAATTGTTTGAACATTGAAAGTGATTTTTACATTTTTTTAGTTTTGTATTGTTTAGTGCAGGACATGATGTCAGGCAACAAAAATGCTTATTCGATTGCGACTTTGTGCAGTCTTTACTGTGTCCACAGTTCTTATCCAAGTTTCTAATTTACCACTGCTGGTTGGCGCAGGTCCAAAGAGAGTTCGACAAAGGAGGCATTCGGGCAGTTATCGATAAAAAAATGCTCGATGATTTTCCCGATGTGGCATTTATGCGGGTGACACGCCTTGCTTTGCAATGTTCTCGTCCAAAACGTGTTGAGCGCCCTGANGATGATTTTCCCGATGTGGCATTTATGCGGGTGACACGCCTTGCTTTGCAATGTTCTCGTCCAAAACGTGTTGAGCGCCCTGACATGGTCTATGTACTCCAAGAGCTGGAACAGTGTCATGCCATTGCAATGAAGCATATCCCAAAGTCTTCAATGAGGTCTCGCAGCCATGACATGGAATACCCAAAGCCAATTGGGCAAACTCCACCCAGGTTCTTCACCTCCACTACTGATGGTAAGTCCTCCCTATTATTATCTGGAGCTGTCATGCACATTGTAAGCAAAAGTGTCATCAGCGACTGCTCGTTTGTGTTTTGGATAAGTGGAAAGATGAAGGGTGTAAGGGGTATGAAATGTCTGGTCCCCATCATCTCTCCTTCCTTGTTTCTTTACTGTCTTTTGCTGTCTAAACTTGCTTGCCTGTAATGACCTACCGGACTGATGCCCCCAGACTAGATGGGGCATGTATATGTGTGTGTGGGGAAAAAGAAAAAATAAGAGAAAGGGTGTGAAAAGAGAGTACATACGGCGTAAGAAACTGCGTGAAGCATACAGCAGTGTGAAGGGGGTATGAAAGGGCTATGACGTGGGGCAGAAAGACGTATGCAGGTATGAGGGGGGTTGGGGTATGGAATGGGTAACCAGAGAGGCAGATTGGTATAACAGGTGTATACCAACCTTTTTTTTTTTTTTTTTTTTTTTTTTAATAGAAACAACCCGAGCTGATGCTAGGGGTGCTGATAGGAGCAGGCACCTCTAGCACTCCCGGGGAGGCTCCATCTATTGGTGGGGAGCAGCACCTGCTGGAAAACGGGTCCAGCGTCCCTAAACATTATGATCATTTAACCTGCTGGAAAGCAGGTCCAGCATCCCAGATTACAACACGATAGAATGTATTGATTGATCGTTATGCGACGGGCAGCATTGATTGCGCTCCGTTAGGAGAGGATTGACCACCCGGCAGACCTCAGAAATGGACGCACACACACGTCACAACATCTACCTACTTGATGTAAGGCATCGACCAACTCCCACCATGTGGAAAGCCCTTTTTTTCTAGGCTGGGCCATTGGCCGGCCAGGCATGCCCGGGCCAGCTGGGCTGCCAGGCGGGTCAAAAAAGAGGGAAGGATCTCCAAAAACAAGAAACTGACTTCAGGTCAGGACTGCGCTCGGCCTGAGCAGTCAGAATCCGGCCTCACTTTCCATTTCGGTGGTGGGTCACCCTGGAGTGTTTGGGGGGCATAAACATGCGTGGCCGCTTGAGGGTCGAGGTGCAATGCAACTACTTCCGACAACTGCGACACATGGCGCACGTTTGTAGCACGAACTACCTCATGCGCATGTGCGACCTTAATATGGTCAGTAAATGGGTCACGTTTGTAGCACGAACTACCTCATGCGCATGTACGACCTTAATACGGTCAGTAAATGGGTCACGAGGTTGTGCTGTGTATCGTTGGCGGGTATGCTGGGATTTTCGAACGAGGCACTCGAGTTCTCGAATGTCTGCTGTCATGTCCGCAAAATAATAAAAGACTCTGGAGCAATACGGGCATCTGAAGGAAAGGATACCATGAATTCATTAGGTCATAACGGACATCAGTCCCTTTGCCCATGTTGCAAAAATCATACAGATTTATGGACTTGAAAGGTGTTATGCCTTTTCAAACCCTTTCCGTGGCCCCTTTCATACCCTTAGTAAGTTGGTATACATCTGAATGTTTCTGAGTTTCTTCTTTTTCTTCAATTGTTCTTAGCCGAAGCCGGGTAATGGCCCCGGTAGCTCCATTTTGTATTCTGATAAGGGACGCTGGGCCCAGTTCCCAGCCGTGTTGCTCCCCACAAATAGATTGGAACATCGTCTCAAAAAAAAAAAAAAAAAAAAAAAAAGAAGCTAGGCTGGTCCCCAGGCGGCTCGGCTGGGGGAAGGTTGCCTGGAGCCGGGACCCACTAGCATCGAGTAAATCGGTGTGTGGCGTTCTTTTCTCATTTAAAAACGCATAAACAATGCTTTTTATCATTTACACGAATGCAAAGAAAAGCACCCAAAAAATGAAAAATTACGGGGCCTGACATTGACATCATGACAGAACTTCAGTGGATCCACACTTCCACCAACCCGGTACATCTGCATGCGACCTTCCCGCCGGCCTGTTCGCAGTCTTCCACGGAAATCTCAGTATTCTCAATTTCTGCGGAAAAAAAAAGCAAGGTGCGAAGCTGCAAAAACGCCCCCCCCCTTGAGAAACTCCAATATTGCAGCTTCGCGCAAACGCAAAGTGGCTAGCTAAATGGACTAAAAAATGAAAACGAAACTCTTCTATTGGCCGGCGGACAGATACCTCCACGAAATCGGTCCTTTTAGCCCTGCGCCGAAGATACACGAAAGGATCAACGGTCGCCGGATGTCACCTCTCGCCACACGTCGTTGAAAACCAAACTGCCGAAGCGTAAATCGATGCTAGTGGGTCCCGGCTCCTGGGTACCCTCCCGGCCGGCCCGGGCAGGGTCCCGGGCAGGCCCAGCGCATTAAAAAAAATAATAATAATAAATCTGGGAAACAATATGTTGTATAAAATTGCAGTACAAGCAACTTTTGGCTGAGGGTCTCCTCGAAATTCCTTACTAATTTTAAGATAAAAATAAACGAGGAGAAATGAGGTAAGATAGACCCTTTACAAGCTGATGCCACCCACACGTGTCCAGTTTTGCAACTTCATTGATGTGGCCTTGAGTGTTACTCCTGGCATGACCTTACCGGACTCCTCGAACTGCGAATGCCGCAGAGCCTTTCCGCATTGTTCTGATCTTGTGGATAGCCATATGGTGTATGTTGACTACAATATCATCTTGGATGATAACCTTCGCAAGCTTTTTCAAGAAGGTTCTAAGTATTGCTTGAACAGGGAGACTGTTCTGCTTCTTTCTCGTCTCTTTCTCAGAAGCTGAACAGCTGGCGTTTTGCAATCCTTGCAAATTGTCAATCCAATGCGTCTTTGTCTTCCAATTGTGTGAGCCAGCCACGTTCACTTCGTTCTACATATGCCTCATTGAGCCATCGTCAACAACACTTTGCCATTGTTCCTATGGACAAAACATCCCACAGTTAGGCAATTTGCTGCAAGAATTGGTATCTGTTTCACCTCTCTACCCATTTGGACAGTCCCACTTATACTCATGCCCATGAGTCCGTTGTTGATGTCCTTGACCACCATGCAATATGGAATCACCACTGGGGTTACACCCACAATGATGCCACTATGTGCTCAAAGCTCACAAGTCTCCTCCAGCTCTTCGCAGCATTCTTCGACTCACGGCACAAAATAACAATGTTGCCCCCCCACGCCCTCGCCCTCGTCCTACAATTCGCACCATTCATGAATGGCCTCTTCACTTGGCTAGCACAACGACTACTTCGTCGTATCTCAGCGCTGCTTTGCAATGAGTGATCTTTACTCTTCACGAGAAAGACACTGAGCTCTATCAACAGGTTGGTGTATGATAAGGTGACGATTGACCTGAAAAACAATGCATCCTCGCTCCTCGCACGGTTGATTTTACCACAATGTATACCAACCTTTCGCACGATTGCATTTTGAATAATGTGGCAAAAGTTGTTGATGAAGCACATGCATATGCCCTTCAGCATACTCACACACATTCGTGTTGCAAAGCCCTGAACATGGTTATTTGAGGACCTCGCTCTAACCAATGGACAACCGATTCAGGACCAGACAGCCTTTCCGTTTCTCAGATTCTCCAACATCTTCGCTTTGTTGTACAAAACACTTTTCTGTGTACTGGAGATGGCACTCTTCGAAAGAAAATCATCGGTATTTCAATGGGAACAAATGCTGGCCCATAAATTTCTAATATGACTCTCTACTGGGATGAAATACGCTTTGTTGATGAGATTCGTCAACATGATATCCAAGCTGCTCAGCGATAGGCCTTCACTTATCGCCTCATTGATGATGCTCTTACATGGGGACAATTATCTCCTCCTTAAGAGCACTATGGGCTTGAGTGGAAGGAAACTACGGCGACAGATGGCTCGTCTACCTTTTTAGGTATGCATCTACGGGGACGTTCTGATGGCTCGCTTTGCATGAGTGTGTTTGATGACGCAGCTGCTTGGGATTTCCCTGTCCTTCGCTATCCAAGTGCTACCTCCAATATCCCTTCCCATCAACCGACAGGTGTGGCAATTGACCAGATTTGAGCAAATATGTAACAATTGGTAGGATTTCCGAACTGCGGCGACAACACTTACTGGTCGCATGCTTTCTCGTGGGAATTCCCCGCTAACCCTTGCTAAAGGGAAGACCTGCTACATGTGCTCCCGCCAACGTCGCTATCCTACACATGTGACGCGTCTTTCTTAGTGGTTCGGACGCATGTTGCGATGTTCCTTGCATCATCCACTTTCTTCTTTGCCCCCATGTCGCTCTCGTCCCGTCCCTGCTTGTTCATCTGCTGCTACTGCAGTTTCCACTGTTGCAGCTCCCACTGCTGCAGTTTCCACTGCTGTGGTTTCCACTGCTGCAGTTTCCACCGCTGCAGTTTCTATTGCTGTTGTTTCCACTACTGCAGTTTCTACAGCTCCAGTTTTCACTCCGACAGTTTCTGCTTCGTAAGTTGCCTCTGCTGCAATTCCTGTTGTAACTTCCTCTGCTGCTGTGGCTGGAATTCCCCGTACTATATTTTTTGCTGCTACAGCTTCCCCTGCCCCAACTCCAGCACAAAGAAGCTCACAGTCTCTCCGACACTTGCATCCAATGTCTCGAAATCTTGCCCAATCCAATCCCCTTTCATCCCTGTTTGTGCTTAGCCGCAGACGGCTGCGTTCCTCCTCGCCACCCCTATCCCTTTCATGGTCTCGTTTCGGAACAAATTCTCCAGTTTCCATCATTCCCATTGTTTCGCCTTCATTGCGAGGGACATCCTCATCTTTTGTTTGCAACACCACCCCTCCTCTTATTGTGTATCGTCGACGAGATGCGCGACATCGTCATTTGTCTATGGATCAGCAGCCTGTTTCTTTGTCTACCCCAATTCGCTCTGTGCCTGCTCCACAGGTTGTTGCGGTTCCTTTGTTCCAAGCGGCTACATCCGCTCCTATGCCTCCTGCATACAGTCCGGCTGCCTGCAGACAGCCATAACACCATGTTTTATGCCCCTCCGCGCTAGAGATTCATGACTCACTTGTACAATAGGATGTGGTCCCTACCCAGAGTATATTCCCAACTCCGGGGATAGTCCCTACTTAGGAAGCGGCCCCAAATGCTAAGGGATTGGAACATGATCTGACCGGATTGCAGTTGACCGCACAAGGCGTAGACCACATGGAGGATTTTCAAATGGCTGACCAGCATTGTTCGGATGAACCACAAATTTCTGCCCCGCCAAGCGCGGACCGCATAGGTGATCTGCAAATGACTGACCAGCAAACAACCCAAGACAGTTAGGGCTTGCAACACCATCTGGGTGATCTGCAAACTGTTGGCCAGCATCCAACACACCAGCCTGAGAACCTCACCAATCTCTGTGGTCTGACGGCAGCTAATATATGTCTTCACATCCTCCACCGCCCGTTTTATACACCGTCAGACTTCCTTGCAATCTCCCTTTAGCTTGATGCTGATCTTCCCCAACTACAGCCAGAGGATCGTAATTATACCAGGGAAGGAGGCTTTACCATTGCTATCCTGCAAGTAACAATGAGGGACCGTCAACTTGAACTACACAGTGCTCGGGCAGGTGAGTGGTTTAATCCTCCATCCCACATCTCTGCCTTCACTGTGCACGGACCTGGCCCTTATATGGCCATTGTAGATGCCTCTGACCACTGGGAGTTGTGGAGCAACGACACCATGGTCCAGGCCATGACTAATGTCACTGATTTCTTACAAAATGATGCTGTTTTATTGCCACAACAAACCGTCCGCAATCTCTTTTATGTCGAAGATCATTCCTCTGGCCCCGTGCTGCAGCAAGACAATGTACCAACACTCTGCGACCTTCTCCTTTGCACGGCTACAAACACTGTTTCACTCGGCTGTAGCCGCCATCGTCTCTGTCACAATCACTACAATGACATGGCTTCTGCATCCATGTACGCAGAGGACTCATTCCGTTCCTGACTGCAGGCACCCTCCACATCCGGACACTATATGTCCATTTTGCAGCCATGGGCGCTATACTGAATGCATGGTCTTTCGTGGTGACCGTTCTTCCTTCATTTTGGCCTGCAATCGACATGCCATTTGTCGAGGGTATATGGTGGGCATGCTCAGTGCCGGCAGTCATGGCAACTGTTGTACTGAGAATGCTCAGCTAGGTCTTCCATGTGTTCATCCACCTCATCCTTACAGTGTATGTCCTCTCTGTCATCAAGGACAGACTCATTCCTGAGCCTTTTCTTATCCTTTTTTGTCTTCATCTTCACTCCACACCCCGTACTTTCCCTTACTTTCCCTTTATCATTCTTTGTTTGTCTTCTCTCCATCTCTCTTCTCTGTGTTTATCCTCTCCCCCTTCACTCTGCCTCTTTCTCACAGCGTACAAGTGGGCCGTTATGGCACACGGGGATGGGGGCAGCTCGCGCTCAACTTCATCAACTTGGCAAGCCTTGTACGTGAGAGGCAGTGTAGAGGGAGTTAAAAGAAGAATGAGAAATTGAATGATTTCAATGTGCCCTTGTTTTTTGTTTTTTATCCTTTCTTCCACAAAGTGCGCTCTTACAGTTCATAGCATACATACGGCGCATCACGTGCGGCGTGGGCGGAAGCTGCACACTTGCACACATGCGCATGTATGTGATGCAGCGTAGTTACGAATTAAAAAACAAAAACACAAAAACAAAAGGGCAGGCTGTGGTAACCAAATGTGTGCCTCCCTTTTGAAAATTGTAAGTGCACAAAAAAAAAGAATCGGGGCCACATCGCACTCCTCATTGGATCCAAGTTTCTTTTCCAAAGGGTCCCCTGCAAAGAGTTAGCAGGGATCCCATGCATTTAGAAGGGCGTTCATCGAACTGCTGGAGGAATACGAGCCTGCCAGCAATATATTCTGGATTCGGATTCAGGTCTGTGTTCCAAGAGTTATGGGTTACGAACTTGCTACAAACACTACAGTAGCTATCTCCTTTTTTTGTTTTTCCTTTTCTTACATGCAGTGGCCCTAAAGGCCTCACTCCACTCATCAGCACTCGCACTAAAGAAAAACATATGGCTTGTATGGTTCCAGTTTCTAGGAGAAGATTCAGTCTAGTTTGCACATTTGGTGACCAGTGGAATGAGGCCTGAAAATCACATGCCGATTTAGTAAGTCAGTACACATAACTGCTGAAGCACGGACCTGAATTCCAAGGCACGCCATATATAGCTGACCTGCTCGCTCCTTACTGCAAGCCCAGCAACTGCCCTCCTCCTGCTGACGACACAGGCAGGGGTTTTCTAATTAATGGTAAAGGGCTCTCTCTCTCTCTCTCTCTCTCTCTCTCTCTCTCTCTCTCTCTCTCTCTCTCTCTCTCTCTCTCCCCCCCAGCATGTATACACGCATCACGGTTTTGTTTTGTTTTTTTTCCCCCGCGCATCTGCGAGTAGCGCACCTCATGTATGCGCCACGATAATTATGTGACAATTTATATATGACGATATATACAGAGCTGCCCGGTAAACCATAGGGAGAAGGCTAGAAGAGGACAACAAACGAGGGGCTGTGACAAACTGTTTCGCTAGAGTTTCACCGACTCATCAGGAGGCTGAACATATATACACTCTGAGAGGAAAACATGGATGTCCCACACAAGACACCACTGCCAGTATTGGGAAAGTCTTGGGGAAGAGCAGGCGGGCCCAGCGAGGCGCTGTGCGGAGAGAAAAATAAAAGTTCCTTAAAGATGCCCCAACGGCGCGCTGTTTTGTTTTTCGGTCAATTTCCACTGGGTCGCACCCAACGTTGTGGAGGAATGTGTGGCCCTCCAATACCCGAACAGGCCCAAAAAAAACATGGGGGGGGCAGGAAAAGTCATCGGGGAATTGTAATGCCATTTCGTTTTTTTTTTGGGGATGTCTATGATGCTTCATCAGTGTTTGCCAACCCATCCACTCTCCTGCCCGCACATCCCCATCCATCCAGTCGCCTGCCCACCCATGCATGCAGCCACGCGCAAACCCGTGAGAGAGAGAGAGAGAGAGGGAGAGAGAGAGAGAAAGAGCAGTGACACTTTCACTTACATCTGCCCACCTATCCATCCAGCCACCCGCCTATCTCCACCCACCTTTCCACCCATCCGTGCAGAACAAGGGAGGGGGGCCGGAAGAGGAGGGGGCGGGGG
>BFEA01000194.1:128912-139845 GCA_003427395.1 Chara braunii
CACACACACACACACACACACACACACACACACACACACACACACACACACACACACACAACCTCCTGATGAGTCTGTGAAAGTCCGACGAAACAGTCTGGCACAGTCATGCTTTTTTTGAGTGTATAGCGAATATAACACACACACACACACACTCACACACGGAGTGAGTCCCAGCCCCCTAGGTAGGTAATATCAGAAATTCAGAGATGTATTTTTGTCTGTGTTGCTTATGGAAAGTGGACGCTTCATCATCTTGAGAGGGGAAATCCCCATCTACTATCTTTTTTAGGCTGCTTAGACATATACTTGTACAAGCAAAGGAGATGGGGAGCAGGCAGGATCTCGCCCGGCCGGATCAACAATTCTTTTTAAGGCTGCTTAGACACATACCATCGAATAATGTCATGCTTGCCCTGCGATTGGTTCCATTGACTATAGGAATGGATTCAATATTCAATAGACTTATTTAGTGTTCCCACTTTTGCTGAGGGAGTCTTTGGAATCTTAACCTCTAAGGTTATTCAGCTACAGTGTGCATGAAAGGGGAGCTGGGAAAAAGTTGTGCGCCACCTGCTGAGCTACCCACCAGTGAAGAGCTGCTCATGGAAGGTGGATTATCAGTTTCGCGACTTTTGTCAGTTTCGCCAGGAGAGGAGACAAGGACAAGGACAAGGACAAGGACAAGGACATGGACAAGGAGGAGAAGGCATGTTGTTTGTTTGTTATACACACGTGAGAGCATACATTAATCAACCTTTCGGGTTTGCAGCAGAAGAAAAGGTAGACGGTGGCCGCCTGACTTGACAATTTTCTTGTGTTACTGTTTTTCCTTTCGGCAATTCGTTCATGCCATGGTATATGACATGTTTATTATTATTACGTGATTTGCACAAGGCGGGAATGGTGTGCGACAAGTTGATGCATGCCAGTTTGTTCATAGTATGGCTGCTATTATAGCATGTTATATTAACTTATTACACTATATATCGTCAAATAGAACTGCCCGGTAAACCGTAGGCAGAGAGGGAGAAGAGGACAACAAACGAGGGGCTGTGACAAACTGTTTCGTCGGAGTTTCACCGACTATAATGTTTAAGGTTGGGGTGATATCCCCACAACTTGGTGCATTGAAACTTGAAACCATATGGGGCCACGAGTTTGTGCACGTTCTCGTGGAGTTAGAGAGTTCACGACTGGCGTGTTGGATGTTTGATGTGAGCCTTGTGAGGTCACCTCCTCTACTGTGAATACACTTCTGATTTCAGATGCATTCCTTGAATCTTTTGTATTTAAAATTTTAAAATAATTTGAGATTCTAAATTTATAATTTTGTCATTCCAGATGTGAATGGACACTGTTTGTTACACCATTGCAGGTGTCATTGTGTCTGCCACAGTCACTAAAATCATAGTAAAATGCCAAGGCTTTTGCATTCGTGTGTGGAGGGGCGCCCCTCCTTTCCTGACTGCATGCACCCTCCGGATCAGGACATCAGGTGTCCACTTTGCAGCGAGGAACGTTATAATGAACACATGGTGTTCTGTGATGCCCATTCTTCCTTCCTGTTGGCCTCCAACCGAAGACATGCCATTTGTTCACGAGTGTTTGGTGGGCATATGCTTAGTGCCAGGCTGACAGCGGTTGTGGCAACAAACTGTTGTGCTGAGAATTCCCAGCTAGGTCTTCCATGTCATCACCCACCTCGCCCCTACCGCTCATGTCGTATCCGTCCTCGAGGACAAACTGACTCTTGCGTCTTCCCTTATCCTTCCCTGTGCGCTCATCTCCATTCCGCACTCCTTACGTTCCCTTTCTCATCCTTCGCTTTTTATCATCCTTCGCTTTGTCTTCCTTTGATCCTTCTTCTCTCTGTTTATCCCCTCGCCCTTGCCTCTTTTTCACAGCGTGCACGTGGGCTGTCATGGCACTCAGGGATGCAGGCAGATCGCACTCGATTGCATCGACGTGGCAAGCCTTGTGCGTTAGAGGTGCAGTAAGTGGGGAGGTAAAAGAAGAAATAAAAGGGAAACCATGAAAAAGCCAAAGTAGAGGTTCGATGCTAGGCTTTGGGAGGTGCCTGTCGTTGTATGATCTGTAGGGAAAGGAACTGCACAGGAAAAGGCAAAGAAACGGTTCCGACGTCCTACATGTTGTCGGCTATATTATTCGTTTGTGTCGCGAAGTGCACTCTTTTAGTTGATTTGATATGTGGCAATACAGTACTTATATTTGGAAAGGTCGAGAAGCTTTCAGTAGCGACCTCGCACACATGGATGCGTAGTACATGAGCTGTAACTGTTGATATAAATATAAATAGACAGGTCTGTTATGATCCTGGCTATTCCGAAGTGCAATGACGCAAGGAAAGACAATGCCGTTCAATTGCAAATGAAATGAAAGAACTTGGAAAGTGAAACACTAAAATAGACAAAGGAAGAAGAATTGTAAAGAAAGAAAGAAAGAAAGAAAGAAAGAAAGAAGAAGAAGAAGAAGAAGAAGAAGTACACAACCAAAGACCAATGACAAATCCCCCTCCAACTCACCAACTTATCTCCCTCAATCTCTTCATCATACAACAAAGAATCATAATAATAACAATGAAAGACTGAACCAGAACCAATATCCGAAACTCCTCCTTACTGTCAGCAGCACATGAGGTCCACCCCATAGCCATGACCGACACCTTCTTCTACCTCCTACTGGTAGATGGCTATGGCGGACAAGTGGGGCCTTGCCTCGATGTTCAAAGGAAAACCCCCTCTACTATGACCGCCATGCTTAACTCTGCCCTGAAGTCTACCTTCTAGCAGCTCATGATTACGCAGTTGCATGGCGAGGGCCACATAGGGCAAGAAGTAGGTTTTTGTCCCCAAGCCGTCATATTACGCACACACATGGGGAGGGCCAGATAGGGTAAGAATTGGCTTTCTAGTCCCCAAACACCAGGGGCATGCTTCGCACGCCCCCGCCACGATTATGCTTGTACGCAGGGAGGGCCAGATACTCTCTCTCTCCCCCTCCAAGACAGAAAGGTGGCTCGCCGCATCGTACATAAGTGTACAATGTGGCACTCACCTGGATACAGCCTTTGCTCCCAGGTCTCCATGCAGCCAAAGGCGGCACACCATATGGGCCAACACTGGACAATGTGGTATGCACATACACACCCACCGGGTCACGGAGAGTGGCACGAAGACACATGGACGGACAATCGGGCCTTCCAGGTACAGCGCCAACCAAGAAGATGAAGATGTTGTCCACCATAACCAGGTAAGCACCCCCGCCACTCTCCTTCGTGCCCACCTTCTTCCTCCTCCCCCGCAGCCTTCCCCCTTGGCCCACTCCACCATAGCCAAGGTGGGCGGTCAAGTCCGTCTTCTTCCTCCCCAGCTCTTGTGCTCCCAGCACTCGCTCCAGCAGCGTGACGCCAAACTTGCACACCGCAAATGAGGGAGAGCAATGAGTGCTCCCCCGAAGATATACCGTCAGTTTGCCTTTTGGGCAGTGACTTTCCAGGCCGCTAAGCCTCCCGAGCATCCTTTCAGAGGGAAACATCATTGCAGGTCTGATGTCATCTGCTACAAGGCCTAGACTCAGACTAGGTGTACGATTACCAAAATGTGCCTTTGTACTTAGTAATCTTTGAATTACCTTAAAATAATCTATCTTTGTACTTAGTAATCTTTGAATTACCTTAAAATAATCTATCTTTTTTTTGTTCACTTTACTTGAATGGTACCCCTAGACCTAGGCCTACAGGACTTCTAAAGTTCACTCGGCCTCCAAAGTTACGAACATTTTGTCTTCTTCTGCCTACCTACCCCACTACTTTCCTAGCTACGCAGGCCTAACCTACCTGCTACGCGAGTGTTTTTCAACTATGCGGGCCTAGCCTACCCCTACACCCCGCTGCAACCCACAAGGCACGGCCACGGGTAAGTACCAGGCCCATACAAGTACCCTGGCGGGTCACACACACCCCGAAGCAATCATGCACTGAGACAAGCAGACGGGAAATCAGCAAGCACGCACACACACACTTGGAAATCTCAGCAGAAAGCAGGAATCTCAGCAAGCCACACATTCCAGCGGCAAAACTCAGAAAAACAGCAGAGTTCTCAGTCTGTGATTTTGCAGGTCATTACAGATCGATCTTTATGGAATGGGATGGAATTCATTAGGAGCTACTCTCTGCATGTGAGGAACCATGCAATGAGAACACCAATTTTCCAGACTGCAAAAATTCCCATAGTAGAAAACCGAGCATGATTGCGCCAAGTTGAAAGCAGAATACCAAACCTCAATGCGCACCAATTAGAAGCAAACAAAACACCGAAGTTGCTTGACAAGGAAAGCCCGACTTCTCGCTTCTATCATCAATGCAACAGCAACGTAGTAGCCCTACTGTGCTGTGACCACCGACAGTCCGCCGTACTGTACTTCCTACTACCTCTACACACGCTAACCTATTCCATCTCACTCTCTGTCCACATGTGACTCGCCCAATGCTGCTTGAAGACTGCTCACACAGGCTTCCTCTGCCAACACCTGGTCGGAACTGCCGGCCGGTCCTTCGACTGCTTTCCTTCTTCCTGACCTCTTAACGCTTCATCACTCTGCTTCCTGGGCCCAGCTATGGCTGGAGCTCACTTACAGCCACCGCGGCTGCTCTCCTCTTCTAGCTCTGCTCTCCTGGCTACACCTGTTGTCCAGCAGGCCGCCCCCAAATATGTTCCTCCAGGTGGCTTCCTTGCATCTGTCTTGTAGTGGAGGCCGCATCCCCCGGCTAGCAGGCAGTGCCTTCCACCTACTAGGGCTAAGTCCAAGTCCCAGCCTCTGTGACTAACTCGGAGGCCGGGCCTGCCAGTTAGTAACAGAGGCTGGCGCCTGAGCCCAAGCCTTAAAGACCCCTGCCGGCCTTCACTTAGGGCTGGCAAGCCGGGTACGTGTACGGAGACACAGAGAGGGGATAGCAGGCACTGAGATGATGATGTCGAAGGAGAGGAGGGGGGAGGAAGGACTATTGGGAGGGTGGATCGTTTGGAGGGGGAGCGTGTTGTCTGTAAGAGACAGAGGGACAGAAGAGGAAGGAGGAGAAGAAGAAGACACGAAAGCAAAGGCAAAAGAAGTAGCAGAGGAAGACACGAAAGCAAAGGCAAAAGAGGCACGCTATGTTATCAGGCATGCCTATTAGGGACGCTGTTCAATACCACGCCATCCACCTCCCTGCGCTCTCAAACAGTTGCTTGAGATCCACCGCAGACTCCATTTCCGCCGAAGTAAGCTTGAAACTGCCAAAAGCACTTGTGATAGGCATAAGAATCAGTCCTGCAATGCCAGGAGCAGAGAAGTGAGGATGGTAGTGTCTTCCCCTCTGTCCCTCATCCACTAATATAGTGCTGCCATTGCTATCTCTAGTATACTTGCTAGTGTGCCGTATTCATCCTTCGACATTTGAAATTTGTACCCGCCCTCGGCCTTTCCCCGGACATATCTGCTTCGTAAAATGCCGGGAGGGATATGTCAATTGTTGAGGAGGGGAGATTAGCTGCCATCTAGCGCACATTCCACATCAGTGTAGGAGAAACAAAACACAGAAGCCATGTGAAACACACAACGAAGAAAGCCAACAAGGCAGAAAAAGCACGATGGGGAAGGGACGCATTCATTCATATTTGAGTATATTTTGAGGGCAGTAATATTGTGCGAGAGGTCCCAGTTTCGAGGCCAAAAAAAAAAAAAAAAAAAAAAAAACATATTTTTTTTCATTAATAGGTTGAAAATTGAGGCCGGGGACCTCGCAATGCCATCACCATCTTATTTTCAGCTCGTGGGTTTGTGTCAGTTTAGCTTCGCGTACTTGGCGACCGCAGTGATCCGAGACATATGCAAGGCGCAGGCCCGCCAGTGGTGTCCGGATTCTGAAAAATGGTTCAAAAATCTGAAAATTCCTAGGCTACCAGAGTGGCCCGGGGTCACTTGCCCAGCCGGGCCAAAAAAAAAAATGAAGTAAAAAAAAAAAAAAAGTTTATTTTTTATTCTAAATTTGGTGAAGAATTTCGATGTGACTTTGAGGCAAAAGTTGTTCAGTTTATTTTTCCGCATAACATAGTTTTTTCGGATTTTTTGTTTTTGTTTTGATTTCTTTTCGCCGGGACCTTCCCTGGTCCTTGCACGGGCTGGCTACCCTGGACCCGGGCGGCCTAGCTGGCCCGCGTAGGAAAATTCAGAACTTATGGAAAAAACTCTAGGCTACCAGAGTGGCCTGGGGTAACTTGCCCGGCCTGGGGTGACTCTTTGAGGCAATAGTTTTTTTTTTTTTGTTTTTTTTTTTTTTCCTGTTTTTTTTTTTCTTTTTTTTTTTTTTTTTTTTTTTTTTTTTTTTTTTTTTTTTTTTTTTTTTTTTTTTTTTTTTTTGTTTGTTTGTTTTGTTTTGTTTTGTTTTGTTTTGTTTTGTTTTGTTTTGTTTTGTTTTGTTTACAACGAACAGTAGTTTTATTAGGGCCCAGGGCCCAAGGCAACAAATACAACGTCAGAAAGTTGCAAACTCAGGGGTCACAGGGTCTCCAATCCCGCTTCGTCGGGTGGAGCCCCTCCCCTGTAGAAACCACCGTCCACAAATTCAAAATGGAATCTAAAATATCCCTTCCACTACAATAATGCCAAAATCCTCCTCGAAGAATTCCCCATTTAGAGTCGCCAGCAATCTTACTAGAAAAATAAATATCAGAAAACGAAAAAGGCCTCAACGAATTTCATAGGAAAAAAAATATAGGCAATCCTCACTCTAAAAACACCAAAAATAACCACACCCATCCTGATTAGGGTTCCCAAATCGTAATGCCCCATAACATTCCTATTTAGGGTTACCAAGCTTACCACACAAAATTCCCAACCCCAACAAAGACACCGCTATGAAATTCCTAATTAGGGTTTCGATCCTGTATTCACCTAGAGCGGTCACAAAGATTGCGCTCACAATGAAACTTGTGACAATGAAAGAAGCGCTCGTGTAGATGAAAACGGAAAAGACAACATTCAAGTCGTTTAAACTGATGACGCCTCAGAGAAGTGGTGAAATGTAACAATCAGATTCTCCTGCCTGTCAGCCGCCAAACGCCTGGCACGAATGCCCATCACAATCTGAGGAACGGGAAGCCAACTATGGGCAGAGCCTTCGTCATACTCCGACAAACTCTCTCCCCTGGCTAAATGATGAGAAGCTCTCGTACAGCGAAGTGGCAAACACAGGAGGTATAGATGCCGATCATAATGCTGCCGATCACTGGTTTAGTTTATTTTTCTGCATCGCATAGTCTTTTTTCGTTTTTTTTCTTTTTTTTTCTTTGCTTTTTTTTTTTTTTTTGCTGGGCCCTTCCGTGGTCCTTGCATGGCCGGGCTGCCCGTTCAAACAAGGTGACCTGGACGGCCTGGCTGGTAGCCCTTTAAAAACTGTTTTTTTTTTTTTTTTTCAAGTCCTAAAAAATGCCAATAGGTTGAACACAATCACATAACTAAAAAACTGTTTTTTTTTTGTTTTTTTGTTTTTTTGAAGTCCTAAAAAATGCCAATAGGTTGAACACAATCACATAGAAGACCAGGCCAATATGCAGTGAAACAAAACTGAGGAGCATCTGCCTTGCCAGGTAACCTGTGCTCTAACGGGTCTGCAGAAGTGTATATACTATATACATGTTAAGATCCATCCAGAGATGGGCACTTACCTTCCTTATTTTTTCTGCAAACCCTGTGCAGTCCTTTTCTTGTTTTTGTAGATGTGTGCATCTGTGTGTTTGTATGTGTGAAAGGGTGTGTGCATATACACACGCCATGGCACAGACTCTATGCCAGAAAAGAACTTTCTGCATGAACTCCATGCCATGGCACAAACTCTGTGCCATAAAAGTAGGTGTGACTAATGAGTGGGTATAGTCTTCCGTACAGAGCCTTCGGAGAAGGGTTGCCAAAAAACGCTTGGCTCCAAGGTTGAGTTCCCCCACAGAAAAGAAATGGGGCTGAGCTGCGCATGTAAGGAGGCTCGAGGAGGGATTAGGTTGAGGCAGTAGTGGCCTGACACATGGAGAAAAGGCTGATGGGTGTGTCGACGGGGGGGAGGGGGGAGATGAAAAGGGAGGCTCAGTTACTGGCAAATGCTCGGTCCTTCTGTTGGCCGGGCCCCCACCGGGGGCCCCAACCCTGTACCCTAAACGATAGGGGCAAAGGGGCAAACATGCCATCACCTCTCACCACGAGAGAGGTAACCTCCCTTCACTGAAGAGAGGTAAAAAGCTATCCTTGCAGGAGTCGCCTGTATACCCTTACGATCAATGTGAAAAAAAGGCATTTTCAACTTTTATTTGGCTTTTAATAGTTTTTGGCTTCAAGTTTTTTTAGGCTGTTCTTTCTGCCCTTTGGCCGCTGTGGATAACTTTTTGTTGGCGGCGGCGCAGTGAGGTCTGGTGCCAACGGTGACCGCTTGGGATGAAAAGCTGGTCCTCTTGCCGTTTGGCTTCATTGTGCAGCTGTGCAATTTTACCGCAGGTTGGCGGCCCAGCAAGGCCTGGTATCATTGATCACCAGCAAGGGCAGAAAGGAAATTGGCCCTGAATGCTTTTTAGTATTTACTAAGCTTTAGTAGGTTTTTACTCTTGAGTTAGATTTGATGCTGTGTTTTAGTTGCATTACTGGCCAAGCTAGATAAAAAAGTGTTACTGGGAGCATGATTTCCTCTTGGCCTGAGCAGAGGACAGAAGGATCGAGCGCCAGTGAAGGTGTCATTGACGAAGTCTGGTATTTTTTGTGTTGCGAGATGGAAACTCCGTCAACACCTGATTTGTATTGTATCCACGCAATAGAGCTGCACAATCAACCTTGCAAGAAGCTCGGGATTTGATCTTGCAGCGCCGTTGGTAATATACTGACGTGCGTCTTTTTTGATTCATTACTATCTCATGCATATTTGCTTTTCCTGCATTGGTCGAGCAGTTGAGCAGACATCATCGCAGAGATCAGTAGATTATCTAGCATGCTGGTGGGAGGGTATACTATAGTTTGCGACTGTGGCAGTATACAAGGGAAACCTTCACACACCATGCTGCTATTGTTGAAAGAGTGGAATGGTGAGCGGCCTCACCTATGATTTTGCCCAAAAGGAGGTAAGGGGGGTTGTGGCAGATCTCGTAGAGGTGAAAAGTACTATAGCAGGATAGCTTATTTCATAAATAACATAGCGATTATTCTTCTGAAGAAAAAGGGCGTGGTAAAAATCGGTTGTTGAGCCAATTCTGAAAGGTAAATTGGCTGAGTCCTGGGGACTTGAGATGTTGTAGTGTGCAGCTGTAGCCAAGCATATCAAAGTTGTAAGCGGGGTTCAATAGACACTGTGCGTACCGGATTGGGTAGCTCGAGGACGCTCACCTATGATTTTGCAAAAAAAAGGAGGTAAGGGCGGTTGCGCTGAGGCATAAAGTACTATAGCAGGAGAACTTAGCATAGTGATTATTCTTCCGGGAAAAAAGGGCGTGGTAAAAAATCGGTTGTTGAGCCGATTCTGAAAGGTAGATTGGTTGAGTCCTGGGTGCTTGAGATGTTCTAGTGTGCAGCTATAGCCGAGCATATCAAAGCTGTCAGTGGGGTTCAGTAGACACTGCGCGTACTACCTGATCGAGTAGGTCGAGGCCGCTCACCTATGATTTTGCCAAAAGGAGGTAAGACCGTAAGGGGGGTTTTCGCAGATCTCGATGAGACGAAAAGTACTATCGCAGGAGAACTTGTTTCGTAAATAGCAGAGCGATTATCCTTCCGAAAAAAAAAAAGGGTGTGGTAAGAAATTGGTTGTTGAGACGATTCTGAAAGGTAGATTGGCGGAGTCCTGGGGGCTTGAGATGTTCTAGTGTGGAGCTATAGCCGAGCATATGAAAGGCGTAAGCGGGGTTCAGTAGACACTGCGCGTACCCGATCGGGTAGCTCGGGTTGAATCTGGGGGAAGCCTTGAGATCTCGGAAATGCACGAAGGAAGTTGATGCCACTGATCAGCGTAATTGATTTACTTTGTTGTTAGCTGATTCAAAGGTAAGGGTTTGAACTTTGAAGTTTAAATTAGGGGAAACTGCCCGGGAGGCACAAAAATGAGTTATAATTGCACTATGGGCCAAGAGACAGTTTGCAATTGCAGTTCAGGCAATGTATACAACCCGGCTTTCTGGCCAGGTAGGGTGCCCGAAGTGCAATTGCAAACTGTATCTTGCCCCATAGTGCAATTATAACTTGTTTTTGTGACTCCGCATAGTTACCCCTTCAAATTATCTAGAGGGGTGGGGGAGGTGTTTTGGCATGAAGTCATGATTGGTGGGGGCAAAGCGTATTCTGAAAACTGCGGCAGAATAGTTAATACATCACTCGCAGGTGGCAGTACTCTCAGGATTTGTTTCTTCGTCAGCAAAGTGTCAGCATGAGCTACAAGAGTTGGGAATTGGCGAGTCTGATTGGATGGCGGGGAACTCACGCACAAGTCAGATCGTGAACTTACCGGCGGCAAGGATTTGTCGACACACTGTCAGCAAGATCGCGGCTAAATTCTTGTGGTGATAGGGGGTTGGCGAAGCCTCCTGCTTGATTGCAGTGGGTTGTGCTAGCAAGTGGTACTACTGATTTTTTTATTTGTGTCTTCGTCACCAACGTGTCAGCGTGAGTTACCGACGGCAAGGATTTATGTACACACTGTCAGCACGGTTTGTGTTTCGCAGCTGGATGCCTGCGGTAACAGGGAGTTGGTGAAGCCTCCTGCTTGATTGGGGAATGGGTAGCTACCGGTTTGGTGTTGTCCCGTCTGTTCTATTCCTTTGATTGTTTGCGCGGGGATTGTGTGGTATGTTGTCCTTTTCCTTTGATTGTTTGTGTGGGGATTCGATTCCTTTGATTGTTTGCGCGG
>BFEA01000194.1:139935-162477 GCA_003427395.1 Chara braunii
TTTGATTGTTTGTGTGGGGATTCGATTC
This sequence comes from Chara braunii, assembly GCA_003427395.1. Lineage (NCBI taxonomy): Eukaryota > Viridiplantae > Streptophyta > Charophyceae > Charales > Characeae > Chara > Chara braunii. Next base: position 139,964 of record BFEA01000194.1, read on the forward strand.
CTTTGATTGTTTGCGCGGGGATTGTGTGGTATGTTGTCCTATTCCTTTGATTGTTTGTGTGGGGATTTGATTCCTTTGATTGTTGGTGTGGGGATTTGATTCCTTTGATTGTTTGTGTGGGGATGTGATTGTTTGTGTGAGTAGTTCTTCTTCCTCGGTTGACAGGTTCCTAAAATCGGGTGGAACTGATGTATGCGGGTGCAGGGTAGGGGGTGTGGGAGGGGCAGGTGGTCAAGTTGTGGGAGGTACTGGGGTAGAGAACAGCCACCTCCTCAAGTTCAGCCACCTGTAGTAGCTCCGTTCCAACCTAATGCCAGTCGGTTCCAACCAGAAGGGGGCTTATATCAGCCACCGTTCAACTGCCTATGGTCACGCACCGGTGCCTCCAAGCTTCGCACCTGTGCCACCAAGCTTTGTGCCTGTGCCACCGCAGGCAGAATGGACGTAACACTGGTCAGGCTTCTATACCTGCACAGGTGGGTGGGCAGTACAACCCAGGCTATCGGCGAGGAAGTCGGGGTTACCAGCCACATGCGTACTTCACCAGACCATACGCAGACTTCATAAGTTCAAGAAGGCAGTGGAGGAAGCACGGAAGGACCGTGATGAAATAGCCCGACTGAAGGAGCGAGGGATGGAACTTGGGAAACAAAATGAAGAAGAGAAAGAACGAGGGAAAAATAAATGTCAGGCGGAGAAAAAATAAAATAGTCAAAACAGAATGGGAAAGACAAGCCCAAGCGGGCTAGCTCAGTAAGTGGTATTCAGGAGGTCGTGGGTTCGATTCCCCAAGTCGTCCATTGATCCCCCGCAGCCCCCTGGATACACTTCGGGTTCACTAGCGGAGATAATTCACTTGGGCCTCCTGGCTGGTTGTGGAAGCAGTGTGCACGCTTTCTGGCTCGTCACAGGTGTTTGGAGCCGGGGTACTGCTACCCGCAGAGTTGACCAGAAAGGGAAAGGCTGGGAACCCAGAGACGTTGGAAAAGGTTTAGCAAAATGCAAAATTGAGAGACAACGAGCTTGAAGAGCTGAAGTCGTTGAGGGAGGAAATGGAACTGACTCCAGTTCTAAACAGAGGAAAAGGGAGACTGTTTCCCCTGCACGACCAAGAAGGGGAAGGTTAAAATCCCTTTTTTTTTTTTTTTTTAATTTATTCAAAAGCTCCATCTATTGGTGGGGAGCTGCACCTGCTGGAAAACGGGTCCAGCATCCCTCACATAATGACAAAAGTTTTGAAAATTAGATAATTGAAAATTTGATAATGAAATGATCAAGAAAGGCTGAACCGGCACCTCATCACCCTTCTTGGGCGCCAGATCCTACTGTATCCTCTAGTGCGAGGCACATGGCCTCGATAAGCCCTACCGGGCCCCTATTTGCGACAGCATCGGCTGCCCTAAGTGAAGGCAGGCCCGACAGACCCTAAGAGACCTATTTTGGACTACTTCGCAACTGGGGGAAATTCAGGCAGTTAAGCAGCGCCAGTTGGTTGAAAGCGCCCAGGCCCTGGCCTCCTTTATCAAATGCATCTGAGTCAGGCCCTGGGCGAGATTCGCAGCATAGACCCAACTCAGGCTGTGGGCAGTTGGGCACAGGTAACTGCCGGTGGCCCTGGGCCAACTCGTTTGGTCTGAGGCTCAGCCTCCCTGGGCCTACCGGAAGCTCCTGGACAGAGGACCAGCACAGCCAGCCTGCACGCACGCAGGTTGGCCATTTCCATATAGGAAAGGGCCAGCCCACGCTGACGATATTCGGGCACTGGCTGCTTTGTGCGCAAGCGCTGCTGCGCTATCGCCTGCCAGGCTCACGCGCTCACGGGCGAGCTGGAAGGAGCAGGCAGCCATAGCCGAGCTGCGCTGCTGTATGCTGGATGGGGCGCATGGTGGTCCTTGGGTGCAAGTGGCATCTGTGAATGGGGAACGAGGTTGTGAGTGATACGAGAGACATACCTGGTGCTTGAGGCAACGGCATTGTCCGAGATCTGCTCGTACTTCGGTGAAGCTGTTGACATCATCCGGCGCATTGTAGAGTAGGCTAAATAGGATCTGCCATCTGTCGTTTGGGCGCCGAGCGCCAGATAGGATATCAACATTGGTTCTTCGTTGATGATGATGATGAGACTATTCCAGCATTGTCAATTATGAGCTCTTGGTGTGTTCTTATTTGGTGAAAACTCGTGATGCAATTTCTGGTTTTGGTTCGAGGTCAAGACTATCTGGTCTCATGTGTATGATGCTGTTTGATTTCTGAAGTTCGCTATCGCTCATCTTCCTTGCACTAGTACCGATTCTCTAAAAAAATTGGGAAGAAAGTTTTCAGATTTTGTACTTAAAACACTCAGTCCAAACCATACCAACCCAAGGGAACCAGACTCAAGGATGATGGAGGGAAAGGGTCTGGGAATTCAGATAAAGGACGAAGGGGGCGGGGTCCACAATGGTCCAATCATGAAAGATCAATCAGTAGTCTCTTGTAAAATCTTCTGATCCTTCTTCCTGATTTGCCTGACTCTCTCCCCTTGCCCCCGTCCATTTGATTCCTCCCAAGCCCCTCCCTTGGGTTGCCCCCAGCCAGTCATCGCTGAATCTTTTTATGTGCTGCAGAATTTTTGATTTGGTTTGTAAGCGTTTGATCTTCTCTTTGACGTTGTCCCATTGAGTATTGATAACAGTTTGGATTTGATGCTTTATTGAGTCTGTGAATTCTGGACCTTCAATCCTTGCCTGCTCCATTTCATATGTACATCGGTGGAGCCAAAGAGCCCAGAGTATGACCCTCCTTCCTGTCTTGAAGAGATTGATAGTGAAGTCGTTCGTATGAGGAGGGTTCCATGTTTCGCATAAGAGGGCTTTCCAATCCCACGACCATTGTTGGGAGGTAACTATTTGTGTCCAGATTCTATCCCACCACCTCCACAGCCATACCGCCCCTAGGCATTGAAGAAAAATATGTTCTATGGTATCCGGGATTTTTCGAGAATGGAATGTCGAAGCACAGAGTTTACACCAGGGTAGGGTTAATCCCCTCTGCTCTAAGGAGGTTCTTTCAATGAGCCAGTCATTTGTTGGAAGACACCTGTGATCGATCTGCCATTGTAGGGAGGCGACCTTGGTAGGTTTGCATTTGATGGTCTTGAACCATTTAATTGAACACATGGAATCTTTGTTGATATTCAAATGTGTCATCCAACGAGATTGTACTCTATCACTCAGGTGTAGCGAAGGTCTCAGCATCCTATAGGTAGACTTTACTAATAAGGTATGAAAAGCTCGTGAACATAGACGTTTCTTTCCTATTGGTATAGTCCATGTCCACGTGGTAGGATCCAGAGGGAGCTTATCAATCGAGATGGATGGCTTAAATGTCAACCATTTATCTTCGTCTTGCAATACCCTTATTCTGAATACCTCATCCACTTGAAATGCTTTGGTCTCTTGAGGTTGAGGACACTGGAGAACATGATTCTGACCCAGAGCGAACAGCAGAAGAATGATCTCCCCTTCTTCCCCAACCAACACTACATTACCAACCTGTTGGGTGTTACCATGTATTCCCATCGACTCTCCTTCCTTGATATTTGATTCTCTTTTAAGGATTCTCACCCGGTCTAGGGGGATTAACTCGATTAAAGTTTCCAATGCTTCCGCTGTGTGTCTACAATAGCGCAGATTGGGTTGAATTTGTGATACAGTAAACCATTCCTGTGACTCCTCACACCAAATATCGCCTATTTCGAGGATCCCATTTTTCACCCACCCCTTCCAAGGAGAGTCCATACAATGCAACGTGCGTCCTTGAGAATGCTTGATCCATCTGTTGTTGAAAAGTGGTTGTTGGCAGACCTCTTCCCACCTATTAGAGAGTCTTTTGTCGTGGATTGGTAGTTGGCGCCAGGTTCTGAGAAGGTTGGGCCAAAAGGGATCATTTCTCATATCCAATCTTGTTGTCACCCTGTTAGGGACTGCCTCATGGTTGGTTTCGTGGGAACGCCCTCGCGGAATGGTCCACTGCCGGTTCTCTAACTATGTCATTGGGTTTGTACCTTCTGAGCTCTTCGGTGCTAGTCATGCAATTTGTTCTCAGGCAAGCGTTTGCCACGGTGTTTGTGGATTAAAAATCAGTCTTTTGATCTAGTGAATGGAAAGTGCCTGCATCTGTGTATGGATCCAGGATCACCGCATTCCATGTCACCCAACTTATTACATTTTTACATTCATGATTCCCTCTCCAAAGGTAAGTCGTTACTTGCCTCTGTAGGGTTTGCAGGGCGGGTTTATCCAATGGCCATATAGTAGATTTATACCACAATGTTGCTAGTATTACATTTTTACTGACTAGTGAGCGTCCTATTAGAGAAGTCCATTTTAGTTAACGCCGGATTTGAAATTAATTCATTGTTTGTTCTTGGCTTGCCTTTTACAGATAGGGAGACCCCAAGGACCCGAATTGGGGTTATGGGGTTCAACCATCTAATCTGAGGCTGGGAAGGTTAAAATCTCGTTCTTGTCTGCTGAAAAAGTGGCAAAGACAAAACACCGAAACGTGTGGAAGTCTTGTCAGATGATGAATGCCGAGAAGGACACGGTGGTCCGAAATTTGAGTGGAAAGTTGGAAGGACCACTGGGTGGGGCGAAGGAAGTGACTGTTAAAAAACAAAAAGGAGGTGATTGAGTGGGTAGAAAATCTGATAAAAAGTGTTGGTTGCAAAAGGGCAGAAAGCCAAGAGCAGTAATCCAGGTGAGAACCAGGCGGTGAGAAATGAAGTGGTTAGAGCCAGTAGCGGAAATGAAGGGCAAAAATGGAAAAACAGGATTTGAAGAAAGGACCGTAGGGAGAAAGAGGACAAAATTCATTTGGACTGTATTATAAAGACAAAGTGATATATTGCGATGCGATGAATTATACTTAAACCATCGGTACCTACCACATTTTTCGGACCCCCAAGGTTCGAATGAATTTGGACCAACAGGCAGGCCAATTTGGCTACCACGTTAACGGTCACCCCAACCGGTAGGTACTGGTGGTTTAAACCACCAGTACCTTTCCCATATGTCGGCCGCGGGCGCTGCGCACTGGCCCGAAAGTCAAGACTTGCCGCCGATTTGATTTATCGGCGGCCGCCCTTCCGTTTCAGGCCAGCACGTCACCCGACACGCCTCTGAAAAAATAGTCGGGAAAGGTACTGGTGGTTTAAATACAAGATTTGTGCAAGAAGAAAGGCATACAGTACAAGAGAAAGAAGGCTGGAGTATGGGTATTGGCGAGGTTTGACTTTGAGGTATTGCAGAGGATGGAGAAGCGAGATGAGAAAGAGGGGAGGACTTTAAGACAAAGAAGAGGGAACAGGAAGAGGAAGAGATTGGAAGTAGCTCAGAATTGGAGGAGAAATCTTAGAACGATGATATAGTGGGAAGTTGAGAAGGCCTAGCAAGCGATACTTGTTGAGGGTATGCAGGATACTCATTACGTTGGTTGGTTGGCTCGGCGGGATGATTGGGAAGGAAATAGGAGAAATGTTGAGATTACTTGTCCTAACAGCGTGCCGAAGAGGAGATATAAGATGGGGTAGGGCTGATGTGAAATACTGGATGAGCTTAAACCCCAACGATTGGGATTTGTTGCTGAATGGTAGTAGTTGTGTATACATCCTGATCTCCCCATTCTTTGAACTCACTTATGTGGGAGTGACCGAAAGGAAATAGGAAATATGTTGAGATTACTTCAGCATGTCGAAGAGGAGATATAAAACGGGGTAGGGTTGATATGTAATACTGGATGAGCTTGAACCAGCAGTACTTCCTAAAGTTGTGCCCGTTAACAAGCCACAATTTTAGGAAACGTACGGGTTAGTGGCCACTACAGGAGCGCCCAAATTCATCCGACTAGAAATATTTCTGCGCTATTTTTTTCCGTGGCCAATAGCTGGGCCAAGTGCTGGTGGTTTAAACCCCAGCAATCGGGATTTGTTGCTGAATGGTAGTAGTTGTGTATACCTCCTGATTTCCCCATTCTTTGAACTCACTTATGTGTGAAAGACTGAAAGGGAAATGCAGACTAGGTGGTTGGAACATGTGCGATCAGCAAGTACTGAAGCTTCAAAGGAAGTGCAGAGATGGTAGGATGCACTGGTGTCTGGGACGTTGTCGGTGCGAATACCCTTACAAGGGTATCCGCCCTGGTTTTTGCAAGAGACGGAAAATAAGTTTGATTTAAAGTTTAAGTATACCGCACGAGGCGCGGCTGAGGCTATGGTTAACGTTGACTGATGGTTGACTAGAGTAGAGAGTGTGTAGGGCTGCAGACTTAAAGGCGCGCGTGATCTGTTTTCCCTTTTGATGATTGTGAAAGTCGGCATTGGTCGTCGACAAGATTTTTTTATTTCTGATTAAATTATGATTAAATAGATTATGTCTCGTGGGGTGCCTGTCTGTGACCCGTGTGTACGTACAGAGGGCGGCATCGACAACCGTGTGATTTTGAAGACGTTTCGGTAGATCAGCGCGTCGCGCAGTATCGGGTTATTTTAGGTGTTCGTCAAAACTAGACCCAGACTCGGGCCCAGTACTATTGATTACGGTGTTGGGCTTTCATCTGAGAGATTCAGGGATCGAGATTGAGCGGCGACGGCGTGAGGAAATCAGAGAGCGCGAAGGGGACCGAGGGGTTGAAGGCCCAGCGGGGCTATCCCCCTTCGTATTGTCATCGACGATGTCGGGACGGTACTAGTGGTTCCTTTTTCTTATCCGTCGCCCGACGCTTACTTCTTCCTAAATAATTTCTCGTTTGGTCTTTGAGATAGGCGCGGTATCGGTTTTAGGGGCCATCGCGGCAGTTGAGGACCTTGCGCGCACCCCTCTTTTTGGTTGACTTACTAATTCCTATGTATTCGGGGTGCCAGTAAAATCCCTTTGTCTTATTTGACTTGACACGCGGGCCGACAAGTTCAATGTGCATGTGAGCCGATGGGTGATTAGCCCACAAGGTGGGAGAAACCTGGCGGGTGTGGGCTCTATGAGGGCATAGCGCCCACCAGCCCCAGATTACTGCGGGAGGTTTAAAATGTGAGCATGCCCACTGGGACCAGAAAGGAGAGGTCAACGTGGGTGAGTCTGCAACGGTATTGTCTGCGCGGGAGGTGTACGTGGGACCCTCCGCCACGACAGTCCCCAAGGCTCTCATATCTATTGCTGCCACCAAGATCCGTGTCGGGGGCCCGCCCCCGGCACTGTGACCTCTGTCTGTGTTTGGGCCATGGGGCTTGAGGAGGAAGTTGGTTCTGCCTATAAGAGGGATGAGCCGGGAGAAACCCGACAGAGGGCTGACAGCGAGGGGCGGCATGCGAATCGCTCGTCGGGCCTGGGCTATAGAGGCGGGGGACGAACCGTCGAGTAGTTGGCCACAGTAGAGAACCTCTTGCATAAGCGTTCAGGGCGGACTGCGCTGGGCACTAGGGGACTATTGCGGGTGGAAAGTTGCGTTCGTAGTTGAGGCAGAGCGAGGCGGACTGAGGGCCAGACGTAACGAAAAAGGGGAAAGAAAGGGAAGAATGGACCCAGGCGCGAATTCGCGCCGGGTGCATTCAACACAAGGAAAAACAGAGATGGTCAGATGGTGAGTCGGGGCGCAGCAAGGGAGAGGGGCCTCGCGTGGTGCTTCATAGTTTTAAGCAAGAAGAGTATAGTTTTGGAGGTTTTGAGGGAGGGCGATTTCAGGTATAAAGTTAGTTTTTGAGTTAGGTTAGTAGATATGGAGGTAGGAAGAAAAAGGGTCGCGCGGAGCTATGGCGGAGGGAGAAGACGATGAGAATGATAAGTTTGAATCTAGCTGGATCCTCGATGGATTCGAGCGGGATAAGAATCGAAGTGGGGGTTTGAAGGTTGGGCGAGCTTAGTGGTAATGTTAGTTTTGATGCTAGGTTAGTAGAATTAGAGTTAGGTAAAGAGGTTAGTGCGCGGCTCTGGTGAAAAGCACGAGCATGGCGATGGAGAAAAGAGATGGCTTACGCCCGCTCGGACCGCTCCTCGACGAAAACGGGCGGTAAAAGGTTCGTTTCCGAGGTTCTGGACAAAGGCGAAACTGTTAGTCCAGTCAAAAAGGGCGAAGAGTAAGTAGAAGGGAAGTTAGAAGTAAAAAGGAGTGCGTGAAGGTGCAGAACAGATGACATTGCAGCAGCGGAAAGATAAAGCACTCGCCAGATTTTCAACGAGAACGAGCGAACGAAGCTTAGCTTTCGGGGTTTTCTTACCTTGCGAGTTGATCTGCGGAGTCGGATTCCGCGGTGGAGTTGCGGTTTTTGTGCGAAGCGATTCCTGGGATGCGCCGGGGGGGGGGGAGGGAAGATTAGAATGACAATGTATCTTCCCAGTTGCTAGCGGAAGATTCATTCGATTTTGCTCATCCTAGCGGTGGGAGAGGTGTGAAGTTAGCCGCGGGGTTGGAGACTTACCTGGTGGCTGGGATCCTGAGGAGAAGGGTGCACACACTGGAAGAAGGCTAACGTAGGGTGAATCGAGGAGCGGCTTACGGGTCAGGGTGCAGAGGGGATGTGCCCGCCAGTGCTTCAGCGACGGATTCGTGAATGCTGTGCCTGATAGTCGGATGCTGCACCGAGGTGTTGTGTGCCCCCTCACTACTATCTCGTCGTGCGTGCCGCTCGACATCGACATCGAGGTGTACGTCCCTATCGCTACCGAGAACGACAAGTCTGCGCATGTGTGTATTGAGAGAGAGAGAGAGCGTCGGGAAATAAAGTGAGGAGATAGACTCACCTTGCTGATGGAAGCCATGCGCAACACTATTCCAACGACCTCCATATTCGGGCGGAAGTTTCGCTTCGGGTTGGGACGCCCTGTTGAGTGAAGTAAGCGTGTAGCGGGCAGAGGGGGAGGAGACCTACCTGTGGCCAGTGCTCTTTGGTTACGAGTTGCTGCGAGGTTGAACTCGTGAGAAGAGAGTGAAGGGTGACTGTTGCATAACCTTGACTGTCTTGCTACCACTATCGGGCTTACCGCTGCCCGCTGACTGTCCAATACAGTCTCAAAATGCAGTTGATGTGCCTCGCCTGAAGACCAAGTTCGTACTGCGCATTATAACTCTTATTGCGCTATTGCATTATGCATTACTGAGCACAGTACCTCGCTGCTAAGCATTGTTGGTATGCGTACAGTATTCAAGTTGGGTCTTACTACGGTTTATCTGCACAGAGCACAAAAACTTGGTCTGACTACGAAAGAGAAGTTTTATTACGAGTCGGAGGATCGTCAGAAAGTTTATGGGTGATGTTTGACTTTAGTTTGACCGAACTGCTGCATATTTTGGCTGCCATTGCGGGGCCCTCAGACGCATCAATGTATCAAGGTCCTCTCCTGGGAGTTGAGTTTGTCCCCCTTCTGCATCTCGAGTCTCTAGCCCCTCTTTCTGCCTTTCTTACTCTCAGTCTAGTCCTGTTATGAGAGGGAGGCGGCAGGCGGGATTGCAACTCGTAGGACCGCATCAAGACTCTGTGGGGAGTCAACCCACCGATTGCGGGAGCTCTGGCGGAACTCAAGAGGAGTTCTGGAGGCAGGGAATGAAAGGTAATCATTGCTTCCCCTCTATAAACCCTGTTATAAGCCCTAGTTGTATTCCTAATTATGTTTTGACTAAGTATACTGAGTGCACCCCTACTTTAACTTTCAGGACAAACCAGACTTAATTAAAGGAATGATTGTGCAACTTGCAGTTTCAGTTTTTTGTTTGTCTGACTGAAAGCAGATTGTGGGGTTGCATTTGATGGAAAGGTGGGAGGAAGGCAGTATTGCATGTTTGGCTGGGTCAACCAAAGGCTGGGAGAGTCTCCATAAGATTGGAGGACCCGGTGTTATATTTATTTTTAATTGCCTAAAGGACCAGACAGGTTCTCATAAGATTGGGTGGTCTGGTTGCTTTGACTTATGAGGGCTACATGTATTTGACTTCCAGGGACCAAGCATTTTTTCATAAGATTGTATAGCTTGGTTGTCTTGTTCCTTTGGGTTTTTCTAACGTTTATTTAGTTCTGAAGGAGAGTTGGGCATGTTCCATAAGATTGTATGACCCTGATTCTCTCTTGTTTTATTTTGAAGAAGAAAATTCAGGCAAAGGACCGGACAGGTTCCCATAAGATTGGGTGGTATGGTCTGGAGCCACGCACATACTGGAACAAAAAAACTAAATTTGTTTATATCTTATACTACTTATTTATGAACAGGTTAGTCAGACATTTTTCCATAAGATTGGATGGTTTGACTATAGCTTATCACAAACTGAAGAGAGTATGAATTAAAAATAAAATCATGGTAAGAAGAGACAGACCGAATCTTGATCTAAGATGACCGGTTCAGTCATATGTTGTCGTAAAAGACAAAGTGCAGACAGTTGTATATAACTTGGATACTCAAATGGTTCAGGGCGACTAGGGTGGCCTAGTCATGTGCTCAAAGAAGAGAAAAGTTGTAGTGCCCTGTGTTTGTGTTTATTTTATGGTCACTTTCTCTACGGGAAGCTGCCGAAATTTCTACAAATCCAAGGGGTCAGTAAAATTTTGTCTTGAAGTCGAACTCAAGTCTAACTTCTGAGTTAGTATAAATCTGGGAAGCCTACCTTTCTAAAGGAGATGCTGCCCAAATTTTTACTAATTTAGGGAGTTAGACAAAGTTTGACTTTCCAGAATTAAAATTTGGTTTTTGTGTTCATATTTGAGTTATTATAAATTATGCGAAGGCACTTTTCCTACGGGAAGCGCTGCTGAAATTTTCTTAAATTTAGAGGAGTTACATTATATCTTGACAGGTAGTAGGTCTGACAATCCGCTTTGTATAGTGGAGATTCTGTTTAAAGGTCTACCTTTTCATTAGACACTGACTTAGGGGTAGACTCAGGATTAGTTAAGTAGAATGATCATTGGTAAAAACGTGATATGAAGATTACTCTAGATTTGGACTCATAGATTTAGCTTGGGGCTCGGCTTGTGCTGTGTTAAAGGTTCTCTTTGAACGTTTGATTCGAAATCACGACTAGATTCAGCTTGGTCCTACAAGGATCACCTTCTGTTATCACTGATAACAGGTCGGTTGCATCGTCGGTCTACGACTCAACTCAAATTCATCCTCAATACTCAACCTAAAAGGCTTTAGCCCTGATGATTTTTATTATTTGTTAAGGTTTTCACCCGGACTTTTATTGAATGGTCATTTAACAAAGGTACTGAGTATTTAATTATGGTTGGTTGGACAAAGGGTGGGGCTTGCATGACTAAAGCGAGGAGTATCAGTATAGAGGTTGGTTGAAGTTGACTCCTTGTAGTGCATGGACTTTTGGTTGACTCTTTGATGTGATTGCAGGTATGTACTGTGGTTCGAATTTTGGATTTGACTGTCTACGATCACACACATATATATCCCACTGTGATTGTGAGAAGTGATCGTCACGTACTTATTCCCCTTTTAGATATAAATATGTATGTACCCATAACAGGTGTTTGCGTGACTTGAGGGGCTCTTACTTAAAAGTTTAATTGAGGTTGAGACTGGAAAAGGAGAGAAAACCCCTCTATTTGTTGTATGCTTGTTAAAAATTTCTTAGTCGGACGTTGGTCCTAGGTCTGGATTTAAGGTCCTTGTCCAGGACATCCCAGGTCCTAGGCTCTGCATGGAAGGGATCAACCCCCGCGCAGAGCCTATTTGCCCTGCCTGCCGGAACACTCAGCCTAAAGGCCGGAGGCGCCGCGAAGGTCGCACGAATATTCCTTCAGTCGTGCAATATCGTGAAGAGGTAGACCCTCACGATACTTCGAGTCTGACACTTGAGTGTCATAAGCGGTACTCGGATCCACGAGGGACCGCTTGCTTATGGGCATTACATAGTACGTCATCATCGTGGCTTCTTGCGTATTCTTGCATTGCTAGTCGATATGGGAAAACCCTACGCCCGTGCGGTTTTATACTAAAGTCTCGCGCGCTACGCCTATCCGATTTTCGCATAGGAAAGTTATGGGATGGCTACCAAGGGACTAGGAGTGTCCTCTCGTTGTTTGTTTCGTGTCGTTTTGTATATGTATGTATACGTGTGCGTGTTGTTTGTTTTTATGTTCTTTAGAGTGGAGTACCTATGGTGTGTGGGATGCGTCATCGTCGACCGACGATGAGTCGCGCTTGAGACCTCAGCCCCCCAAGATGTCGGTTCGTGCGAGGATCCGATAGAGGCGTATTGCCGCGCATACCCACTATGCTACAGCGTACTAGAAACGTCATCGAGTGGTCCACCTCTGCGATTGCACTTGATTAGCTTTCATACTGTGGACTGGTAGCTCGGCAGGGATACGCCCACCGAAGGGAGGTGACAGCTCCCGCAAGGTGGAGGTAAGTCGTGTCTCGCGTAGGCCTTATCCTGTCGTAAGGGTTCGTGAGAGGTATGGCTGGCGCACTCGGCCGGAGCGGAGCGGAAGATCCATATGTATTCGTGACGAGGATAAACCAACTCCTGCGTGACACGGCAGGGAGGGTCCCGCCCCGTTTCGTGCGGTGCCGGACGGATGCGCTCGACAACGTATCGCCCGTAGCTTACGCGTCTGCCATCTCTATGTATTGTGGGTCTCCCGGGAGCTTGGAGCATGAGGAGGCGGAGTCCGAGAGGATGAGAGCGGTGCAATGGGCAGCTCACACTCATATGCGTCCACCAGCGCTGCCCACGTCATCCATGCAGAGCGTTGCCCAGCATTATGCACCGTGGAGTGTTGTTGGGAGAGGACACATGTCGTTGTCGTTGTCACCGTCACGACAGGATATTCGTCAGTCTGACCATTGTCCTTGGTCGACTCCGCGAAGGGTGGATGAGAGGTTTAAGAGAGAGGTTGTTGCGGCAGAGGCGCGATGCAGAGAGGAGTGACAGAGGGCAAAGAGAGAGGCACAAGAGGCAGTACGGGCCGATTCTGAGAGGGGGGGTCGACCCGGTGTCGGGACTGTGTGTCGTATTTTGGAAGTTCCACTTCCCGAGATGGGGCGAGGATTGCACAGGCCAGCCGCTCCGGAGTCTGGAGCGCAGGGTGGGGCGTACACCTTCGGCGAAAAGGTTTTGCCTATGTGGGCGGGCCAGAGACGTCAGGACTCCATGAAGGACATAGAGGCCCGTAGAGCAGTCCACCAGGCGGAGATTGCAGCATTGGAGGAGGCTTCTGCGTTGGCGAGGTCTGAGGAGGCTGCGCGAGATGTGGAGGCAGACACCGAGGAGGAGCCCATCGACGTGGCCAGGCGAAGAGAGAGAGAAAGGAGAGCGGCTTCATCGACACGAGAGGCCACACGCGGCGTCGCACGTTTCCTAGGCAGGCCTCTTCAGGCAACCAGAAAGCCAACAGGCTGTCACACAGAATTTGGATGATGATTGTTATAAATCAAATAAATTAATTAATTAAAGCAAATCCCTTCCTGTTGTGTGCGTCCGGCTTCGAGCGAGACCCTTCAATTGCGGTCTTCACCGGTCCCCAGTCTTAGGAATATTTTATTTTGATTCGGAACAACAAGGAGTTATGCAAGTAATGATCATAAAAACCTGATATGTCATGCATGCATCAATTTTGCCAATTTTCTAATTTTGAGAACTGTGACAAGATCATCAAAAGCATAACCATCTGGCAGAGTCAATGCAAAAAAAGCAAGACTGACAGACTCGAGCAATGACAAGATGAATGAGGGAAGAATGAGAACTCATAATAATCTCAGAGAGTACACATGAGAAGAGCATGTCCAGCACTAGTTAAGAAACCTTACTCATCCCTATTGGTAGTACACTCAATCTCTTATCTTGTTCTGTGTTTCCCTGTGCTTTGAGCCAAGTCTCTGTGCCCTCTGAGGTTGTGGCTTATCGATGTAAAGCCACCTGAAGCTTGCTAGTTCTAAACACTTACATCGAAGTCCCATGATACAAAAGTCAACCACAACACAAAACTTCTCCCACAAAGTAGGAAGATATGACTGAGAGAAGATCCCTCATCTGAGATGTCGGAACTCTGAGGGTTCTGTCAATGCCTCGTAATCAATCATCGCTGGAGAGATATACCTCTTGGCTAGTTTTACCAAGTCTCCCCAGCAAGAACCGTCTGTGAGAAGGAAGGGAACTGGAGGTCTGGGATAGTCAGTGTAGAGTTTCGGTCCGAAGCTACAAATCAATTTGATCCCACCCTCATCAAACTATCTTTCTTTCTCCTCAAGATATCTTGCTATTGAAACCCAAACTGAATCAAAATGCTCACGAGTCTCCTTTACTCTCTTCAAGTAGAGTCTCAGATCTTGAATAGTACCTTCTGCAAACTCGGTATGAACAACAAAAATAGACAGTTCACCTTGCGTGAAACCAGCTGCACTGACATACCAGTGTTTGAAAGCATCTTTTGAAGCAATTCTGTTGAGGCTCTTCAAAACCGACTTCTCGACCGGGAAGGACTGAACTATACTCATTTGCTAGTTAGGTGTTGAAGCTGATTAGCTCTGACTGGAAGGTTCGAGTGACCCGGATGACTGAATGTTGATTGAATATTGACTTAATACTAATTGGATACTGATTAAATACTGATTGAACACTGATTGAATACTGATTGAGTGTTGCCTACTTGATAGCTGCGCTGAGTACTGCTCTCTGGTGACAGCGCTGAGTACTGTGTACTGAATCACCGAACACTGGTCACGTAGTGACGGAATGTTGAGAACATCATTGTCAGTTGGGTGGCATTTGATACCTAAAATTCTGATGGGAAAGCTCTGACACTTTTACACTCATGCGAGCCTTGCCCTGGCCTGTTCCATCGACTCTAGCCACGAGCCAATGCTGTGCGGTTTGCCACTCTGATCGTGGAAATGAAACACGTACTCAATGAAACTTTCTTCTTGAACCCTCTCGACTACATCCTCTCTCAATATCATTATTAGATGCTTTGTTCTCAAAATAGCCTCATTCTTCCAATCCTCATGTTTCCCCAGAGTAACCCCACAATTCATTACCAAAATTTTACCTTTCGTCATGTTTCACTTCCTCTCTCCAAGGTTCAGACCCTGTGTAAGGTGGTTTGCAGAAGTTTTTGGCGGGCCTATGATTACGTAGAAGTTGATAACAAGGTAGGTACGCCCACTGGCGAGGGATACTCTAGGGAGTGCCTACCCCTGTTTTAGAGTCTTCTGTCAGGGGCTTTCGTCTTGTGGCGGTCCCAAGGTTGATTAATAGAGAACATGCAGGACCCCACTCCGAGCTCTAATCGTTAAACGTCTTTACAGGGTAAGATATTGTGCCTTCTGGAGTCTCGAGACACACCTGAATGCGCGGCTCGAGCTCTTGAGGGGTACCCATAGCTTCGGGCTCTGATGAATATTGTTCATTCAGGCTGACATGAACGAAAAGGTTTTCTTTTCTTTGTCCCCAGTCGTTGTTGCAGACTATAAAGGTATTTGCGGTGAGACGAACTTGACTGCCCAGAGGCCCTCAAAGACTCTAAAAAATTGGTAATATGTTTCCCTAAGCTTTCCACTCCCAGATTCCCTCGTCCGTTTCTGTCCAGTTCTCATCTTTGCACTCTATAAGTGACGCGAACCTCACGCGAGTGTTTACACTTGGCTTGTTCACATTCTTTCCGATGTCAGTTGCTCAGTTGGACAAACAATTTAACTCCAGGAACAAATAATTAGAATAATGGGATACTTGCCAGCATCCAGGGTCTTACACGCAGTTGAGTGTTCATCATGATAAGTTTACTGATCAAGAGGGGGCTGACTTGATCACCCAGATACTCCCCATTAGTGACTGCTCGTTGTTGGGTCCGACACTTGGGTCTCGAAACTAATAACTCACCGTTGACAAAAGATTTGATAGAATGTAGCCACTCCTCCTCTGCAATCACAGTAGCTATTGTTTGTTACTCAGGTATTTTCAAATTCTCTTTTGATGGGACAACATGATAATTGAATACCAATCTCGGGTTTGAATAGAGCCATAGGACGCTCGCCTTTTCCCTAGTGCTTTTCTGGAGGTTAACGAACTGCAAGAAGCATGATGGTAACGTTCAGCGTGAAATCCTCCGCTACTAACCTCCAGATCGCTCCCTGAGTCTCAAGTGACAAGTATATAGAGGGCAAAGTTCGCTGAATCTATGGCCATCCTATACTCTAGGGTGACAAACAGTTTTATGAGTGATCAGCGACCACTAGGAACAAGCTCCTACCAGTATGGGGTATGGAGCTGAGTGGTTACTAAACACTCAAATAGATTATGGCCAGGTGCGACCCCAAGTCGTCTTTGGTGAATAGTTAAGGTAGCTCATTTGATCTTTCAAGATATGCTTCAGGAGATGATCAGAGTGGACCTCTCAGTCTTGACCGAACTGACTGTTGTGAGGGAAACAATGTCTGACGCTAACCCTGATAAGACTCTGCTCACACACCACGGCGAGTTTTACGAGGGCCTCAAACTCGGGATCCACCCATACCACAGGGAGAGGACGAGGGTACCACGTAAAAAAAAAAAGACAAAATACTTGATTACTGATACCCTGGGGAAACACCTCGTACTCAAGAGCAACGGCCTCAGTCACTGGTTGTAACTATAAATAGTAAGATGTTCTATAGCGTAGAGTTCACCAGAGTTCAATACTACTACCCCGAGCACAAGGTCGGACCCAAATCAACGTATTTGCCCCAGACACGGAGCTACAGGTGACTCCTACTCGTTTTGCCCAATAGGCAGGGATCTGCTAAGGCATTTTCTTATGTCCTTTTCAACAAAAACCTCACCCCCTTTTATGTATTGGGTGAAGTACTTTACAAAACGCTCAACCCTTTGCGTTTTACACGACGAACTCCCCTAACCCTCTCTTGTGAATAGCATAGAACGCTTGAATTAGCAATTTGGCCGAATAGATGAACAAATAAACAAGAGTCTTGCTTTCCTTAGCACAGAGAAAATGCCACTCAGAACTAATCTTTCTTGTTTACACCGCTCCTGATGAAGGTAGCGAGATCCTCAATCAATCGTAGGGAGGGATGGCACTAAAGTTTTTCATCTCCTTTCTTGAATACCGTACTGGACGCCACTGACAACGTTAGTTCCATCTTGTAGTCGTGTTCAAGGAGGGGAGGGGAATCACGGAAGGGTTGCAGATAGGCTCAAATCAATAGGGGCACATGGCAAGCAAACAGTTGTTGGAAGAGATCACGCGCATTATCCCGAACTCGCCCGTTCGACGCAGGGGAACCGAGTGGTCATTTACGTTTAGAAGTTCACTAACAATTTTTTCAGATAAGACCTCACCGTTCAGTCAACCCTGGTTGATCATGAGATTAGTCCCCATCCAACAGGTATTTTGTGAGCGGATAAAGAATCTTCCTCAGGGTACGTTGATTCTTGCCCATCCATCACCCATGCATTCATACCAAGAAAAGTTGAAATCACGCCTCTTTTTGGAGAACATAAGGAGAAAATCTCGTATTAATCCAAACTTGCAAACTGGGACCTATCAGTCAAGCATGGAAGTCGGAATGCTTATGATTATTTCCTACCTAATCTACTCATCCACCTACCAGCCTCACCGTTGACCAAAAAAACACGAAACTCTCATTGTTTCTCTAATTTAGTCATTCAAGCACCTGAAACAGTCATCCCATGAACGTTGACGAATGGGTGATCGACGTTCCTCGACCGTAGTTACCAGTAATCCATGTCAATTGATGATGAGTGACTAGTAAGGGATGACTCATCCTGCTGATCCAGGGTCAAACGATCTACCCTCATAAGAGGGATTGAGAGCAGAAGAAGTACCTATCAATCAAGCAATATTCGACATGCTGAAATCTTTCTGCGTTAACGCCGTAAGCCAGTACCTTGAATAGAAGGGAATTTGAGTTGTCCGAGCAGGAAAGGCTGCGCAAAATCAATGACTTTCATATCTTCCCTCGTCAACCTTTTCCCTTTTGTCATGTGGCCTTAAAAGTCCACCTACCATTTTAATGCCTCTCAAGCCCCTATGCTTGCCAACTCCAACAGGCCATGATATTCTCCTCCATGTGACAGTCACCGGGAGGACAAGGGCTAGTGAGCATGGTGTCTCGTTCGTAGCCGCCGCTTGTTGATGTCAACTGATGCACCAATTCGCACTCTCAGCAGAAAGCATATCCCTTGTCTTTTAGCGCCAGGAGCAAGGTGCGACCGTGGTCGTAAAAATGGGAAGACAGTGTCAACCGCTACCGTCGCCTAGTGACACCTGCATGGATCGCGTGCCTTCCCGCCCCCTTTGCTCACACTCACCCTCGACTTTGATTAATCGGTTCTCTCTCTATCCCTCTCTGTACACACAACAGCTGGCACATTATCACATCAGTCATTCTGGGGCCCACGGAGCGCTTGTACAACCCCTCACCCCGTCTGCTCCTTCGAGAGACATTTGTCCCCAGATCACAAACCAATCAAACCCGAAGTTCGTTTACGCCACGTCACTTAAACTCGAAGATGAGCCGATTCCACGCCCGCGTAATCTCAAGTGGGTGACGACGGTCTCGCGTGACCAGGCTCTCGAGTAGGTAGTTGACGCTGGTCATTGCTACTCCGTGCACCGTTACTCGTTCTCTCGCTCTCTCCGCTGATAGGGCATTGTCCGCCGTAAAAAAAATAGGATATCCCTTGACCTCTGAGTCTCTCCCCTTCACACTTGGGCGCAATCGTCACGTGTGTTGTTGTCACCACCCGCTTCTCCGAGACTCTCCCTCTGCGCTTGTTGACCCTGCAGGCCTCTTCACTCCTCCGTTTCTTGAGCATGACTGTCACGCGCACACCCATCACTTTTCTCTCTGCCACTCTCCGTGAATTGGCCTCAGGCCCATTTTCTACAGACTCGGCAGGCAAATGGTCCCTTCGCCACAGCTCCAAACCATCCAAGACCGAGGCTTTGTCGTACTCATTTACACACAGTTGCTAGCGGCCTTGGTCTCTTTGTCTCGAGCTGGCCTCATGACCTTTCCCTACGGGCTCAACAAGCGGGTGGTCCCTCCGCCACTTGTCCACCCCGAGCCAATCCGCTGCGCTGACCTCGCTCTCTCCCCCGGAATCCCGATCCAGGTGCGCCTACTCCCTGTCTACCGTGTCAGTAGAAGTGTCTGCCTCGTGATAAGCAACTGTCGCCCGGATTTCCACAGTGACGCTATCTCGCCTGCATCTCCGCTTAGCTCTGTTTTTTGCTTCGGTCACGACCGCCTGCAGTTTCTGATCCGCCCTCATCTCAACCTCCCTCGCTCCTTCCACATTGATCTTCAATTTTGCCTCATCTCCCCCGTCGTAGTTAAGCATAGCGGTGATCCAAGGACCTTCTTCGGACATTGGCCTCCAGCGTGTTAGGACGTTCCAGCAGTCCGGCCTATAACCATGCAGAGCCACCATGGTCGTGCACTCCCTGGAATAGTCTGAGTTTGGCACTCGACACTCACACACACGAATAGCTCACACTAGCTCTCACTACTCGCCCCACTGGCTCAGGCCAGCAGCGTTCACACAACGAAGTAGTTGGCGAGCATCCACTGACTAGTCGCCAAACAGGCAGTCCTTCCCCTTTTTGTAGGCTCTCCTCCCATGCCAAGATCCCCGTGTTCTAAATGGGGTAGTTCCTGGAGTTCGGCATATTATTAATGTGTAGTTCTAAAATTAATAAAATGAAATAAAACAAAATAAAATAAATTAAATCAAGGGACCAACCCCAACGGTCGTATCACATAAAGGTCTTTCACAGTCAGCCACCAGTCCTTTTCATTTTCCTTTTGCGCAGGGCGATGACAGATCCGACGTGGTGGTCCCATAACGGGATACCGATGATCGTCCTCCTCCTTTCAAAACCCGTTGTCGGGCTACCCTTGATGGGTACCTGTGTCCGATGGCAAGGAGAGGACTCATGACCCCTTATAGGAGGTGATGAGTGTCCTACCAATGAGGCCGCGGGTGCCCCCGTTTTGGGACCCCCACGTCGGTAGCACTTCACCTATCGGACTCACGAAAACTCAATACAAAAAGTCGGTCAGTCTAGGCCTCCCGCTTTCGAGTCATGATTTGAATTTGAACCGTTTCGTCCCCCCGCGATGCGACTAAAAGGGGAACTAGGATCAGAACGGATTTGAACAAAAGAGACTAATAAAAGAAAAGGGGAGGGGAAATGAAAGAAAGCTCCAACACCCTCTCAGCTACAAAATCATCCGATTCGACACCTGGGGTAGCCGTCCGAATTCGGACACGGTCAAAATATACAGGTTTTTCTCTTCCCTTTTGTTTTTCTCTTTTCTTTTTATTCCGTTTCCCTTTTCTTCTGCTCCTAGCCCAAATCACAATCATCGTGGCCCGGCGCGCGGCTGAGTTGCCCGTGCTAACCCTTTTACTATCGTGCCTCCAGGCAAACCCGACGGCCATTTCAGACATAGGTCAGCCAGCCACAGGTCAGCCCGCTGTAAGGCAGGGCGCCGAGCTTGCGTAGTCCAACAGGAAAGCCCAATAGTGAAGTTTGTCATCCTGCACAACCCCGTGAGCTGGTACCAGGCATGCAACGGAGGTAGGTGAGCGAGTGTCTGGTACGCAGCGGAGGGCCAGGACACCGCGCCCTCCGACATGATACCAAACCCCCGCCCAGCATCCCCGCTGGGCCAAACGAAGCGGGTTAGTATAAGATAGCGAGTTCCATGATGCTTTCACATACTCTTCACAGTCGTTTTGCAGCAAAACTCTCAAGGCAATCTTGCATTAACGCTTTCCTTTCGCAGTGCAATTCTCTTTTCACCGCCGTATTATCTTCCCACGCATCTAGCACAACCATCTCCTGGTGCAGTCTTTTTTTTTTTTTTTTTTTTGCTGTGTTTTTATTTGGGTCCCACCTCACACCATGCTTGAAGCATGTCGAGGACTGGGGAGAGGAAGAGGTGGAAGAGCAGGAAAGGCTCGGGAAGAGTCACCACCTCACGCAAGGCGCGAGTACAATTCAGAGGAGAAAGAGGAGGAGGTCCGAGGATATGGCTACACAAAGCCACACCCGCGCCACTCTCTCACTAGTTGGCACGAAAGAACTCCATCGCCGACGAAAATGGAGTATTTCCGGAAAAAGTTTGAGGCGCTTTATGGCGCCCCAAATCTTTCCTTCCTTCCGTACTCCCCCAGAGCACCCACTAATCCCACGACAAGCAGGGCCCTAGTGACTGCTCTGTCACCCTCTATTCCGTGTACCGTCTCTCCCTCTTGTCATCTTAATAACTGTATTTTTTTTTGCATCGTCTTTCTTATTTCTTTACTTCAGGTGGAATTCATGGTCGTCTTCTACATCTTGTATAAGTGCAATTTTCTCTCGAATTTCTGAATCTTTCTCTTGTCTTGGCTTTCCAATTCATCCCATAGCATCTCTGGCTTGAGAGTTTGAGTATCTTAAGGCAGGGGATGCAGGTTCTTTGTGAATCAGACCGCTTGTCGGCCACCAAACAAATTTAAGAAGGATTTCTCATTTGCTGCTGATTTGACTTGCCGCTGAACTTTTTCAGCTATGAAATTACCTTGTTCCTTGTCTTGGCAGTGATGCCCAGAATATTGTCCAAATGATATTAACATTTGAGGGCACTCATTCTACCTACCATGTAGAGGATGAAGTATATCAAACCTTTTTTCTCTTCTCTGGCCTGAGTGAGACGTCTTCTCAATTTATCAAGCAACTCTGGGGATACCAAACCCCGTTCCTTTCCTCTGTTCTGAGCGAGGTGCATCCTCACTTCTCAGGTAAATAAAAGGGGGATACTAAACCCCTTTTCTTTTCTCTGGCCTTGGAGCTCTTGAAGTGTCTGCATGATCCTGCAAAACAGTCAGTCTCACAGTCCCAACATACAGACTCCCTGGCAAGCAGTCATCAATCAATAATTAAATAGAAATAAATAAATATAGAAACCCATAGTAAGACAATAAATAAACATAAACAGTTCTTCACACCCAAGAGTTATTGATTGCCTCGGTTTTGGCCCACCACTGGCCAGGAATGACAGACCTTCCGTCAGTCTGACCTACCTCATTCGGCCCATCTCAGGCCAGGACCAATCAGATCATTTGTCTTGATGACCCCTTTAACCTGTCTCCAGGTGAGGACCACCATACCCACTACTCGAGCATGGTGACCATTTGACACTCTCGCTAGGACACTCAGACTATAGCGGGTCTGGTCACCTTATGACAATAGACCTCCCATCAGTCAAACTGTCCCGTACCCGGATTTGACCACTACGGTCGGGGACCGGTGTCAGGCGGCCACAAGTAGTGCGCCGCCTGAAAACGGCAGTTTAGGGGTTTAGGCTCAGGGTTAAGTCCGCGTTTTGACAGTGCTTTGGGATGACCAGGCAGCAAGAATTATGAGAACTCAGGGTACCCCTGATTCTGAGCGCACTGGATTTTAAGAGTGACCCTCAAAGACAGCAAGATGGATGGGTGCACTGAGCACAACTAGAGACCGTCATTTCCGG
>BFEA01000194.1:182762-197669 GCA_003427395.1 Chara braunii
GAGTGCAGCGATACTGAGGGAGAGAGAACAATGTGAGTAAGGGAGCGTGAACAGCGAAAGGGAGGAAAAGAGAAAGTGGGGTGGCACATCCAAAGATTGACTGTGAAACTTACTCTGGCGACCTAGTTGCTGTTCCCAGCTGACTGCTAAAAACCCACCATTGCGTGGCGTGGCTATTGATCGTTGAAACTCACTGCTGTGTGACACCGATTGACTGTTGAAACCCCTTAGCGCGTGAATTGGCGGAATTTTAAATTGATTGCGGAAACGTACTGGTGAGCGACAGTAGAATCACCTTGTTGGTCGAAGCTGTTCAGGAGCGTGACAGGGCGCCCCTGACTTCGATGCCTGCTGGTCGCTGAGGACCTCGGAAGCGGGCGCGGCGAGTGACAGGCGCCGTAGCCCTTGGCTTCAGCGAACAGTAGGCGCCCCCTCCCCGGGTTTCCTCACAACACCGGCTCACCCACCAGTTTTTGGCCAAGGGCGTTGGCTGCCCCGCCTAAATTTTTGAACGTGGAACCCAGTCTAACCACGGTTTCAGGCTCTGGCGAACCTCATTGGATTACAACCTCTGACCGCGGTAGGGTTCCAGCTGACCCATTTTGACCTCATAGGCCAGACTCTCGGAATCTTAGCCTCAGTCAACTACGGAATTCGACACTCGCATCGGGGACGAGCTGACCCTACCAGATTGCAACCTACTGTGGTAAAGCTCTGGCTAACCCCGACAATCAATGCCTCTTTAGGTTAAACAAGAAAATCTCTGGCAGAAACAACCAACCAAGCATATCAAAACCCACACGCAGATCGTTCATGCCCCAAATAACAGGACAAACATTTCTCAAGAGACGTCCCTTCAGTCTCAAGAGGCACTGAACAACAACAAACAACAACCGACAATGCACTTTCTTGAGGCCTCACTTCAGCCTCAGGAGATGCAGAGTGCTGATCACAGAGATGTCCCTTCCCTCATCTGAGAATGCTCCCAAGAAACATTCTGTCAGCCTCAAGGAAGTATAAAAATACTGACCCCAGAGAGGTCCCTTCCCTCATCTGGGACAGTAGATAGGTAACCTAGTCAGGAAACACGAAGTCCCCATGCTGACTACTCTCTAGTCAAGCAAGGTTGAACTTCTTTATACCTATCTTCCTGATAACTCTTTTGGACAGGCAACTTAGTCAGAAGACACAAAGTCTCTCCAGTGACAACTTTCTAGTCAGGTAGAGCTGAATTTTTTTTACGTCCATCATATTTTCTCCTCATCACGAGTTCAACACTGGTTACTCTTGTACCACATCCACGAGTTCTTTTATCACTGCAACTGCACTTTATAGTTATTGACGCTCGTGGATCAATGCGACCCAGTATTTATGACACTTTGATTTCATCGTCTTCATCGCATATGAAAATAATAAAGTCAGTTCAGATGCAGAAATAAATACAGATCACCCGTAAATTTTCTCTCAAAGCCTCTGTGACAAGGTCTGACATGCTGAAAATTGACATACTGAATTGATAATGCAAGAGTAGTCAGAGTATGATGAAGTTTTTGTCTTTGTTGTACCTCTCTGTCTCACTATACTTTTCTCAGTTCTCTGAAACAGCTGTCTTACTGGATGAGTGATTCTTTTTTCCTTTCTTTGTTATCATTGTAGGGACCAAGTGAGGGTCTCTGAAGATAAATTTACGAAGCCTTGATCCTGACACCATATCATGAACTCTTGAGTCATCCATGTCTGATATCTCATAGACTTTGCCTTCTACTTCACATGTGGTTCTGTAGGAACCGAGCTACCTAGGCTCCAATCGCTTGGTGCATTGAGTCTCAAGGGAATTGTCGAATAGGAAGACAATATCATAAACTTTTAGTTTTTCTTTTCTTATTTATCTCTTCTTGTTCCATCTTTCTTGATCTGACAATCTGTTGGTTGTCATTCTCTCTGCAGCATCCATTACTGCTTGATCAACCTCTGATATTTGTCTCATGCTGATCTGAAGAAGTTTTGAAAAAGAATACTTTTTGTTACTCTCTTGACTTGACCATGTTTTGATTATACTCTCAATAGGCAGAGTAGTGTATCGACCATACCACAGAGTGAATGGAGCATAACCAGTGGTTCTCTTGACTGTGATGTTGTCAGCATAAACT
This sequence comes from Chara braunii, assembly GCA_003427395.1. Taxonomy (NCBI): domain Eukaryota; kingdom Viridiplantae; phylum Streptophyta; class Charophyceae; order Charales; family Characeae; genus Chara; species Chara braunii. The sequence continues at coordinate 184,913 of BFEA01000194.1, forward strand.
GCAACTCTGAATACTTTCGGTCAATTACTAAGGTTTCCTTCACACCACTTAGCCAATGAATCTTTCAAGGTTTTGTGACCTCTCTCAACCGGTGCATTTGTTTGGGGATGATAAGTTGTTACATATTGAATTCTGATACCCAGTCTAAAAGTGGTTTTTCTTACAATCTCATTTCTGAATTCAGATCCTCTGTCTGAGACAAACTCTCTGATAAAAGGGTATTTGAGATAAACTTCCTCTATCCAGTCAGTCACTTGCTCGACTGTCTTCCTTTTCAGAGTCTTTGCTTCAACATATCCAGAAAAATTATCCCTCACGTTTGGTATGTATCTCATTTCACCCTTGCCCAAAGGCGTGGTGATAAGGTTCAAGTGGACCCGGCTCCCTGGTTCTACCAGGACAGTGGGAAACAAAGACTCAATCGTTCTTGTAGTAGACATTTTTTGACATAACACACATGACTTACAGAATCTGTAAATCATGTCTCTCATGCCAGGCCAGAAGTAGCGTTAACCGTCTTAGAGTAGGTTGTTTTAGCAGCTTTATGACCACCAGCACCCCCCTCGTGTAAAGCAACAATTATTTCTAATTGTCTTTCTTTCCCACACACAACTCTTAGTGGAGATAAGCCTCATTTGTCATCCACAAAGAGGTGACCTCTCTTTAATCTAAACTTATTCCTTAAGTTTTTGCAGTAATACTACTTTAATCGTTCTTTTTTCATCTTCTTCTCAATCTCTTGATAAATTTCATCATATTCTTCAAAGATAAATAATATCTTTTATTCTTTGTTCTCACTATCTTCCTCATTTTTTAACCAGAACTCTCTCTCAGTTCATGAGCAGCCACAACCGCTGCGTTGATCCTAACATACCAATCATTTTGTTGTTCTTCTTCTTCTTTTTCAATAACTAATTCATAGACATAAGCATCATGAATTTCTCCTCAGTTGTCTCTCTCTTCAAATCGTAAGTTTTACTTGTAAGAACTTTGAGCTTTATAGTCTTTATCGTCTTCCTTATTTAATGAGTTATCAACATCGGCAGATTCTTCGAGTGACCCATCAACACTTTCATCTTCTTTTTTTCTCCATTCAATTCTACCTAGGTCGTCTGCCCGATTCTTTTCAGTGGGAATTTTTTCCAATTTAAAATCAAAAGTTCAAATAAAAGCAATTCACCTGCTTGTTGTTGGATGCACTTGTTGATGCTTTTTAATAACATTAATCACAGCAGATGCATCAGTCCTCAGGATGAATGTTCTTCCAAGTACATAGTGTCTGAAGCACCTGAGGCAATGGATGATTGTCAGCAGTTTTTTTCTAAAATGGGTATAGCCTCTTTCTGTAGAGTTTAGAGTTCTACTCTCAAATCTTAGGGGTCTCTCTTTCTCATTCCCATCTTTTTGGATGAGTACACCACCAAGGACTACTGGTCCCCCATCTGCCTCGATGATGAAGAGTTTTCCCTCCTCATCATCATAGAAAGGCACTCTCAGCACTACTCCTCCATCTTTTTATTTTTCTTGTAAAGTCTCGGCAGCAATCTGTTTTTTTTCAGTCCATGATAAGTCGGCCTCTTGTCTTACCATCTCTCTCAGAGACTCTGCAAAGGCAGCAAAATGAGGAATGAAAATCCTCCAGAGCCCACACACACCCAAGAAGCTTCTAACGCTCGTCACTCATTTGAGTGGGAGAGGCCAGTTCAAAATTTTATCTATCTTCTTGGGGTCAAGGCTCCTACCCTTTGAGAAACATCTAAATGCCAAGATTGTTACCTCAGATTGAAAGAGAAGGGACTTTGGTTCACTGACAGTCAGGTTATACTTATGAAGTCTCTCTAGGATCATCTTTACTCCTTCAGCATGCTCCAAGACAAACTTTCTGATTCCATCAGCAATCAAAGTCTCATCTCTTACTATAGGTCCTTTCACAGGGTTATCATCAATGTAAGGACTTGTTATCTCAGGTGAGATATCCTGCATGACTTGGATCATATCCCTTTGAACCACTGCCACACCATTGGTCCAACCTTGAGGTACCACGCACATTTGAATGAGGCTTTTCGACGTGTGCATAACAGTCATTGACCGGTTAGTGGGATCAATAGGAAACTGATCATAGCCAGAATATAAAACAATTAAGGAATAAATGCATCGACCAACAAAGGATTCAGAAAGGAGATCAACATTAGGGAGACTACATGCGTCACGCACCGTCACTGAGTTGAGTTTCTGAAGATTCTGTATCCATCTCAGTCCTCCCCCTGGTTTCCAAAAGTAAAACCAGTGGTTAGCATATGGTCCACCAACAGGTTCAGCAACATTAGAGACAATTTTCTTATCAAGATACTTTACCACTTTTGTCCATTTTTTCAAGGCATACTTGGTTGGTCAGTCATTCCACGGGATATGATTTACCGTCCAGATTTTTGTCATCTTAATCATATCTACATCCAAACGCCCTCTTTCTTCATCATTAAAAGAGAATGCACCAGAGAACTTTTGACACACTTTTAAGATATATTTTTTCTCTTTAGGCAAAACGAACTGATCTTAACCTATCTTTATCGTGTCAAACCTCTCCCTGGTGACTCTATTACCCAGTTTTGCAGATTCTTTCGATGCTTTAATAATCCTCCTTTCTTTTTTCAGTGCCTCATCATAATCATTTTCAATTAGGATTGTCATTGAGTTCTTCTTTACCCCCTTGGGCTTGTACTTTCTCTTTGACCCAGTTGCTATTTTCCTAAAAAATGGTGAGTTGATGCAAACTTTAATTTTATTTTTTCACTCTTAGCAGTCTCAACAGCCTTCTTGAACGCTTCAATCTGTCCATCCTCATCTTTGAGCTTACCGAGAGTTTTCATCAGCTTCGAAATCTGATTAATATCGACTGAAACTTCCTCCTTAACTTCTTGTTTATCCTTTCCTTTTATCTTTTTTATTTTTTCAACAGATTCTTGTCTTCTGATTGAATTAGTTGACACCTTATGCTTATGATGATGAGAGGTATAGACCATAAAAGTTTGTTCTCGTGCAGTCTCCGAATCTTGCAAGCCAATCCAGGATGACCCATCATGACTGAAGAAATTGACAACTTTCATCCTGTGTAAGAATCACGTGCCCAGAATACAATCATGGTCCAGATCTGGCACCACGAATCTCTACAATTCGATTGACATCATTCCAACCTTGATAGGCAAATTGCCAATAAATCCTGCTACAAAGAATTGTCCAGCAATATTGCTTAATATTTCTTTTGAGGGCCTATCAATGGTCAGGTCACAGACTTTCATAGCTCTCTGAGAGATAAGTATCATTTCTGCCTCAGAATCCACTAGGGCTCGGATTTTCACCTTATTAATGTAGATAGTTAAATACCTACAACCCATGGTTGTGAATCTCATTTTACATCCTGACAAGGTCCTATTGACTTGGCTGGGAAAAACTGATTCCATATAATTAACTTTCATCCTTTTCTTATCAATTAACTTCTTGAGTTCCTCTCTCAACTTTGGTGTTAAAGTTATTGTCTCTTTGAAATACAAAGTCGCTTCCGTTTCTTCCAACATTTCTTTAATTATATTCGTAATTACAATTTCATCTTCCGATTCACTTTTGAGGATAAATTTTATTTTTTTCTCTTGCTCACTCTTCTTAGATAAATGTTCTGGTTCTTGATCATCAAGAATGTCAATTAGAGTCTCTTCAACCTTTCTTCTTTTCTTTTTCTTTGTCATTTGAGGGGTAAAGCATTGAAGATTCCTCACTTCTCCAATCACCTCGTTAGGTTTCATGATGAGTTTCAGTTACAGATCACCCTCGAAAGACATTATGTTAACTGAATAGACAAGCTCGCTAGGTGAGAATGTTACTAACTCAGAAGAAGTCTGAGAAACAGAACTCTCACCCAACGATAGCCCACTTGGAAAAGCATCGTCAGACATGTCTTCTAGTAAAGTTTGAGACTGTAGAGGCAATTCGAACAATGAAAAGGAATCATTGGTTTTCTGCACAAGCTCCTCAGGTAAGTCACCAATGAGGAAGTGAACATTCACATTGGTTTTTCTCTTCTTCTTTTTCTTCATTTTTTCATCATGTTAAAGGGTAAAAAGTCTCATACCTCCACGATGTTTGAGATCTAATTTGTTCCATGAACGGTCACATGCATGACTCATTGCATCTTTTTTATCCACTTCACTCTTTACATCATCTTCCAGCGGTTTACAGTAGGTGGTAGTATGACTTTTTTCACCACAATAATAACAGACAAAGTTTTTCATTGGACGTTTATCATACTTTCTTCTCTCTCGGTTCTTTTTTTCACCATTCCCTCTGTTTTTCGTTGTCTCTGAGGAATTTTCCTTTTTACCATAATTATCATCATCATCCTCATCATCATCTTCATTTTCACTTTCAGCCTTCTTCTTCCCTTTTTCATCAGCAAAATGATTAGCAGGCATGTAATTGGCTATAACTCGTTGAATAAGATTTTCAACACTCAAATTGTTCCCTCTGCTCATACCATTCCCGGTCTCCCAGTCTTTAGCAATTGTATTGATGTAATCCAGTGACCATTTATTGTGTGAGACCGTCGACAGAGTTCTGACTATTGCAACGATTTCATCTCATCTGAGAGGATAGTGTTGAGCTTGATTGACGACAACTTGCCTCTAATTATTTGTAAAATTAGTCAGCAAAATGTGACATCTTTGAGTCTCATCCAAATATAAGATTCTTCTGACCATTCTGATGAAGGTTTGAAGGAAGACATTGAAGGTGTCATACTTAGCTCTTCTGATGTTGAGTAGGTTCTTGGTAGTATTTGAGACAGAGTCTTTCTCAAATTCCCTCTTCATTCTTTCTTTGACTTCTTACTATGTTGTAGCCTCTTCCATCAACTCTTGAACAACTAACCTTGAGTCGGTATCACAATAAGATAGAAGTTGTTTGAGTCATTGTTTATCTGTCAAACCATAGCTGAGCCCAAATAATTCATACTCATCCAGGAAATAATTCACCTTAGGCCCTCTGAAGCACGAAATTCTCTGATCTGGCCTCTTTGCCCTTGCAATACCCGACCCTACTTTTATTGTGTCAACTCTCTCGCCCAGCTCTCGTATAACACCTATTAGAGCCTCTTCATTAGTTCCTACAGAAGAGCTAGGTCTCCCTCGTCGTGCCGTTTTGACCATAGACTTCTTCTGATACTCTCTTCTCTCTCTTCCTGTCACTTTTGTCCTCCCTTTTATTATTTTTCAATCTATTACTCTTCTTGCAAGAGATACATGTTTGTTTCTCCCTTCCCTTGTTTGCTCTACCCCTTGAGAGTTTTGTACATAGAGAGTGTAGGCAATAATAGAGTGGGTGGTAATCAAAGGTAACGCGATTATTCTCAGTCTTCCAATATAATCATCAATCAATTCTCTTTCATCATCCCTACTCAATCTTTTATTATACCATTTCACAGTACCCCGGATCATAAAGTACTATGTCAGGTCTATAATCTCATAGCCAAAGTGCATGACTTATGAACCGTTGTTAATTCTTCTAGCAAGAGAGACTCATTCTCTAGACGAGTGATATGATATTCTCTCAGTACTCTTCATTTTCACCACCTTTAATAAATAATTGGTCTCAGTCTCGTCAGTGGCTGCTCGCAAAGCAAAATCTCTCATCCGATCAAGGAAAGGTTGCAAGAACTCAAGTTCATCCAGAGCAGAGGGGCTCCTGTCTGAAATCCGAAGAGTCTCTTCTGTCTTGACCACTCTACCCTCCAACACAACTTCAAACGTTAGTTGTTCAATGGATCCAGACATTATCAATCATTATGGACAACGCCAGGAGAGGTAGATCTCTGAAAGAGTGTAGTCAGGGATCTCAAACTGGTGTTCAATAGTATTTAAGAGTAAAGACTTTATCATCACTGTGGAGTCACTCTCCCTTGCGTTGCCTACTACGGCAATGGCTTCCAGAAGAGGCGGTCAGTCTCTCCTGTCGTCAAAGCCATCAGTAGTTAAAAAGTTAGGGAGTCTCTCAAATTGCCTTATTCCTTTTCCCCAAGTTACTTTCCTCTGTAATTTTTTCAGCCACTCTTTTATTCTTATAAGACTAATATAAGCTCTCAGCCGACATTCCAAATAATCAATTTTTTTCTTTAGGGATGTTGGAGCGTAAATTCTCACGTCCAGGTTGCCGGTGTTCATGAATTTGACCACTGGAATGTGAAATATTATTCGCCCTCTTACACAGGTCTCGTACCTCAGAATTACAAAGGGATTATTCGACCGAATTACTTCATAAAGTCTACCTCTCACAACAGTTATCCTTGTTGCTGAGAGTATTCTTCTTGAACCCTCTTCACCTTCTATACAAAATTTTTTATGACTGACCAATTATTCCTTGAAAACATAAGCCCCTCAATAGGTGGAGACGGTATCCCAATGAAAAACCTAACATAGGTACTCCAAAAGAAGCTCTCGCCTACTTGTTCAACTCTTCTTTTTTCATCATGCACTATATTTGACGCTCGTTGCCAACATCGACCACTTCTACACTCTTGAAATCTATGTCGTGGCACATAGATCCCAATATCAAACTCATCAAGGTCAATAAAATAGCAGGTAAGAACATACATACCATCATGTTTCCATCACAGATTATTTAGTGCCTCATACCTTACGATTTCGTAGGGAATCACCGCTCTCCTTGTTATAGAATTAAGAAAATAAAGCAGTTTATCATAATTTTCCTTACTCAGCTTCCTATATCCACTTCCCAACCTAATTCAGGGTCTCATTTTTGAAAGTATGTCTAGTCGACTCATTTGTGGCTCTGGTCTCTTCTCACTTTGAGTGCAAACTCAATCATAGCAGACCAGTTGTTTCTTGACAAAATATCCGGTAAAGGAGGAGCAGGGAATCCCTCAAAGACAGCAAACTGAGTAGATCCAATGAAACACTTATTCTCTCTCTCAAGTCTCTTTTTCTCTTTCAGTACAACTTCCTCGGCGAATCCCTGGCATCTTTCATAGACAGCGTCATCACTTTTCTCTTTAGGAACGTAAATTCTTACATCATATACGTCCAAGTCTGTAAAGTAGAATGTCAGGTCATAAAACCGTTTCTGCTCCCATCCACTCTCGATCATCGCATGCTTGACAATTTTGTATGAGAACACTTCTCTCTCACTCAGAGCATTCAGTGATCTAAGACACTCGACTTTTTCCTTGCTTGGATCTGAACCTCTGGCAAATTTCAGTCTTCTCTGTCTGATTTCTTCTGTTGAAATTTCTCTTGTTCTCATGACCGCCTTCTCATTTCTTCCATCTCAGTACCATGTTAATTATTGGCAACCAATTACTTTCGTTACATTAGCTCTCATGAATAGGAGGAGTTGAAATTATCTCATAGATTACAGGCATTAACCCCCATTCCACTTTCTTCTTTCGTTTAATTAGATCTGTCTTTTCGTCGTAGATAAAATGAACAACAATTTTTCATAACCAGTTAAAGGTCTCACCATCGTTGCAGTCTCCCTTTTTGACGTAGGGACGAATATCATAGATATCTCCCTCCATGAAGTGAGTCAGTACTACACAGATGGTCGAACTGCCAGAGTGATAGACCCAACAATGTTCACACTGATAGGGAAATACCCCTCTAATGGTAAATTTTGAGAGTCATTTCAGTGAATCAGCAGTTAACATTCTTGATGGAATCTCTTACCCTCTGACTCGTCCTCTTCTTTCTCTGTTTCTCAAGGGCATCAAAGGTTCATAAGGCATACATGTGATCAAGCCTGATCCTCTCCAATTAATAACGTCAGTCTCCTTCTTCAGTCCAGTGTGGTACCTCACACATGAAGAGATGAGACCAGTTAGCGACTGGAAATTTTCAATAAAGTAATGACTCACTCAAGATGTCAGAGTCATTCTAAAAATCCAGATATTGTTAACAGTTCTCAAATCCTAATCAACGCTCAAAATTGTTGCTGACCCAGGCTCGTTCCGGACACGAAAAATTTTCATATCCCCGACAACAGCGTCATTTTTGTTGCATTTTTCCTAGTCGGGCCTCTTTAGGCAACCAGAAAGCCAACAGGCTGTCACGCAGGATTTGGATGATGATTGTTATAAATAAAATAAATTAATTAAAGCAAATCCCTTCCTGTATTGTGCGTTTGGCTTCGAGCAAGACCCTTCAATTGCGGTCTTCGTCGGTCCCCGGTCTTAGGAATCTTTTATTTTGATTCGGAACAACAAGGAGTTATGCAAGTAATGATCATAAAAGTCTGATATGTCATGCATGCATCAATTTTGCCAATTTTCTAATTTTGAGAACTGTGACAAGATCATCAAAAACATAACAATCTGGCAGAGTCAACGCAAAACAAGCAAGACTAACTGACTCAGATGAATGAGGGAAGCATGAGAACTCATAATAATCTCAGAGAGTACACATGAGGAGAGCATGTCCAACACTAATCAAGAGTCGTCACTCATCCCTCTGGTTAGTACAGTCAATCTCTCATCTTGCTGTGTATTTCCCCGTACTTTGAGCCAAGTCTCTGTGCCCTTTGAAGTTGTGGTCTCTTGATGTGAAGCCATCTGAAGCCTGTTAGCTTAGTTTCCTTGCCTCTCTTCAAGTAGAGTATCGGATCTTGAATAGTACCTTCTGCGAACTCGGTATGAACAACAAAAATAGATAGTTCACCTTGCTTGAAACCAACTGCACTGACATACCGGTGTTGGAAAGCATCTTTTGAAGCAATTATGTTGAGACTCGTCAAAACCGACTGCTCCACCGAGAAGGACTGAACTGTACTCATTTGCAAGTCAGGTGTTAAAGTTGATTAGCTCTGACTGGAAGGTTCGAGTGACCCGGATGACTGAATGTTGATTGAATACTGACTTAATACTGATTGGATACTGATTGAATATTGATTGAATACTGATTGAACATTGATTGAATATTGATCGAGTATTGCCCACTTGATAGCGACGTTGAGTACTGCTCTCTGGTGACAGCGCTGAGTACTGGGGTATTGAATCAACGAACACTGGCCATGTAGTGACGGAATGTTGAGAACACTATTCTCTGTTGGGTGGCATTTGATACCTAAAATGCTGATGGGGAAGCTCTGACACTTTTACACTCATGCGAGCCTTGCCCTGGCCTGTTCCCTCGACTCTAGCCACGAGTCGGTGCTGTGCAGTTTGCCACCCTAATTGCGGAAATAAAACACGTTCTCAACGAAACTTTCTTTCTTAACCCTCCGGACTGCATCCTTTCTCAAGATCATTATCAGATGCTCCGTTCTCAAAATAACCTCATTCTCCCAATCCTCATGTTTCCCCAGAGTAACCCCACAATTCATTACCAAAATTTTACCTTCCGTCGTGTTTCACTTCCACTCTCCAAGGTTTAGACCCTATGTAAGGTGGTCTGCAGAAGTCTTTGGTGGGGCTATGATTAGGTAGGAGTCGATAACAAGGTAGGTAACGCCCACTGACGAGGAATACTCTAGGGAGTGCCTACCCCTGTTTTAGAGTCTTCTGTCACGGACTTTCATCTTGTGGCGGTCCCAGGGTTGATTAATAGAGAACATGCAGGACCCCACTCCGAGCTCTAATCGTTGAACCTCTTTACAAGGTAAGATATTGTGCCTTCTTGAGTCTCGAGAGACACCTGAATGCGCGGCTCGAGCTCTTGAGGGGTACCCAGGGCTTCGGGCTCTGACGACAATTGTTCACTCAGGCTGACATCAACGAAAAGGTTTTCTTTTCTTTGTCCCCAGTCGTTGTTGCAGACTCGAAAGGTAGTTGCAGTGAGACGAACTTGACTGCCCAGAGACCCTCAAAGGTTCTCATAAATTGGTAATGTGTTTCCCTAAGGTTTCCACTTCCAGATTGCCTCGTCCGCTTCTGTCCTCTCAGTTCTCATCTTTGCACTGTATAAGTGACGTGTACATCACGTGAGTGTTTACACTTGGCACATTCACATTCTTTCCGATGTCAGTTGCTCAGTTGGACAAACAATTTAACTCCAAGAACAAATAATTAGAATAATGGGATACTTGCCAGCATCCAGGGTCTTACAGGCAGCTGAGTGTTCATCATGATAAGTTCACTGATCAAGAGGGGGCTGACCTTATCACCCAGATACTCCCCATTAGTAACTGCTCGTTGTTGCGTCCGACACTTGGGTCCCGAAACTAATAATTCACCGCCAGCAAAAGATTTGACAGAATGCGGCCACTCCTCCTCTGCAATCACAGTAGCTATTGTTTGCTGCTCAGGTATTTTCAAGTTATCTTTTGATGGGACAGGATGATAATTGAATACCGATCTCGGGTTTGAATAGGGTCATAGGAAGCTTGCCTTTTCCCTGGTGCTTTTCTGGAGGTTAACGAACTGCAAGAAGCATGATGGTAACGTTCAACGTCAAATCCTCCGCTACTAACCTTCAGATCGCTCCCTGTGTCTCAAGTGTATAAAAAGGGCAAAGTTCGCTGAATCTATGGTCATCCTATACTCTAGGGTGGCAAACAGTTCTATGAGTGATCAGCGACCACTAGGAACAAGCTCCGACCAGTATGGGGTACGGAGTTGAGTGGTTACCAAACACTCAAATAGATTATGGCCAGGTGCGACCCCAAGTCGTCTTTGGTGACTAGTTAAGGTAGCTCATTTGATCTTTCAAGATATGCTTCAGGTGATGATCAGAGTGGACCTCTCAGTCTTGACCGAACTGACTATTGTGAGGGAAACAGTGTCTGACGCTAACCCTGATAAGACTCTGCTCGCACACCACGGCGAGTTTTACGAGGGCCTCAAACTCGAGATCCACCCATACCACACGGAGAGGACGAGGGTACCACGTAAAAAAAAAAAGACAAAATACTTGATTACTGATACCCTGGGGAAACACCTCGTACTCAAGAGCAACGGCCTCGGTTACTGGTTGTAACTATAAATAGTAAGATGTTCTACAGCGCAGAGTTCACCAGAGTTCAATACTACTACCCCGAGTAGAAGGTCGGATTCAATTCAACGTATTTGCCCCAGACACGGAGCTGCAGGTGACTCCTACTCGTTTTGCCCAATAGGCAGGGATCTACTAGGGCATTTTCTTCTGTCCTTTTCACTGTTTTCAGCAGAAACCTCACCCTCTTTTTTGTATTGGGTGAAGTAATTTACAAAACGTTCAACCCTTTGCGTTTTACACGACGGACTAGGCCCCTAACCCTCTCTCATGAATAAGACAGAACGCTTGAATTAGCAATTTGGTCGAATAGATGAACAAATAAAGAAGAGTCTTTCTTTCCTTAGCACAGAGAAAATGCCACTCAGAACTTATCTTTCTTGTTTACACCGCTCCTGATGAAGGTAGCGAGATCCTCAATCAATTGTAGGGAGGGATGGCACTAAAGTTTTCCGTCCCCTTCCTTGAATACCATACTGGACACCATTGGCAACGTCAGTTCCATCTTGTAGTCGTGTTCAAGGAGGGGAGGGGAATCACGGAAGGGTTGCAGATAGGCTCAAATCAATAGGGGCACATGGCAAGCAAACAATTGCTGGAAGAGATCAAGCGCATTATCCCGAACTCGCCCGTTCGGCGTAGGGGAACCGAGTGCCCATTTACGTGTAGAGTTTCACTAACAGTTTCTTCAGATAAGACCTCACCTTTCAGTCAGCCCTGGTTAATCATGAGATTAGTCCCCATCCAACAGGTATTTTGTGAGCAGATAAACAATCTTCCTCAGGGTACGTTGATTCTTGTCCATCCATCACCCATGCATACATACCAAGAAAAGTTGAAATCACGCCTCTTCTTGGAGAACATAAAGAGAAGATCTCGTATTAATCCAAGCTAGCAAACTTGGACCTATCAGTCAAGCGTGGAAGTCGGAATACTTATGATTATTTCCTCCCTAATCTACTCATCCACCTACTAGCCTCACCGTTGACCAAGAAAACAGGAAACTCTCATTGTTTCTCTAATTTAGTCATTCAAGCACCTGAAACGGTCATCTCGTGAACATTGACGAATGGGTGATCAACGTTCTTCGACCGTAGTTACCAGTAATCCATGTCAACTGATGATGAGTGACTAGTAAGGGATGACTCATCCTGCTGATCCAGGGTCAAACGATCTACACTCGTAAGAGGGATCGAGAGCAGAAGAAGTACCTATCAATCAAGTAATTATCGACCTGCTGAAATCTTTCTGCGTTAACGCCGTAAGCCAGTACCTTGAATAGAAGGGAATTTGAGTTCTCCGAGCAGGAAAAGCTGCGCAAAATCAGCGACTTTCACATTTGCCCTCGTCAACCTTTTCTCCTTTGTCAGGTGGCCTTAAAAGTCCACCTACCCTTTTAATGCCTCTCAAGCCCCTATGCTTGCCAACTCCAACAGGCCATGATATTCTCCTGCATGTGACAGTCACCGGGAGGACAAGGGCAAGTGAGCATGTTGTCTCGTTCGTAGCCGCCGCTTGTTGATGTCAACTGATGCACCAGTTCGCATTCTCAGCCGAAAGCACATCCCTTGTCTTTTAGGGTCAGGAGCAAGGTGCGACTGTAGTCGCAAAAATGGGAAGACAGTGTCAACCGCTACTGTCGCCTAGTGACACCTGCATGGATCGCGCGCCTCCCCCCTCCCCTGCTCACACTCACCCTCGACTTTGATTATTCGGTTCTCTCTCTCTCTCTCTCTCTCTCTCTCTCTCTCTCTCTCTCTCTCTCTCTCTCT
>BFEA01000194.1:207370-249495 GCA_003427395.1 Chara braunii
GAGAGAGAGAGAGAGAGAGAGAGAGAGAGAGAGAGAGAGAGAGAGAGAGAGAGAGAGAGAGAGAGAGAGAGAGAGAGGGTTGTCATGACACTAGGACCCTTTGGACTGAGTGTACTCGTAAATACATTCAGCTACAGCCAGAAAAAGTCCGACTGTGAGTATGCCCCATTCTACCAGCGGCTCGATCAATAGCCGCAGCGGCCCGATGAAAAATTGCAGCGCCCCGATGAAAAACTGCAGCGGCCCAATGAAATCCCCGCATGAGTGGTACTGGTGGTGCTCGAGAGGAACAACGCTTGTCAGATGAACTTTCCACTGTCTCGTCCACATCGGACACGTAGCAATCCTTCAGCCCATCTAGACTGTACACATTTGCCGTCCAAATTCCACCACTTCTCCGGAGTCCGGATTCAAACACTTCTGCGGAGTCCGAATTCAAACACTTGTGCTGCAATTCCAAAACAATGCCCGAGTATACTTTTCCCCGCCTTTTGACTGAGATCAAACGTAGTATCTGTTCTCATCAGTGTAATATATCTGATCCAAAACAATAGCCCCAAGTGTAAAAATCTCCGCCAAAATGCCTTCCTCCTCCTCCTCCTCCTCCTCCTCCTCCTCCTCCTCGTCATCATCATCATCATCATCATCATCATCATCATGTTTATCATCATCAGCTTCATCCAAGCCCTCCTAATCCTTAACATCATTGTAATTTGTATACTCCTTATAGATTCATCAATCCCTACCATCCTCCTCCTCCTCCTCTTCTTCCTCCTCCTCCTCCTCCTCGCTAAATTTATAGCACGGCAAGCATGAACACCTTCCTCTTCTCCACATAACAGACCAAACGAGAGCGCCTCCTGGTCCCCTCCTCGGAGCAGAGTATGCACAAGTCTCATGGCAACCTTATCATTACTATCCGTAGCGCAAATAAGTTGCTGAGCCATGCAAGCAGTCCGATTCACAAGGCCGTGCACCCAGCATGTAGCAGCACCAGTTCAGTACAAAAAACACACCACTCCCTCCTGCTTCTCCTCCGCCGTGCAAGCAGTTGTCCCATTCAACGGACTAAGCACCCAGTGTGTAGCAGCACCAGTTAACGACGGGACCACACCACTCCCGCCTGCTTCTCCTAGCATCATTCGGCTCGTCCACTGGCAGTTCCTTCTTGACACCAGCCTGTCCCTAAGTCCTCCTCCTCTTACCTTTTACTACCTTGCAGAAAGCAATAAACACAGGAGCAATTCCCTCTAGGCTAGGCTAGCAAACACGCTAGTAAACATGAATCTCCTGATTCTAAGTGGCATATACAAACAAAAGCAGCCATGACATTCGCAAAGGCCATCTGCCGTGATGGAAAACACGTCAACATCCAGCCATCATAACCACTGACACCTGCTGCTGTAACAAAGAACTCGTGGCTTTTGATCGCGAGTTTGTTTGCTGCTGCTGCTGCTGCTGCTGCATGATCGGTCTGTCCGAGATAATTCACAACAAGAAAGCAGGCCATCACAGAGGACCCATGCTTGCAAGGACGCAGGCAGCATTGCCCGATGGCAGCGCAAGGAAGCAAGGCCGGCTGCTTCAGCCACACAATCCGTCCGTCCGAGCTAATCCCCAACAAGAAAGCAGGCCACCATGGAGGACCCATGCTTGCAAGGACGCAGGCCACATTGCCCGATGGCAGAGCAAGGAAGCAAAGCAATCACGCAGGACCCATGCTGGCAAGCATGGGCGCAACATTGCCACGTGGCAGAGGATTTCCATATGAATGCTCATCACTACGGACCCATAAATCACCTCTCTGCCCAAACAACACAGAGAGCTAACGATTCCCCCTGCAAGAAAGCAATCCGTCATGCAGAGCGTATATGCAAGGATGCGTGCAGGCATCATTTCCACGTGGCAACGTTCATGACGCCTGACTCGTGAACCAGTCTGCCCAACTCATGGGCTGGATCAGCATCGTGCTCTACTAAAACCCCTAAAACCCCTCCACTGCCCCACAGTGAAAACAGGCCCGGGAGAGGGGAGGCATAGAGGGGTGTACGACCTTTTGACCCCCACAATTACCCAGATGGGTTAAACCACCAGTACCTTTGGCCACCACCTTCTTTACTGCCCTGCACGCCAAGCCCTGCCGAGCCTCCAACCCCCGAAAGACACCCTGCTGATCCGCCCACGACCCCCGCACGGCCACAATTGGAAAAGAAGTAGCAGGCAAAGGTACTGGTGGTCTAAAATTGGATACAATTCCAAGACCCACACCCACCCGCCCCGCAGTACATTGCCAGTAAAGAGAATGACAGACTCTCCCGCACACACGTGCGTGGTCTGTTGCGGTGAGTCCTGTCACCATTGTTTGACATAAGTCAATCTTCTTGCTCGGTTGACTGTAGATTGCTGTGATTTTGCCAAAAACGACTGCGATTCCTCAGCATATCGCCGAGTTTGTAAACGCCAGCCAGCTCGCACTGCATTCCTGGGCAGGCGATCCTCTAAGGGGCAAATTTTCAAAATAAACCCCGGCCAACATGAGTCCTGTCACCATTGTTTGACATAAGTCAATCTTCTTGCTCGGTTGACTGTAGATTGCTGTGATTTTGCCAGAAACGACTGTGATTCCTCAGCATATCGTCGAGTCTGTAAACGCCAGCCAGCTCGCACTGCATTACTGGGCAGGCGATCCTCTCAGGGTCAAATTTTCAAAATACACCCCGGCCAACATAAGGTCTTGACAATCATGTGGCATCGCAAAGCTTCTCATGACCAACTTTCAAAAAGTCTGCCGGCCTAGACATCAACCATAACAGGTGGACGATGAATGAATGCGCTGCGCACATATTACCACTGCTCCTCATAAACACAGATCCAAAGTTCAAATCCGACCAGCAGAAGAGGTCGGTCAACATTCCAAAGTTCCAATCCGACGGGGGAAAAAGGAGTCGGGATTGCAAGCGGTAGTAGATTATGGTCCACACTCCACGACTCACCAAATGTGCAAAATGAGAACGAGTCTTCCGCTAGGACATTGAAAGATGCACGGGCATATTTTGTGTCTTTTGTGCATGTCGTGAGTGGTGGAGGCCCTATCCCAGGACGTCTGCAACAACGCACTACAAATCATTCCCCCGCCTGTCTGCATCGTCATGAAATTAGACACTCCCAAGAGGAGGACAATTTTGGAATTTCCAAAATCCCCAAGGGAGAGGGCGTTTTCGTTATGATCCCCGCATTCTCCTCCTCCAACCGGTCAAATTCCCCCATTTACCCCTCCTGCGAGGCCCAATACGGCTACAGGACCCTGAGACATACCGTAGGCTTTTCGGTTGCCAGTCCTATTTTTAGATCTGGCCAAGTCCGTCTACCGGTTTGAGAGGGTACCCGAGGTGACCACACGGTCCTTTCCTAGTCTCTATGTATATGTATATAGACTTCACAGCTCTGGTACCGTCGCAATCAGACTCATTCGGCAGCTGACTGATCCGTGCATCAATCAGATCCAGCCGTTCGTCGTGTGCGAGTCCGTTAGATGAAGTCCCCCCAAATTCCAGCACGGAGATACATCCTGGGATCCCCACTTGGCAGTTATATCCATACGAATAGCATCGCTCGAACGCCTTCAGGCCAACGCGAAGTTTTTCTCTGCTGCTTCGTTTGTATTGTGTCCCTTTCGTCCTCGAGAGTACACCGTTAGAACTCTCCCCTTGTTGAGCCCAGTAAGTGGTCGACAGGACGAGACGTGCTCATCAGTCAAGTGCCCGTCCTAAGGCGCCAGCGCCACGACTACTTAACCGGCAAGAGAAGAGAGATTGGAAGCAGAGGCTAACATGTCGGAGCAGTCTCTCTCAGGAGCCCCACGCGGAGGAGGAGGAGGAAA
Organism: Chara braunii; assembly: GCA_003427395.1. Classification (NCBI taxonomy): domain Eukaryota; kingdom Viridiplantae; phylum Streptophyta; class Charophyceae; order Charales; family Characeae; genus Chara; species Chara braunii. The sequence goes on from BFEA01000194.1 coordinate 211,251, forward strand.
ACCCTCGCCAACGATCCGAACCCAAAGCGACAGTTGTGACAGTACAGCTGGCATTTCACATTCCCTCCCCCGACAAGAAACCGATCAGGGTGGGGGGGAGGAGAGGGGGGGAGGAGGGGGGGGGAGGGGGGGGGAAGAGGTGGGATGGACAACCAGCAGCTCTCCAAAATCTCCCCTAAGTGTCAGCACTCGTGTCAAAATCTGCGCGCGGTCTTGGACCATCTATGCCGGGAATGAAACCATCCGTCTCAGAGTAAACCCGCACTACTGAAGGACTTTACAAGATGTATCTGCCCGTAACTACTGGAGGTGGTAGACGTATCTGACCGCAATTACCTCCAGAGTTCAGTTGAAAAGTTCCTGACGTGAGTGTGAGTCCCAATTCTACTTGCCATGATCGAGGTTTTCGGCACTGAATGCCACCTCGACCGGCCAGCACCAGGTCCAGAATCCAGAATCAGAACAGATTGTCCCTACTAGCACAAGGACCAAAATCAGGACCTAAATCAGGACCAAAATCAGGACCAAAATCAGGACCCTGGACGAGGATCCGGACCAGGATCAATAAGCTGGACATCACGACTTGGGGCATCCGCACCAAGAGAATGGACCTGGAAGATAGCAGCAGATCAGATTACAAATCCGAGCTCGAAGCAGGGCAGAGCAGAGCAGAGCGTAGGCAGGCGGCAGCATGACGGACGGACCATCGTGCGCGGGCCAAGATCGCATATCATTCCTGGCTTGCTAGAGTGCTGCGCAGCAACCGGACCGGGATCGGGAGCGGGATCAGGATGGGGATCGGGACGGGCAGCGGGATCGGATCGGGATGCGGATCGGGATCAGCAATGGGGATCGCGATCGGAACCCTTTGGCTCGTAGCGGAGCAGAGCAGTACCCCTGGAGCAAAAAGAATATGCTTGAAAAAAGGAACCAGGGTTTGAAATATTGCTCAGAGGCGGCGTAAAACCAGGACCGAAGAAAAAACAGGTCCACGTTCTTCGGTCCTGGGAGGATTCTTGTTGTTCCTAAGTAGTGTGTGGGATCAGCCCCTTCGAATCAGTCTGGTCGAATGAAAACCCTAGAATTGCGGGAGGGCGCAAAATAGTAATAAGCTTCTCATCCCCCTTGCTCTTTATATGGGGTCCAAATAAGCTTGGACGGATCGACTTCCAATCCTGGCCGTCCAGCCGCCTTGAGATGCCGATCTAACAACTTCGGATCCGCGCAAATGACATGCTGCCCCTTCCTGTACTGAATGAGTTCAAGAGACTGAAGCGTACTGATCACGTCCTCCGTCTTGATTGCCGTCATGTCGCTCAATTCCTTGATGGACACGTTGCCCTTGTGTTTCTTGAGGATGTCCAACAGAACCCTAGTCCAGTAGCCTCTGTAGCTGAGCAAGCCGAGATCCGACAGAGGCCTCTCTGGGGTCCCCACTTTCCCCTCTTTCTTGGACAGCTCGTACGAAAAGGCGATCAAGAATTTGCCGTATCCTTTGCGTTGGTACGGTGGCAGAGTCAGAATGCAAGCAAGATTGTACCCCTCTTCCGAATGCTTCTCCTTAGAGAAATACCCCACCATGTGGCACCCTCTGTCATCACACTCGCACAAGATGTAGAAGAGGAAAAGATCGACGTCGTAGTACAGAGTCTTATGATCCAGGAATAGCTTGGCCAAATAGCAGAGGTTCTGGCAGTAGACTTTGTTCTTCTTGCCGTCGACCTCGAACATGGAAAGGGTCCCGTTTCTGTAGATCTCGTCTCCAGGGGGGTGCTTCAGATCGCACTTCTTCATGTGCCTAGAGAGTTGCTCTCTCCTTTTCAAGAAACTAAGGCAAAACTCGCAGAAAAACAGCTTGCTGCAGTCGCTGAATTCTGGCGGGAAGGGGGAAAAGTACCACGTGTCCACCTCGTACCTCCCCAACTCGATTCGGCTGATGTTCTTCACTTTGGTGAACTCCTCGTGCTCTCGCAAACTGGCTGCGTCGAAGTCCTCGTGTCCTTCTTCCACGTGGGTCTCGTCTATCTTCCGCTTCTGCTGACGTGTCATCTTCGTCGTGCTTGCGTGGCCACGTGACGGAAGATGGGACACGGCCACTTTGTCGTCAGGCTTCTCCTCCCCTCCAGTCTCCACCGACTCCAGACTCAGCTGATCTAAGGTCACCCATTCGTCCAGCCTCCTGTTAAACTCCGTGTAGTGCACGTAATACTCGTAATCGCTGGGGCTGCTCCCGGTTTTCCGCTTCTCTATGATCTTCACAAGGTGGAACTTGTCGTCTCTCCACTTGCAGAGCACGCGGGTGTTAATATCGAGAGGGAGGGAAACGTTTTTGCGCCGCGGCTTGGCGGAGGACGGCGCTTCTTCCCCGTTGGAAAGCGACAGCGACGCCATGGCCGCTGAGGTGTGGAACCCCCCCGCGGAGTGGCCATTGACCGCCGCCTCGGGGGGTGCGCTCGCGCCACCGCCGCCTGCGGCGGCCGTGGCCCCGGCGGTGGCGGAGGTGGAAGACGTAAGTGGAGATCTCGCCGTCCCCGACGGCGTCGTCTCCCCGCCCGCCATAGCCCCCCCCGCCGCCATAGCATCATCGCTCCCTCGCCCGGGGGTAGCCAGTATCATTCCCCCCCCCGTCGTCACTGTCACCTGCTGCACATCTAGAGTCGAGACGGGAGAGGAAGATGAGTAAACCCCCGCGCCGCCACCGCCACCTCCTCCCGTCGTCAATCCCTTCGCCCCTTTGCCTTGACCTTGACCGCTGCCCGCACGAACACCTCCTCCTCCTCCTCCTCCTACCCTGTCTCTATCTCCAGCCATGTCTGCCGCTCCCATCGACGTCAGCATGGACGGCCCATCGCTCGAACTCGGCGACGCCGTTCCTGTCCCGTTGGCCGTTGCCACGTGGACTGCGCTTCGCGCCATCGAGTCCAACGTCGACCCCCTGAGTATCTGGTTCGTTGCAATTGCAACAGTTCCTTCCTCCAGAGAGAGAGAGAGAGGGAGAGAGAGAGGAGGGAGACACTCCCCAACCCNCCCCCCCCCCCCCCCCCCCCCCCGAGCTTGCCAAACCTATGCCGAACCTACAGTAACCCAAACCGAAGCTAAACCGAACAAGGCGGCTAAACACGAAGCCATTCCAAGGGCGGCGGGAAACACGAACCCCGAATTGAAACCGCCGTACGGAAACTCCACACCCCTTCCCTCGTCAACAGTGCGTGTCAGGGCGAGTCGAACCCAGTAGGAGCACAACACCCACCCACCCCAGCACCCCAACCACTTCCCGCCGCAAGGACAGCACACTAACAAGAGAATACCATGTGAGCAATACCTGCCACCCGTTCCCCGCGTGCGAAAACGGTTTTTCCTTTCCCGCCTCGTGTGAACGGAGAACAACTCGCTGATGAACAACAGCATTACCCGTGCTTCGCTCGCCTGGGAGAAACTGTTAAACAAGACGAGACGTAGTCGTCAGGAAAACCGTGACCCAAGATAAACTACCCATAGGAAAGTCAACCAACCCGTCAGGGATATCCTCGTGTGAACGCAACCTTGGTCAGAACCTCCGCCCATTTCTTCCCCTCTTAACCGGAACTAGAGCCAGCAGGCGAAACCAGAAAACGCGATATCGACTCCTTTTCGTTTGACTGAAACTGGATTGATTGGTCGGCGGTGCGCTCGCCGCTTCCCCACAAAATGGCTCCTGCTGACTCAGCCCACTACGCCGCCTCAGCGGCGAGGTTCCACTGGCGCCAGTTCTCGTTTCTGGCAATACATCGCAAGATCGATGGCCAGAAATAGAGAATCCAGGTGTGTGGCACCTTGCCCCAAAGGAACAGGCATACGGTCTAAGCGCGCTCCACTGGAAATTGCAAAGCCATGTCTTATTGGTGCTATGTCCGTGCTAAGTTGGCATGAAATAGTGAGTCTCGCAACGAGATTTCATGCTTTCCAAGCCGGACCATACCATCAATGTGAAATGAAGGGGTGATGGGATTTAATTGTGTCATTCCATTACTGTTAGGGAGGTGCCGGACTTACTGGTTGTCAGTGCCCAAATTCTGGTTGTCATTTTGGGGTTTAGGGATATTCCTAAACCACAAAGGTTTGTCCTTCGGGACATCCTTTGAACCACCAGCTCACACGAGCCTAAGTTGACGAAGCCGCCTTCCAAGCCTTGCGAGCCTGCGACTGTGCCTTTTCAAAGTGGCCTGCCACTTTTGCTACTGGCCCAGGCCAGAAGCCAAGTGCTCTCAACCGGATATAGGTAAGCGCACTCCTTAGGTTTGCGTGAAAGTGGCCTCAAACAGTTTTCTCAGAATGACTGCATTGCCAGCCCCAATTGGGTGGTGTTTTATTGGTTTTGGGGGGCTATTCACATGAGCGGCGATAATCGGCTTTTCTTTTTCTCCTTTTTTTGTGTTTGAACAAGCGAGGCCCATCTACTCGGGGGGGCGGCAGTCCAGTTGTGTATCACCAGCAAGCATAGACATAGAGAAAGGAAGAGAAGATATCCACTTTTCACATTATGTTTTACTTGTGGTTCAGCCCAGTTAGGACCAGACCCCACTGGTGCTATGTTCAGGGATGGAAGGCATGAACCAAGCCATAATGACGACCACAAGTATGGCTTCTTGCAGGGAAGAGCATGCCATTGGCCCAGATTCCAGTCCCAGATCTCTGCACATCCTGATGAGAAGCAGATGTGCTGTGACAATCTTTTTTGGGTGTGCTGTTTTTTTGGTTGATGGGCTTGCCCCTGATTTTTTATCTTTTCTGCATCAACTTGAAGGAGCAATTTTGAAAGTTGCAGAAACTCTTCAGCATAGCATTATCATTCCTGCGCCTTAGCGAGCGCACATATTTTTGAATTTTTGCTGGTTATTTGTGTCCATGGGCAGAGCATTTTCATTCCCCCCTCCTGTGCAAGCACATGTATTTTTGAATTTTCTATGCTCATTCATGTGCATGCCTTCTTGCTGCAGCTTTCTTGTTTTAGGATTTTCGCTGGTTATTTCTTGCACGTTAGCGAGCGCACATATTTTTGAATTTCCGTTAACGGAAGCCGCCTTGACGGCGCGAGGGTAAGGATATGAGCGTTACATGTGCGAGATGATACATGGTCTGTACCTAGACCTAAGGTTCTTACCCTCTAGCGAATGGCTTAGAAATATGGCTAATGTTGTTGACGCTTATGCCAGTTCTCATGAGTCAGACGAAATAGTTAAAGATTGGGATGAGGTTCGGGCAGCAACATGTTGGTAGAGGTTGCCTCCATATCTAACAAGCGCTTCCATCGTTTAACCAAAAAAATTAAGGGTTCATCTATGGCCATCTTACTCTTGAGTGCGAGTACATGACTACTAGAAGTTGCAACAACCCCTACTATCGACCTATAGCTTTGTTTAAACTTTTTGTCTGCGGCTGTGTGTTGTTTATTGTATCCCTAAGGTCTAAAGCCTTGCGATGTGGGCGATTAAAGAGGTAGTGTAATTGAGTATTGACAACATTATTTGCCCTTATTTGTAAAGTTTTTTAGGCTACAGCCTGATGTTCTATTGCTTGTATGCATGTTCAGACCAGCAACAAAATCATGGTTGAAGAAAATTAACTAACTAAGAACCTGCTTTGGGGGAGGTCGTGCCTCACGAAGGTGTTGTTGTGCGACTCAGTACATGACTCGATGACCCTAGATCTTCATGTCTCGTTGTTTCGCATAATGAACTTGTCTAAATTCGTACATGGCTACCGCAACTTTAGCTTCATGAAAAGGTGGGATGAGAGGGTCATATCGAGTATGCTTCCATTCTTCGTTTGTGAGGACCTGAGCGGGGAAGTACGTACTTTCTTGTTGAAGTCACGAACATGGGATGAGTTCGAGAGCTCTCTGAGGGTAAGCTTTTTCAAAGGAGGAGTTATTAACCAACGTCATGAAATCCTTCAAGTTACGCCGGTGGTCGGAGATGCGTCAACGCAAGGAGAATCGACCGGTGAACAAAATATATTTGGGATATTATAAGAGAGGATGGTACGATTGAAAGAAGTCAGGAGAGGCAAGCGAAAAATATCCGAAAGATTATCGGACAAATCGACAGATGGAGATGGGGAGAAAACAGATAGTGATGCACAAGATTTCCTTTATCTCATGAAGATCATGAAAAAGTGGTCAGGGAATCAAGAAAGGGAAAAAAAAAAGGAAATGGGTGAGCAAAGAAGGATGTGTGAGCGCCCTTAGCTAACCAATGTCCAACGAAAAGCAAGGAGTCGAGATCAAGTGGATTCAGATGGTGGACAAGGATTTAAAAAAGAGAGAACAAATTGGAGAAATGTGATTTGCAGACATTGTCCCAAGAAGGGACACACAATGAAGTTTTGTCATGACATAAAGATTGATGAAGAGAATTGTCTAATAAGTACTAATATTGAAGGGGACGTCTTCGAAAGGGTTGGGGACTATATTGATTCAATCATACTTTGGGGACGCAGAAGGAGGTTTTACGGCAAGTTGAAGTGTCAAACACTGTCTTTTGACTATGATAGAGAGAAAATAAAATTGTATAAGAAAGATTTGAAGAGTTTCATAGGTGTTATTCATGAGCAAGAAAACTAGTAGTATAGTTGTCATTAAAACTGAGGAGTGAATGGGGCTTTAACAATAAGGTCTGGTAAGGCAACATGAGTTACAAACATGAGATATGAGTAACTTATAGATAAATCCTAATAAATAATTGTACATATAAAGCATGTTAGGACTATCTCAACTCATACATATTAAAGTCGTAAGCAAGTGGGTGAGTAAGTGGTCTTAAGAATGAGATCTAGGTGATAAGGATCCATTTCACTGACGCATTGGAGTGGGTGATAAAACTTCTTCAGTCCTAAGTGTATAGATGACTGATAGTGAAGGTAAAAAAAAGTGAATTTATTTTCTTTCTAGATCCAGGTAACTCTACATATGTGTAGTGTGATATGGCTAGGAGGTGTTTTTCCAACTACGTATGTCAGACTCCCTACCTTAGAATGTGAATTGTGAAGGTTGTGTATAAGTGATATGAGGATTAAGGTAATACCGAGTTTAAACTTTTGAAGTTTTAAATAAATTTTGATTTTATTATATATATGACATGTGAGATGGGCATGAGAGTTTTCTTTGAGTTTATTTCTACAAATAGTGTTATGATTAAAACCATTTTTAACTTTGGTTATTTGTGGATATTTCTGATTCTTTCGAGTTCAGACTTTCTAACTCTTAGTATATTGGTAACATAGGGATCACCCGCTTTCACTTTTGAGTTGAAATTGTTTAACTCTGAGTACATGTGTGACTTTGAGACTATCGTTGTGAGTATATTTGAGATTTGAAACTTGTGACTATTTCTTTGATCCGACAATCAGAATTACTCTCACATGTACAGACTTATCCTGATGATGACGATATTTGTATGAACAAGTGCACATGGGGTACCTCGTGACTTATGAATGTGAGATGTATGAATTGATTACTATTTTCTACACTTGAGTAGTTTGTTGTACAGACAGACTAGGATCTTAAGTATAAGAAGAGAAAACACAGTTGATTGATAAAAAAATGTATGAAAATCCCAAGGGATTTATGTACCTTTTGAGACTTAAAGTTTGTCTGTGCCGAATTGTTTAAAAGTGAATTGTTGAGGACCCATAAGTTGGTCTCACTTCAACCTCGGACATCTGCTGACCACCTCACATAGAAACGCATGGACAGCGCTTCCACACTACTCAATAGTCTAAATGAATGAATGGCTGGACGCTGCCTCTTGATTTATACTTCGGTTGATCACTGGTCTTCTCCTTTCTCACCGGACCCTTGGTGCGCAGAGTCCCACATGATACTTATTGATTGGACTAAGTGCGATTGGGACTGGTACCACTGACTCAGCACGGTAGGACTCATCACTTTCTCACTTGGCGCTGACTTAATGTGGGACCTTTCTGAAAGACCACTTCCGGAGCTTCCGGAAGCCTATAGTCTTAACCTTTCAGCTACTGTAGTAGATACGACTCGTATCACTACTTAGACCTTTCATCTACATACCTACGGTTCAAGCTCACACGGGTCAATTAATACGGTACATGGGTAAGGACGAAACCTGGGATAGAGTCCGGGAACTGCATCTACTACCGTAAAGGTGAAGACCATTTTCAATTGTATCACCGACAGAGAAAGAGAGAAGGAGAGAAGGGAAGAGAAAAAGAAGGATGAAGAGGAAGGGAAGAGGAAGAGTGAGGGAAAGAAAGAGGGGAAAGAAGAGAGTGACGAGGAGGAAGATCTCTGACAAGTGGCACATTAATAAGGCATTTTCGCTCTCTTTGATCCTTTGCTCCCTACAAGGTCCTTCAAAACGTTGACAAAATATTATCGCTATTATTATTATTGTTTAATATTATTAGTGTTGTTATTATTATTACTATTATTGATGTACTATTATTATTTTTATTATTTTCGTTTATGATTACTATTACCACTATTTTTATCTTTATCTTCATCATTTATTTGTTTATTGTTATTGTTGTCATAATTATTTGTTATTATTGAGCATCATGTGACGAACGAGGACTAGAAAGGGAGAGAATGCGGGGCACTGGAGAGGAGAGAGACATTGTCACTGTGTGATGGTGCCTACCTCCTCCATCCTCCTCCATTCTTTTTCTTTATTCTGTCCTCTCAGGTACGTATCTTTTCAACTATATTTGTCTGATGATGGGTTCACATTTAGGTCCGGACGACCAATTACATAAATCATATAGGACCTAATACATGGCGATTGCAGGAGCTCTGCCGGAGTTCAGGAGGAACTCTAGAGGTAGGGAACCATGAGGTACACATCACCTATCCCTTTCTCGTATACCCGTACAAGCTACAACTTTCTATTGGATTGCATGTATGATTGCGAGATATATTACTTGAGTTTCCTTCATAACTAAGGGTATCTAAAGAAAAAATGATGTATGACTAAAATAAGAATCCTGCCTGATGGGATGAAGGAATTTAAAATAACCAAGAAGGAACCTAGTCTGCTTGGGTTTGGGAGACAAAGCCATGTGACGGAGGCTCTCTGGGAGTCCTCACACAACTTGCATGAACTGACTAAGGTAAATGATGAAATACTCTCATGCAAATTCACCCGAGTAAGTAATGATTTGATGAAATGTCTGTTTGACTCCAACATTGGTGACGAAAAGCTTCCGTGCGATTTCCTTGTTATCTTACAGGTTAGATCTAAGAGGTAATCCGGTACTCCCGTGGGGTACATGGCTTCTAGGCTAGGACGACTAACATAAGCAGAGGTAGGAGGAGGTTCCGGTGAGCCTCTCCTATCACCTATCAGACTAGACTTGGAAAGGAATTAACTACTCACCGCGTGAGTACACGAACTCCTAAGTCTAGGACGATCTGTCCGACTTCCCGTGGGGTCGGCATACCTCATGCTCATTCATGATGGATAGGCAAGATAGGTGAACGGTCAGAACAACTTAACTAAGAGTTGCTTTGACTTATCTCCTACGCATCAAACTGGTTGTAGGATAACTCTCATCGGGTCATCCTAATACTTGTTTGATTAGGGGGTTAACTAACGAGGGAAGGAACGAGGTGATTATGTTTGGGCAGAAGAGGGATATTCTCGGGTGAGTAACCCTATTACTTGTTTGGGTATGACTGATTGATGACATGCGTAGTTACTAACGATCAGTCTGTTTAACATTGAACGAGGTTATAGGAGACTCTCGTGGGGTCGTCCTATCGCTTGATCAAAGGAATGATATTCGTAGTCAGTCGGGTAGTAGTAGGATAACTCCCATGGGGTCGTCCTATTATAAGCTCGGACCTGAGCTGGTTATTAACGAGAAAAGAGAAAAGATCATCTTACTATTCATTCTCTGACAACCTACATACACCTGGGTTATCTATTCATCGAGTGGGCAATAGGTAAATTTTCGTGTGAGTTGTCCAAGAGTCATACTCTAAAGGTAAATTATTTACTACCCAAGGAAGGAAATAGGAATACTCCCGTGGGGTCATCCTATTGCTTGCTTGACTCTACTTGAACGAGCATAGTAGGATACTCCAGCAAAAGGAGGATTTGGTGTTTGCCTGAGTCTACTAATATAATCCTAGGTCGTCTGTCTTTGAGAGAGTAGTAGGGTAGCTCCCGTGGGGCCATCCTAGTACGCTCTTAAGAAATAGACCGAGCTCTGATCAAAGAGATATAGAGGGCGTTCGTTAAGGCCACCTATTGCTAACTTGAATTTTGTACGGATCTTTGATAAAGAGGTGGTCTTAAGTATTGGTGAATGTTGGAGCAAGTGTTGGAAGTGCCTCAACAAGGTTTTCTCAACTACTAGTAGTAACTAATAAAGAGATACTCCCATGAGAGTTATCCAGTTGCTTGCGTAACAGTGTTTCAAATACTTAATTGCATAAAGACTGCATTTGAAGGGTGGTTGAGTGTTTCCGTGTGGCTACTCGACTACTCGTTTGACTAGCCGTTTTGTCTGAAATTGATTAAGTAGTGGAAGATTCCCGTGTAAATCAGTCCACTACTTGCGTATGCGAGGACAAAAAGAAGAGAAAAGAAACAGTGAGTGCTCCAGCGGAAGTAACTCCAAATGTCATAAAAGGAGTAGAATAAAGAGCAAATACCGCGAAAAAAAAAAGGAATTAGAATAGAAGAAGCTCCGCGGAACCTTAGTTCAGTGATAAACTCATGAGGGAGAAAGCACCACTGACGTGAGTTGATCTCAACCAGACTACCACATAAGCACAAGAAGGAATGTGCTTACCTAGATGAGAGAAAATTAGAGGATTAGAAGTAAAGGAAAAAAAATTCTCTTTAAGGGATCTAGGACGTGGACATGAATCTCCTTGAAAAGGAGAAAAAAAAAGACTGAAGGGTTTGTAGGAGTAGGAGTAGTAGTAGGAATTGGACTTTGGATATAATTCTCAGGGTTCGTGATCTTCATCTGAGAGTCGGACCCTCGGAAACGATGAGTGAAAAACTAGGAGGGGATGTTGAATTTTTGTTGACCTGTGTGTGTGCAGGTCTGGGCTCATTTTACTGCTGCATTTGAAGGAAAGGATCTACAAAGGGGTTCAAATTTTCGGTTATCATTCGATAACAGGTCGGTTTTACCGATTCAACTTTTTCCTCGGCTTGATACCTGCAAACAAACTTGAAAAACAAACTCTGTGTTCACTAAAACTGTCACCTGTGGTTTGTGCCTAAATAGTCCTAATCGCTCTCAAGGGTCCTTTGAATGGCGTGAGGGGGTTCGGCTTAAAGAGTCTTAGGAATGATAGAGCTGTCTCACACGGTCTGGGGAAGTAAGGGACAAGTCTATAATGTGGAGGTTGATGTTGTTAGTACATGGCATGTGAACTGTTTTTTTGCATTATTATGTGAAGGTTTGTCTTGTTCGCGGGTTGGATTGAACTGAGTTTGATCTCGTGAAGAGTCTTGGACACACAACACTTGTGAAAGTGGGAAGGGTTCTCGGTGGTAATACCTCTATATTCATTATCTGTCTTATATAACTTTTGTGATATCTGATGTTCAGTTAAGTCATGACTTGTTAAGTATAATAGAATGCCCTATGTAGTAAAATGATTTAATTGGTATCTTAATCTCCTTTGGCAAGAGAGTAACACATTTTAGATTTTTAAAGCGGATATAGACAACCTTATAAAAGTTCGACTTGAATATGTAGGAGTCCAGGATAGGGAAATCACATTCTGAACCTGACTTGACTAACGGGTCTGTCTTAGGTGTCTTACCGCGCGTACCACATTCCTATGCTGAGACAATCGAGAAAACGCCCTCGACCGACCTACCTATACAAAGGCATGTAAAAACCTTCGCATGTGGGCCAGTAGCTCAACAGGGATACGCTTACCTAAGGGTGGTGACAGCCCCTTGGGTAGAGGTAAGTTGTACCTCGTGACATCCCGACCTGTCGTGGGGCGTCGTGAGAGGTATAGCCGGCGCGCACGGTCAGAGTGGTGACTGGTTGTTCTTCAAGAATAAATCCTGTGTGACACGACCGTGAGGTTCAACGCTCCCCAACGGGATGCGGGACCGCCGCGCGTGATAGGTGGCGCCGTTGCCGGGGACCTTCAGTTGTCTGTCGGGGTCCCATGTGAACGGACTTGGGTCTGGCTAATTGAAGCCCTAGCAAAACGACAAACGTAAGGTAGAGTGTTATATAGCTTCAACTAGTTAGTGAGAAAGCTACTAAGAATAATTGTCGGTCTGAGGAAGTCTTTTTAAAAATATAGCAAGTATGAGTTGACGTACCTTGCCTATCCTTTTTACAAACCTTAGTCTACACTTTTATCATTTCCCAAGGAAGATAGTTGCTCCTTTGTTTGGTCGAGAGGAAATATACGAGGTAGCAACTAAGGACACAAAATCTTTCATATAGCTGGATCGATAGGGGTAGTGGCGGAACTGATCAACACAATAGGATTTGAGAAGTCTCGTTAAGTTCGTCCGATATGTTTCTACTACGATTTTTTCTTCTGATTATAAAACTTCCTACTCCTACGACGACCTTGCATACTCCTACCTTCCGACGTCCTTATTAAAAGACTCATTAGATAAATTAAGTAGCTCAATAGCTTATACTACGCCGCCAATTTTTTTTTTTTTTTTTGAGGTCCCCTCGAGTCCATAAGTGTTCCCAGTCATAGGCATTTTCTTGATTACTAGGTAACTAGGCACTTAGGACATTACTCTAGGGTATACATCCCTCAAGTCATGCCATGCGGGGTAGGAACTGGAAGTGGGAAAGGTGGACGATAAGGGAAGGCTGCAAAAACGCCTATTGATTTGATAAGGGAAAGAGAGGGACGAGAGGAAGCAGAAGAAGAGGAGGAGATATGAGAAGGGGTGTGATTGCGCCGACATCAAAAAGACTTGCGCGAACGTATGCCGTCTCCTGGAAGGATGACCTATTATTCCTATAAATATGAACAACATTACGGCGCTTCACCCCCACGCTTTGAACAACCTCCTCATACTTATCCAATGACGTACAATTAGACCTCTTCTTCCATGACACGCCGTCTTCAACAATTATCAGTCCTTCCCCAACCACCTCGACCGACTCTTCTACTGACACCGCGTGTGCCTGACCCTCTCGTAGTGTCTCAGGCTGCACCTACGGATCACAGGTTGTGTATCGCTCTGACACTGTTTTTCCTATGTCAGATTGAGTTATGCGTGTTGATTTCATACCTGTTGTACAAAGGGATCATTTAAAGATGTCATCCTGGCAATACGGAGCCCGACCAGGATAAATAATAATTTAGTACTAGTCTAGGTCGTCAGACAAAAACACCCTCGAGGGGAAGTCGTTCACAGTGACATCTGTACTTCTCCCCTGGTCAGTAACAATACTTATAATGAATAGGGTATCCGTCTGGGAAGAGAAATGAGAGGTGATGAAAGGTATTTGCACCTCCTTAGGGATGATCAATCTGGATAGGTGTGACACAATCTATGTGGGATTATATTCCAGGTAAGCACAATTGTTCCTTTATTCATAAGTAAGAAATTAGCCAATCGATTATAGCAAAAGGGGAGGAAACAATTTTTATAGAATATTAAGGAGTCAAGAATACGTCTGGAAATATAAGAATGTCGGAATGTGAATGGTATCAGTAAGGACCCTCATTTGCTGAGGTTTGTAAGAGGTTAATTTCGTCTATGAGGTGCACCCAAAGGTTCCTGATCCTTAGTGCAGTAAGACAATATGTTTATGTTTAATTTTGTGGCAAGATTTAGGTATGAGGCTATCTGTTAGAACTCCTCTACTCCAAGACCATCTACCCGAATCTAAGCGCTTAAATTTTTTCCTTTTTAAGACCATTTATTGGGCTTATCTATGTAAATTTATCCATTTGTGCCAAGTTTATTCGAGTCAAGCATATTTAATATTATTCATAGTATGAGACTATCTATCTGATGCAATTTTATTCATGGTTGCTCGCCCTAGTCACCCGTCTGAGTTTATTTGTTTAAAATTGTACACCTTAATCCATCCTTATGAACTAATCAAATATGACTATTTGTTTATTTTTATTCACTTGAACATATATGGTTCGATTGCTCTATTTATAAAAAGTAGAAGTGCTACGCAGAATCCACGTTCGACGCGAGGTCGAAGGTGAATGGAGTGACCGACTTCTTGGGAGAAGAGATTCTCTGGAGAGGTGGTGAATGTGTAGAGTCTACTCTTTGGGGAGTTGCAATCCTAAGTTATCCTTTCCCTGAAAGACGACTTGAAGGAGCTATAAATTTGTCTTCGAAAGCAGTAGTGAGACCCTCGCCGGAACTATATTCCTGGTCCATAGTGGGGTGTTGTCACCTAACCCTTTGAGGACTAGTGACTATATTACTAACTGAGAAGGAGGAAAGTATTTGGGCCTTGTTAGACTATGGTGTATGACGGAGGCGACTACTACCTGCCACAAAGGAGTAGGGGGTGATTTCCCCAACTATCTTTGTGTCAGGTGGGTTCATCAACACGAAATAGGATATGTCATCCTGGAACGTGTACGGTGGGGTTGTCTACTAATTGACAAGAGTCTGCAAGGAACGAATATTGGGATCGGAGGGTGAACCAGTGAGGCTTGGTCCTTGAGCGGGGCTCAAGATTCTAAGATGTTAACCCTTCTAAGGGATTACACTGCCCCTTGACACAATATACTCCTGTCAAAGCCCAAGGAGTAGAATGTAGTACTCTCATTATTTTTGCATCTAAAAACATTTATCATTGAAAATTTTATTAACCACAACATGACTATTGTCCATCATAAGAGTTACCATAACTTTCTCATCATCACTATGCACGCATATACCAGTTGAACTTGTCACTTCGCTTGTTAAATATTATTTACTTACTCAACTATAATAATTATTAATTATTGTTATCACTATGACAGTATATCCCTACTATAAGTAACAATTGATATGATAATTTATGACATTCAATATTCACAAACTGCAAATGCATTATTACCGCAGTATATTATTACCTGTTTTTTGAATGGTCTTAGATGTTGGAAATTAACAATGTTAGTGAGGTATGATTCAATGACTACCTTTCAGGAAGAATATTGTACGAAGGAGAGGTTCTGTATAGTGATGGGAGGTGCTTGTTGGGTGTCTGTCTATGTGAGCAGAACCTAGGGATAGTTGAAGAAGGTGAGAATGTCGTATGCTAGGGAAAACCCCGATGTAACCTTGCTTATAAAAAAAAAGAGCAGTCTAAAGTTGTCCTTGCCAAGGTTAGTTAGGGAGAATAAAAATATCAGTTCATGTTGGAATACATCTTTAAATGAGGATATTTTTATTTGGATTGAATCTGGCTTCAAGGATGATGGGGACAGTGCAATTGTGAAAGTGACTTTGTACACCTCATCATGTTTTTTCGATTACTCTTGGTATTGAGCTGGCACTGGGATATGGGAACCTGACCGCGAAGCCATGCCTCGAAGTGGGCAAAATAAATGTGTCAGAGAAGAGATGAGTCGGTGCCTATTGTTATTAAAGTCAGGGATGCTGATAAGTTTGTGCTCCCCTCCTCCTCGTTGCGAGTCGTCCTACCCACGTTCTTTGTAGAAGAGTATTTCACGGGACAAGAGAAAATGAAAATAGTCGTGGAGGCCGCTTCGGTAGTACAAGGATGAAGACACAAGCATTATACGAGCGAGGTAGTGTACAGTCTGCATCAAGAAATGAGATCCGTTGTCGGCGCGAATACCCTGACAAGGGTATCCGCCCTAGTTTTTGCATGTGACAGGGAGTAAGGTTAGAATTCTAAGTGCCTCGCGCAAGGGCGCGACAAAGTCTGTGGACACAAAAGTGAGTTGGGTGATTAGAATAGAGCGTGAGTGGGCGCGCAAGATTGAGGCGCGCGAGTGGTTTCTCTGTTTTGATTATGCCACCGACATAGTTGGCCGGCCTGAGACTGTTATTAGGAACAGAATGCTTATTTTCCCTCATAACGGTGGACCACTGGTAGGCCGACGTAAGAGGTTTGGCGTAGGTTGCGGTCACGCCGCAGTAGGTATTAGCTGGCGAAGACACCTAGTGGCAATGGGCAGATTGTGGGTAGAAATGTGGCTGAGGCATTTGTGGGCATCGGCGCTGTACCTATTGATATAGAATGCCGCGCAGGCCGGTACCAGACTTGGGCTTAGCCCTATAAGTTACGGTACCGGACTGTCACGGCGGAGGTATGAGGTTCGAGGCCAACAGGCGGCAGCGCAGGAGCGTCGGAGCGTGGAAGGCCGAGGGGTTGGGGGTCCCGCTAGACTATCCTTTTTGGTTTTCGCTGAAGGAGTCCGAGTGGGGCCCCATTCTGCAGGATTGGGGAAAGGCCGGTAGGCCACGCATTTTTCTCCCATTAAGTGCCGCCTCACGAATTAGGGGTTCCCCCTAGTTCTATGGTTTTTTTTATTATTATTTCTGACCCTGTTTATTATAGCAACATCGGGGCCGACCCTGAGGTCGGTGGATGGCCGAAGGACCTAATTGAGTGGGCACACCAGGGACTGTCGGCATACAGATTGAGACTTGAGTCTAGGGGGTGAGGCTCTACGCTGCGGAACCAGGAACTCTGGACTGTGTGGACTAGCCTACAACCGCAGTATGACTCGTCCCTCGAGACACCCGTTGGAGTTGGTACGGCACAGCGGAGATGGGCAAGACCCCTGCGTAAAGGTGAGGTCGTGAACCGAGGGATGAACCTGGCGCTGATCAGTGCCAAGAGCTAATAAGGAAAAGGGGCGAAAGCCTAGCCAGGCCAGCTAGCGGGCCACGCTACCGAAGGCCTCGCTGGTTCACAAGGGGGGTAGTTTCGGTCAGGGTATGGGCTGACGGTCATCGCACTAAGGGGCGGAAGTGAGAAATTCGCTAAAAACCGATCTACGATTGGTCCTTGTTTCTTTGTGAGTGTGTATGTCCTCCAAGGCCCACGGAAGTAGCAAGTGGGTTGGGCGTTCACAGGGACGAGCTGAGCGCTGCGCTAGGTCAGCGGCCGTTGACGACAACACTAACGGAAGGGCGGAGATGTCGAAAAATTAGCCGAGCGTGATCAGGAGTGCTAGCACCCTCGAGCTTGAGTGGGATCAAGCGAGGGAGGAGATTATTTCGAGGGTTTGGCCCCGGGCAAGTGACGTGGCGATGTCGGATTTGGCGATGGTAGTGTAGGAAAGGTGGTTAGTAAGGAAGACGTACGTGGAGGTTGTTGGGGTCGTGCGGTTATGGTGGAGGGAAGGACCAGCAACTCGCCTGTCTCTCGTCGGATTCGGGTGGGGAAGGAAGCTAAACCGAAGGATTGTGACTAGGCGACTACGGTGATGAAGTTGAAAACACGGGAGATGGAGTGCCTACGGGAGTAAAAGGGGAGTAGGTGTCGGGAGAGAGGAAGAGCCCATCTGACAGGAGCTGAATGATTAGTAGCGGAGGTATCTTCTCGGGAACTAGCAGCGAATTCACTTTCGTTAAGGACGACGGGACGCGGTCCCCAATCACAGGTTTCCTTCGCTTCCCTGACCGTCCTCCTTGGGGTTGAGGCGATCGTACTCGATCCAGATATTGCTCGCAGCACCCGCGAGTGCACCTGCCCATGTTCCACTGGAAGATCCATTTACTTTTGCTCGTTTTATCGGCAGAGACGACGAGAGGGTCAGTCACGGGGTTGGAGGCTGGCCTGTCGGCTTGCGCGTTGCGTGTATTGAGGGGTGCCCTCGCTCATCCTATCGGAGGTAGCACTGAAGATCCGTGCAGCGGAGGGGGGGGTACCTGGTCAGTCGGAGTCACGAGTAGCTCTGCGTTTGACTGTGCGGGAACAGGACAGGGTCGACCAGGGGGTTCACCCAATATCGCTTGCCCGACGGGGTGGTAGGAGGGTAGCCGCGCGGTGAATGATTGGTGGAACGGCTGGCATGTGCGAGTAGGTGCGTACCTCGATACCCAGACGGGAAGCAAATTGGTTTCCCCGGTTCTGTTACAAAAGAGGGCATTGGCAATTATGGCGAGGCTGTGAAGGGGCAGCTGTCAGGGCCGGCCTTCTGCCATAGGCTCCACAGCTCTACCTCGGCTGCAACACTATGGCAGCTGTGGTTGATTGGTCGGGCACGTTGCTGGGGGATGCCGCAGGCCGGGCAGTTGCTCGTTACACCATACTACTGCATGCCGCCAGCGGTTCTTAACTGTACATGGCGCTTGCCGCTGACTGACTGCGCATGAACTACTGCGGTCAACTGTATTGGGGCACGGACCTTTGTTGCGTACAGCTGCTGTTGTTACTGGTCACCTCTAATTGCTGTTGCGGACGGTAGCCGTTGTTACTAGGCTCTGCTGCTGTATGTTGTGGTTAACTGTTGATGACCGTACGGCCTGGTGCCGCATACTGGTTGTTGACAGCCGCTACCATTGCTACTGGCCCCCTCCGTGGCATTCTGCTGATGACTGTTGAAGGTTGTTGTCATTATGGTTGAGCCGCCGTTGAGTACTACTGCCAACACGCATAAGGATTGTTTGCCACCGCTGGTAACTGCTGTTGCAGCTTGAGAGTGGCGGCTGTTGCTGCTGAACGACGTTGTGGGCCGTTGCTACTATGGCCATGGGCTGAGTATGGAGAACAGTGGCTGGCACTTACTACTGTGTATTGTGGGAGTGCTGAGGGACAGTACGCGAGCAGCTGCTGCAGGGGGCTGTCGCATGTTACTGGCGACTGCCGCGACTGCTGGGGGGCTGTCGCATGCCGTTGGCTGACCCATACTGCTGGGTGCTACAGGCTATGACAAACGGCCGCAGACTGTTGATGATCGCTGTTTCTGATTCACCACCGCGGTATACCGCTGGTATATGTACGGTCTGTACGCATGCTATTGGTAAAAGCTATTGTTGTCTGGGTGCAGGCTGAGGCTGCGATTATTGACTAAGGGGGGCTACTGTGGCCTACCGGGTCGAGCTGCAGGTTGCGGGCTGCAGTTGTGGGAGCACAACTGCAGCTGCGTCTGGTAACTGGGCTCGTCACTGCTAACTGCAGTGTGCTGATTGCTCAAGACCGCTGCGCACGGTTGTCTGTTGTTACTGCGGACTGGATACGTGCTGCTGTTGTCGCTAATAGCCACCGTTGTATGCTGCTGCTGAGGCCGTTGTTGATTACTGCATACAGTTGTGTACTGCTACGAGCCGCGGAAGACTGCGGCTGAGCTGCTATTTACTGGCAGCCGCCACCATTGCTGCTGGCCACCACTGTTGCATTATGCTGGTGACTGTGGGTGATTGCTGCCATTGGTGCTGAGCGCCACTGAGCACTGATACTGCGCATAAGGACTGATACAGGGTGTTGGGGCTTAGAGGGGTAGTTGGGCTTGGGGAGGGAGCTTGGTGCGTTAGTTAGAGGCTCGTCAGGAGGAGTTACTTCGACAGTCTGAAGTATTGGACCAAGCTGTCAGTTGGCTGCCATTGCGGGGCCCACCGGCGATTCAAGGTAACAAGACCCTCTCACGCGAGTCTGAGTGCACCCTTCTTGGATCTGGGAGTCTCAAACCTTTTTCTATCTGCCCTTCTAACTCTAAGTCTAGTCTATTGGTTACGAGCAGAAGGCGGCAGGCGGGATTGCAACCCATAGGTCCGCATCAAGACTCTGTGGGGATTCAGCCCACCGATTGAGGGAGCTCTGCCGGAACCTAGGCGAGGTTCCGGAGGCAGGGAACCATCAGGGGATCCATCTCTATCTGTACACCCCACTACACCCATGTTTGCCTAGCCCCCCCTATGATTTGATTGATGTATGCATGCATGTCCCTATAACTTTTGTTTTCTATTCAGGATATAACCGGATTAAATAAAAAAGGTGTGTATAAAATCAGTTTCGCTTCTTTGTTTTGCCTGAGTGAAAGCAGATTGTGGGATTGCATCTGGGGGACGGGTAGGGGAAAGACAGTATTGCATGGAGTTTGACCGGGTCAACCAAAGGCAAGGCCAGTTCCATAAGTTTGGGAAGGCCCAGTGCTATGTTTATTTTAAATTGCTTGGAGAACCAGAAATGTTCCATAAGTTTGAGTGATCTGGTTGCTCTGACTTGTGAGGGCTCAATGCGATTGCTTTTTCAGGGGCCAGTCAAATTCATAAGTTTGGGTAGTCTGGCGGCCTTGTTTACTTGGGGTTTCTGACAGTTTCTTTGGTTTCTGAACGAGGAGGTGAGCATGTTCCATAAGTTTGGGTGACTCTACCTCTTCCTGCTTTGGTTTAAGAGAAATGAATCAGGATGAGGGCCAAGACATGTTCCATAAGTTTGGGTGGTCTTCGCCCAATGCCTCGCACATGCTGAAACCAGAAGACTATAACTCTGCTATACTCTACTATTATACTATCTATGAACAAGCTAGTCAGGCAGAGTTCCATAAGTTTGGGTGACCTGACTATAGCCTATCACCAACTGAAGGGAGTATCCAACTAAGAATAAACTTGTGGTACGAAGGGGCAGGCTGAGTCTTGAGCTGAAGATGATTGGCTCAGCTATATGCTACCTCAAAAGACTAAGTGCAGATAGTTATATAAATCTTGGATATTTAAACAGTTCAAGGCGACTAGGGTGGCCTAGTCATATGCCCAAAGAAGAGAAAAGTTGTTGTGCCCTGTGTTTGTGTATATTTCATGGATGGGTTAGACATGTTCCATAAGTTTGGGTGGTCTAGCCTCATGCCCTATGTAAGTTGGGTATAGGGGATAAATCATTGAAAGACTATGAACTAGTATCTGCTAAGTTAACTTGGGGATTGTGAGAGTACTTGCATCTGTGGTTTGTCCTGCATGTGACTTAGTGATGCCACTACGTAGTCTAAGTTCAATTTGATAGGTAGTTGTTGTAGTTGCTCGCCACGTGCTAGAGCCCTAGGAGTTAGTTTTAAATTCCTGCATTTTCTGAGTTCGTTTTTTTTTACTTAGACCAATTTCTGCATTTTCTGGGATCTTTTATTTCGTACTTGGTCTTGTATAAATCTTGGTAAGCCACTTCCCCTACGGGAAGCACTGCCGAAATTTCTACAAAACCAAGGAGTTAGTCAAAACTTTGGTTTCTTCAGGATCCAGTCTTGACGACTTTTTGACTTATAAAAAATTTGGGAAGCCTCCCTTTTTAAAGGAAATGTTGCCCAAATTTTTACTAATTCAGGGAGTTAGCCAACATTGGGCCCTGAAGGGTCAAAGTCATTTCAGATTCTAAACTTAGCTTTGTATAAGTTTTGGACTAGCACTGTCTCTACGGGAAGCGCTGCCGAAATTTCTACAAATCTAAGAAGTTGGTTGAGATTCTGCCTTAACAGAGCCTAGACTTTATGTCTAAGTTCAAATCTGACTTGGTATAAATATGGGAAACCTTCCTCCCTAAAGGAAGTGCTGCCCAAATTTTTGCTAAGTTAGGGAGTTGGACAAATTTTGACTTTCTTGAATCCAAAGGTTGGACTTTTGGGCTAGTATATTTTCTGCGATGACACTTTTTCTACGGGAAACGCTGCCGAAATATTCCTAAATTAGAGGAGTTAGTTTATATTGTGACAGGTGGCGACATATATAGGAGAGACTATGTTTTAGTCTACCTTTGCTTAGGACACTGACTAGAGGTAGACTAAGACCTAGTTAAGTATGATGACTTGAGTAAGATCGTGATATGGAGATTACCCTCCACGAACTTATAAACTTAGCTTGAGATTGACCTGTCTTGTGTTACAGGTCTCCTTGATCGATTGACTCAGGATTCGGGATTAGATTCAACTTTGATCCTATAAGGATCACCTTCTGTTATCGCTGATAACAGGTCGGTTGCTGACCCGTCGGTTTACGACTCAGTTCCAACTCGCCTTCCATACCCAACCTAAAATGGCTTTAGCCCTGGTGATTTTTATTGTTTTGTTAAGGTTTCACCCGGACTTTTCTTGAATGGCCATTTAACAAAGGTATTGATTATTTAATTATGGTTGGTTGGCTGGAGGTTGGGGCTTGCATGGCTAAAGCAGGTGGGGTATAAGTATGGAGAGTGGTTGGGGTTGACTCCGTGTAGTGTGTGGACCTTGTTGACTCATTGATGTGATTGCAGGTATGTTCTGTGGTTCGGATTTTGGATTTGACTGCCTGCGATCACACATATACATATGGTTGTCAGGAGCCCCACAGTGATTGTGAGAAGTGGTTGTCACATATTTACATATATATGTATGCGTGTATACCTACGTGGGAGGTTCATATGGCCCAAGGGGCCATCATACTAATGGATAACTAAGGGGGAGGTAGAAAGAAAACCCCTCCCTCTTGCTTGTATGCTTTTTCTGAATTCTTGGTCGGACGTTAGTCCTGGGTCGGGTTCAAGGTCCTTGTCCAGGACACCCCAAGCCCTAGGCTCTGCAGAGACGGACCTTGCCCTCGCACAGAGCCTATTTGCTCTGCCCGCCGGGACACCCAACCCAGAGGGCAGAGATGCCGCGGGGGCTAAACGGCACGTCCTTCAGCCGTTCAATATCGTGAGGGGTAACCACCCCCGTGATATACTCCTTCAGCCATTCAATATTGCGAGGTCGAGACTGTGATCACCGCATATAATTAACATCGCTGGTTGGTATAGGCCGAGTTGCAGCCGCGCCGTTTTATATCGAAATTTTACGCGCGACAGTTCGCCGCCCTATGGTCTGCAGTTATGGGATCGAGAGACTCGATCGGGCGGCCGAGTGTTCAGCGTTGGCATAGGCCGTGGAGCCAACCACAAGAAAAGCGGGGTACCCAAGATTGTGATTCTGAGGCAGGGAGGCCTTCGGCCCACATTATTTTTTGGGATTATTATGGTTAGACGTTGTAGTCCGTGGCAGCTGTCAAAGTCAAACCCCTTGACTCGTGTCCGGGCCTGGAGTGGGGCTTATCTCCAGGGCAGCAAGAAACAACTGCCACCACAGGTATGAACTAGTGTACCACCCGCTCTGCATAAGGTGCAGAAGAGGGTGTGTGGTCTTAAACCGCGCATGGCGGTTGTCCAGCGTCGAGAGATTAACCCTCAAGGCGCGTGTCAGCCTACACTTGAGTGTCGAGTGTGACCCTCAAGATTACGGAGGACCGCATGAGTATGGGTACTACATGGTACGCCATCATTGCGACTGCTTGCGTACGTTTGCATTGCTGGTCGATGTGAGTGGGCCCTGCCTCCGCGCGGTTTCATACTAAGTCTCACGCGTGACGCCTATCCGATTTTCGCATCAGAGAGTTATGGGAGGGCTACTGAGGGACTAAGAGCATTGTCGCGTTAGTTATGTTGTGTTGTTCCGTGTGTATGTTAGGTGTGTGTTTTATTATTGTGTTCCTTAGAGTGGTGTGCGCGCGACGTGGGGGATGCGTCCTAGTTGACCGGCGACGAGTCGTGCTTGGGACCTCAGCCCCCCAAGATGTCGGTTCGCGTGCGGGTTCGATAGAGGCGTACTACCGCGCGTGCCCCCTATGCTACAGCGAACGAGAAACGCCCTCGGCTGGTCCACCTCTGCGATTGCAGCTGATCAACTTTCGTATTGTGGACTGGTAGCTCGGCGAGGATACGCCCACCGAAGGGAGGTGACAACTCCCGTAAGGTGGAGGTAAGTCATGCCTCACGTAGGCCCTGTCCTGTCGTAGGGGCTCGCGAGAGGTATGGCTGGCGCACTTGGCTGGAGCTGCTTGCGGAAGCTCCATGAATGTATCGCGATGAGGACTAAGTGTCCAACTCCTGCGTGACGCGGCCGGGAGGGTCCCGCGCTACCCATGAGTGGTGCCGGACCGATGCGCTCGACACCGTGCTCCTCAACCGAGGACTTTGAAGTACGACTTATATTGTTAGCACCTACACCGATGCTCACGATCCAAACGAAAGACTTGAATATTGGGATGAGTTCCGAATGAAGGTAGGCAAGTGGTGAATATTATTTACTTTCCTCGATCCGTGCTAGAAACTTTGAATTCATATATTTTTACGCATCTGATTGCATGATTCGTATGTATTTATGACGCGTCTAACTGTTCTGCGAAATGGGTGTTGAAAAGATTATGCGTTCGTAAATCGGTGGGATCCGTTGCCTTTTGATTTGTTAAGATGGGAAAAAAAAAACTTATTAAGAACTGTCATCGGCTTACGGTCTGACGCTTCGTCGCTTGCTGTACTTGTACAGATCAGCAACAGTGGTCATGGCTAAAGATGGCGCTTTGCCTAAGGTTTTGCTTTAGAGGAATTCATCTCTCGCTAAAGTGCTAACGCGCGAGTTTGTAGACGAGTCAATGCCTCCAGACCTTAGAACTCTGTTGTTTCAAGGGAAGGACCTGCCTAACTTTTTGCGCGATTACCTCAACTTTGACCTTGAGAAGAAATAGGATGAGAGGACAATGTTGACTATGCTGTCTTTATTCATGTGTGAGGAGTTGAGCGAGGAGGTATATTGTTTCATGGCGAGATCGAGAACTTTGAGTGAACTTGAGGGTTTGTTGAGTTTGAGGTTTTCCGAAAACGAAGTCGACAACCATCATTGTAAAGACCCTGAACGAGTAGTCGGTGGTACGTCGGCGCAAGAGAAACTAGGCAGTATACAGAAACACGTGAGGGAGTTGGAAGAGAGAATGACGCAACTAGAAAGGGACAGGAAAGGCAAGCGAAAAATCTCGGGGGGATCATTAGAAGAGCTAACTGGTGGAAGTGGAGAGAAAACAAATAACGATAATCGATGTTTTTTCCGATATGCAAAGGCGGAGAAAAAACGGTGTGACGACCTAGAAAGGAAAGGAGATAAGGAAGTGATTGATATTGAAGAAAGACCTAAACCTTCTAAGTTGACCAAGGCCAAGAAACCGAGCTCAAATGATCATGGGTCCTGGACGAGGTCAAGATTGGGGAAGAGGCTGAGAAAATGGTGGTTGAGGAAATTGTGGTCGAGGAAAAAGTGGTCAGGAAAGTGGTCAAGGGTCTTGGAGAGGAATAGTGGATTTGAGAAATGTTGTCTGCAGGCATTGTACCCAAAAATGGCATATAATGAGGGTTTGCAACGTCAGAAAGATCGATGAAGCAAATGGTCTGATAAGCACCGACATGAAGGAGGTGTTTATGACAGATTTATAAACCCCATTGACCCAAACATACCCGGAGGGACGAGACAGGAAGCCTTGCGGCGGGAGTGCGAATGGTGGACAAAGGCGACAACTTGTATCAGCGGCAGAGAATTGTAAGGTCACTGGATGATAACGTCGTCAAAAAGTCACGACTACAAATTATAGAAATAGTTTCCTTTAAGAGGGATAACTGCAAGATGACTATTGAATGATGGAGTAAGGAAGATATGTAGAAAGGTAAGTGAACAAGGCAAGAAAATGTTGTCCACTGAAGAATGATATATGACAAGTGGGGGAGGCAGTGAAATAAGATGAAGAAGGAGATAAAAGAATTTAAACAGGGTTTTTCAGATATAAGTAAAAGACATCATGAAGTCCACCAAGATAATTGAATAGAAGGAGGAGCAGGAATTTGAAAGCATGGGTATTGCTGAAACATTCCTGGCGTAAGGACAAAAGAAGAACAAGAGTTCAAAAAGACAAACATCAAAGGATGGTGGAGCGCAGGTAGGCATGAGTGAACAGAGCACTAAGCATGTAGTGCCCCTGAAACCATTGAGCCACTGACTTCAAAGGTGGTTGAACAAGTTCTTCGAAGTTTGCATGGACGATAGGAAAATAGGAGAAGGTCTTACTTAGAGGCAACAACTCATTCCTTTGCAAGGGCAAAGAGTTTGACAGAGACATCTTCACATGACCAAGAGAACAAAGGAGGAAGGGAGAAAGTTGTGTAGACACTATATGAAGAGGGTACAATTGAGAGAAAACTGTCCTCGGTAAAAAAAAAATGAGGCTAAGAATTTTTGCTAAGACAGATAGGAGCAAAAGGCTTATCGACATGAAGGGATACATAGGTAAGCAGGCCAAATAATGATTCATATTCCAGTTATTCAAGTAGTTAGGGCTTCACATGGGGGAATTAGAAAATGTTTTCGCCTAACTGGTGGATGAGCGATATTTTGATTTCTTTCTTTTGAGTTCTATAATAGGACTCTCACATTTTCCTTTGTTCAGATAAGATATTGTACTCTAGTAGTCGAATGTGAGGTAAGATCTACGACATATTTGTTATTTATTTTCCGCTTAGATGCAATAATGAAATTTAGTAAATAAGGTAGAAGAGGTGTCATAGAGTATGTACTTCGATATATGAGGTGTCATGCGATGTTATCGTCTCTTTTATACTTTTCTGACTCAGCATGTGCACCCTAATAATAGAGGATAAAAGAAACACGTGACTCGAGTTTCAAAACTATTTTTGACTCAACATTATGGATTCGACTAAGTTTTCTCTTGAGTTGTATATGATTTTTATCTATGGGGTATGCCGACGAGAAACACTTTTCACTTTCACATTTGAGTTAATCCAGTGTTTGATTTTGATTGATGAAATGAGTATCTTGGATATTTGTACAGTCTGTATTACCAAGTCTTCAACTAGGATGCTCAGAAAAACGCCCAAGAGTTCAAGAAAGATAGGGTGAAAATTTATATGTACAATTTGAAAGTTTTTTTTGCATTTATGGTCAGTCTTTTCAATGCTTTATCTTATGTGGTTATTTTTGAAAGGGATATGAAAATGTCAATTTTTTTTTGAGGTATTGAAAAAACTCTGCGAGTAAAGGAAATGTATGTTATGAATGGGATGAATGTTTTTTTCGCCTTCTGACAAGACAAGGGGTCAAACAAATACTTTTTATACATTTTGATGAATATTTTTGTTGTTTTTTTTCTTGACAAAAGATCCCCGAGACGTGTGTCTGTCCAGCCTTTGATCAAGGTCTGGTAGACACGGCCCCTAAAGTAGCTCTGACGTTGGCCCTTGATCAGAGACAAAATATGACAATTATGTTAAATCATTCTTAATTGATGAAATACAAATATCATGTACCAAATTACAAATTGTTTTCTTTCATGTATATATTCAATGGGGTTGTTCACCCATTAAAAGACAACTGACGAGCGGATATTATTTTTTTTGGTCAAATTGATGTTCATATGTATATTTTTTCTAATCATCGCTCATCCACTTTAGGAGGTCAATCTGAGGGATTTAAAACTACCAAGCCTATGGTGAAAAATTGACATCGCCGGGACGTAACTCCTAGCGTGGGCTGCTGACTAAGGATAATCAGGCAACAGGCCTTTCGATTACGATTTGGAACTAAAACCTGAGGGGGGGGTCTCCTTGATGATGAAATTGGTTCAGGTAGATATTGGAGGGATCAAGAGTCAGGTCTAGAATGATAGGAGGATTTATACCCGATATTGCGCAACCGATACGAGTACCACCGTTAGAATAACAACACGGTGGGCCGCAGTTCCGACCTGATCAACCAGCTGTGGTGGGTTGAGACCAAGGTCACTGACCCCCTCGCATTAGACTTCGGGTGGGACGGTAAAACCTGACTTAGGTTAAGACCCGCGTACAAAGGGTGAGATTCAATTCTGATTCCTAACTCCTCAGACACCCAACGAGATTCTGACAAATAAAGTCTAAAGTTGTGGGGAGGGGTTATCATTGTTTTCCTTGGTGACCTCCAGTACTGTGGTACGGATCCAGTATCCCCACTTGGAGTCATATGGAACAATCTTTCTATGGTATTACAAATTTTTGGATATGTGGGAGACCCAGGTTAAAATGCTGGTAGTATCGACGCGCTAAGGGGGACAGTGAGGGTCTTCAAACCGCAACTTCATCCAGAAAATCGGATTTTGACAACGTGCCGTGTCAGAAGGTCTTTGTTTGCATCTAGATTCCCCAGCGACGGGGACATCGCTTAATGAGGTCCGGGAAAACTGTCGGAGCAAACACCCTTACAAGGGTATTTGCTCATGTTTTTGCATTCGATGCAGGATCGACGCCAGCGACCATACCGGAAACAGTCTGAAGTGAAAAGTAAGAATTTTTGGCATGAAGCAAATTTTTCGACCATTGAGGACGAGGTCGCTAGGTGATCATATGCCATGATACGCTGTGTACAGGTAAGGCTAGTAAAAGTTAAAAGTCTTCAGTTGCAGGGGCCGGAGGATTGAAAGAAAAACAAGAAAAGGTCGCACGGGATGCAGCGACCACGTTCTAAAACAGTCAAAGGTTCAGACAGGTGAGACAAAGACAAATTAGATAGAGTCTAGTGGTGTTGAACCAACCGGTATGAGAGAGTCGGCAGGTCGCACAACCGTAAGCTCTAAAGCAGATTGAAAAATTAATATAAACCCAGGTTATGCGGTCGAGGCGACCTATAAAAAACATGCCGCCACCACACCAAGCGGCGACGACCGGTACTGAGCCTCCAAAAGTGCTTACTTTTTTCTTCTTCTGCTCGGCCTCGAGTGTCGGGCGCATCTACATTTACATGATGTGGCGCCGACCTACCTACTACTTGAGTATTTTCTGCTGTTTTGAAGAGTTAGCGGGCCTCTTTTCCCCCGCCACTTGAGTATTTTCCCTGCAGCAACCCTCAATGTCACGGTCATGGGCAAGTACCGGCCCTTCGGGCCTGCCGATGAATCAAGTACCCTTGCGGGTCACACACATACTCCGACCGACAAAGAACTCGGACAGGCGCGCAGACCGGCAAACGTACACACACACAAACTTAGAAATAGGCTCGTGCCGCTGGTTGGGCTGAGTTAAAGCTCTATAGATACTGAAGTTGCTCCCTTATTTTTCGAAGTGGGAGCTAACCCAGTAGGTTTCGGTATGAATTATCAAGCATCAGACATATGGATCGAGTCTACTCGACCCTTGAGCTAGCTCTTTTTTTTTTACAAGGAGCTCTACTTCAGTTTCACTCAGGCTCAGTCGGTCGGGGCTTGAACTCGTGACCTGAGTATTAGGACTAGTTGTAGTTAGTTGAACCTCTGCTTTAACGACGACCCGACACTAGACTCATACAGGTAGTTAGGAATTATATTTCGTGTTTGCACAAGTAGTTAGAAGTTAGATTCTACTTAGTTTTTTTCCTTTTTGTTTGTTTTGATTACCTTTATTCTTTTTTCTCCATTACTTATTTTTCTTTAAATTTTGTCCTTTCACGAACAAAATGAGAATGCAGTTGCCCCCCTGAATCTACTTGCACTTTTGAGCAGATTCATCCGGGGACATGACAGTGATGCTCGACCGTGCCGAGATCACAGTCGGATCGACCCGTCACAGTTAGGGGCAGATCGCGATTGCGGCGTTGAGAAGCGAAGTGTTGGGGAGGTGACTCCGAAGAAGGTAAGTTGCGCAGTGGAGGAAGAATGGAGTGCGGTCATGCTAGCGACGGAGGGGACCGCGCGCGGAGGATAGTGAAGGACTGTGCGCGGAGCACAACGAAGGACTGTACGGGGAGGATATCGAAGAAGACGCGAGCAGAGAGGAGAGAGGCATATAAAAGGAAGCGCAGGTCGGATGCAGATTGCAAATAAAGGAAAAGCCGAAAAAGAAAAAAAAAAAAAAAAAAAAAAAAAAAAAAAAAAAAAAAAAAAAAGGAGAAAAAGGGGAAGAAGAGAGGAGGAAAGAAGGATACGAACCGGCCTTGGATCCGCTGCTTACCTTATTGCGAGGGTGGAAAAAAGTAGGATGTGTGATGCGGCCGTCGACGAAGTCAGGAGGCTGGTTAGTCATCAACCCGACTCGTTGGAATAGGTGCTTATATCTGAAGTGTCTCTGTGCTGTGATCGCAGTGCGCGGTGCTTAAGGACTGATCGTGATGCATTCATGGAGCGACAGAGAGAACAAGTAAGTTTTCTAACTCACGGCAGACTCTCCAGTGCTTCTATCGAATATGATAAGTAAAAGCGAATGAATCTAGCGCAAGAAAGTGGAAATATACACTACTGCACGTGTGTGTGTGTATGTGTGCTCCTACCTCGTTGTCGAGCGCCTGTCTCTTATACACATCTAGATGTGTATAAGAGACAGGCTTAAGGACTGATCGTGATGCATTCATGGAGCGACAGAGAGAACAAGTAAGTTTTCTAACTCACGGCAGACTCTCCAGTGCTTCTATCGAATATGATAAGTAAAAGCGAATGAATCTAGCGCAAGAAAGTGGAAATATACACTACTGCACGTGTGTGTGTGTATGTGTGCTCCTACCTCGTTGTCGAGCGCATCGGTCCTGCACCGCACAAGGCAGCACGGGACCCTCCCGGCCACGTCACGCATGAGTTTGTCTATATCCTTGTCTCACAAGTGGTTAACGGGGACCCCCACTTTTCGGCCCTGGGTAACGATGATTTTTTTTTTTTTGCCTGTTTTTGTTTTAGGACAAGCTTGCTGTGTGTCAAATTTGGTGTCATTTGGGTTATTACAATTTGTGTTGTTAATCATCCTGAAAATCCTGAAATTTTGATGAAGTTGTTTTTTGGCAAAATTGCTTGAAAATGCACTTTTGAGTTGCTGTTTTATGTGTTTTTAATTTTTTTGTTTTGGGTATTTTTTTTGTAATATGTTAGTAAGAAGTGCACTTTATAGATTGGTGTGAAGTTTGTTTGGGATGACCTTATGGTTTTCTTATAAATTGAGGTGAAAAATGGGGGGTCGGTTAACCTTTTCTCTCCTCGTCGTGAATATACATGGAGCTTCCGCAAGCCGCTTCGGCCGAGTGAGCCAGCCATACCTCCCGCGAGCCCCTACGACATGATAGGGCCTACGCGAGGCACGACTTACCTCCACCTTACGAGAGTTGTCACCTCCCTTCGATGGGCGTATCCCCGCTGAGCTACCAGTCCATAGTACGAAAGCTGATCAGTTGCAATCACAGAGGTGGACCAGCCGAGGGCGTTTCTCGTTCGGTGTAGCATAGGGGGTACGCGCGGTCCCACGCCTCTATCGGACCCGCACGCAAACCGACGCACTGGGGAGGGTGAGATCCCAAGCGCGACTCGACGTCGATCGACTAGGACGTATCCCACTCACCACGCGCACACCACACTACGAACATAAAAATAAAACACACACACACACATATCAAACAACGCAACAACACTCATAGTCCATTTGTAGCCATCCCATAACTCTCTGATGCGGAAATCGGATAGGCGACGCGCGTGAGACTTAGTATAAAACCGCTCGGACGCACGGCCTACTCATATGGACTAGCAGTGCAATCATACGCAAGCAGTGGCGTACTATGTAGTGCCCATACTCGTGCGGTCCTCGTTAATCTCGAGGGTCGCGTTCGACACTCAAGTGTTGGCTGACACGCGCCTTGAGGGGTTGATCTGTCGACGCTGAACAATCGCCAAGTGCGGTTGAGAACCCCACCCTCTTCTGCACCCTGCGGAGAGTGGGTGGTACACAGGTTCATACATGTGGTGACAATCGTCTCTTATGGCCTTGGAGACCAACTCCATCATCTAGGGCCTGGAGATAAGCCAAGGGGTTTGACTTTGACGGTTGTCACGGCCTACAACGTCCAACTATAAAATTCTAAAAAGCAAAGGATAAAAGAGGATCTCCCTCTTCTCTCAAAAACATAATCTGTTTAACCCTTACGCACGGTCACAGTAGGCCGCACGAAACACTCAAGACATATATATTTACATATATATAGAGGGTTATTTATATAGAACGATCACTTCTCACAGTCACAATGGGGCTCCTCTTAGCCATATATATATATATATATATATGAGCGCATGCAGTTAAATCCAAAGTTCGAATCACTAAACATATATGGAATCACATCAAAGATTCAACCAAAAAGTTTATGCATTACACGGGGTCAACTTCAACCATTCCCTGCACTCATACCTCTTGTTTTAGCAATGCAAGCCTCACTTTTGTGCAACTTCTCAAAATAAAATACTCTGTACTTTTCTTTAAATGACTATTAAAGTCTGGACGAAAGCTCAACAAAACAGTTCAAATCACGAGGCTAAAACCTTTAGGTTGAGTGGCAGGAGTGGATTGGAGTTGAATCGTAAACCGACGACTCGACAACCGACATGTTATCAATGATAACAGAAGATGATCCTCGTAGGATTGAGCTGAATCTAGCCCAAGTCCTGAATCAATCGATTAAGAAGACCTGAACCACGAGACAGACTAATCCTCAAGCTAAAATCATAAGTATATGGAGAGTACAACTCCATAACACATCCACACCCAAAACCATTCTACAAGCTAAGCCTAGACCTGCCTCTAAGCCAGTGCCCAACGCAAGGCAGACCTATGACAACATTTCCCCTATTCTGGGTGGATTGCAAGAATCGCCACCTGCCAACATATAATCCAACTCCTTTAAACTAAGAAAATTTCGGCAGCGCTTCCCGTAGGAAAAGTGTCTTTTCAAAATTTATATCAGTCGGAATATGAAACAGAAATAATCTTCAACTTTTCAAAGTCAAATTTTGTCTAACTTCATGAAATAGCAAAAATTTGGGCAATACTCCTTTTACAAAAGGGGACTTTCCAGATTTTTACTCAGCCATATATGAAATTTAGACAAGTTGAACTTTGAAAAGTCAAAATTTGACTAACTCCTTAGATTTGCAGAAATTTCGGCAGTGTTTCCCGTAGAGAAAGTAGCTTGCCAAGATTCATACAAAGCCAAGTATAACAAAAGATTCCAGAAAATGCGAGAATTGATCTAAGTAAAATAAAGTTAGCTCAGAAAATGCAAAAATTTGAACCAAATCCTATTGCTCTAGCACTGGCGAGTTTCTAAAGCAACTACCTGTCAAACTGAAACTCGGACTAAGTAGTGATCTCACTTACCCGCATGCAAGGCCAAACCACAAAGGTAAGTACTCTCACCTACCCAAATCACCTTTGACAAACAATAGTTCATAGTCTTTCAATGATTTATCCCTTTATACCCAGCTTACATGGGGCATCGAGTTGGGCTATTCATCTTAGAAACAATGTCAACTATTTGCCTTAGTTATACACGAACAGGTTGCACAACTACTTTTTCCTTCATTGGGAATATGTCTAAGCCATTCATCTTAGAAACCATGCTTAGTCGCCCTCATCTGTTTAAATAGCCAAGTTATATATAATTTTCTGAACTTAATCTTCAAAAATGAGCATAGAAATGAGCCATTCATCTTAGAAACAATGCTCAGTCGGCCCAAGTTACCTTCAGTTATAGCTCTTAGTTATACTCTCTTAATTTGTGATAAGGCTATCGTCAGATCGTTCGTCTTAGAACAATGTCTGGCTAGCCTTGTTTTTATAAACATATAAATATAAAAATATAGAAAGTCTTATTCCGTGATTCACATTATAATCATGTGGCCTCAGACTTAGACCATTCGTCTTAGAAACAATGTCTTGTCCTTGGCATGAACCTCCCTCAGAATAAAACAACCAAAAGAGTTGAGTCATTCGTCTTAGAAACAATGCTCAACCCGCTTTTCTCAGCACTGAAAAAACAGAGTACTCTGGGCCAAGACCCAAAGACTGTTCAGAAACCACAAAAAAATAAACAGCGACCTGACCATTCATCTTAGAAACAATGTCTGGTCCTCAAGATTTGCACAATCAATACCCCACAGAAACAACAATCAGGCCTTTCATCTTAGAAACAATGTCTGGTTAAATTAAATAAACATAGCGACGAAGCCATTCATCTTAGAAACAATGCTTGACCCTTAAAAAAACAGAACAAAACACAGCAGTCAGGCCATTCATCTTAGAAACAACGCTTGACCCTATAAGACCCGTTCAAGCACAAGCAAAACTGCCTTCCTTCCAACCTTCCCTCTGATGCAACCCCTTTTTCACAATCTGCTTTCAATCAATTAATAAAACTGAAACTGAGATTGCGCATGCGTTCTTTTGCTTAATCTGGTTCATGTCCTGAAAGTCAAACTCAAAGCCAACATAAGATGCATGCAGTATACTCGGTCAAAACATAGCAAGAAGTACAGATAGGAGTTATAACTGGGTTTATAGAAGGAGAATCAATGGTTACCTCTTAGTTCCTTGCCTCCAGAACTCCTCCCGAGTTCCGGCAGAGCTCCCGCAATCGGTGGGTGGACTCCTCTCCCAATCTTGTTGCGGTCTTACGGGTTGCAATCCCGCCTGCCGCCTTGCTCTCAGAACTGGATTAGACTTAGAGTAAGAAGGGTAGAAGTAGAGGTTTCAGACTCTCGAGATATAGGAGAGGGACTGACTCAACTTGCAGGAGAGGGCCATGATACCTTCATGCGCCTGAGGGCCCCACAATGGCGGCCAGAGTGCGCAGCGGCTTGGTCAAACTGAAGTAAAACATCGACCGTAGATTCCCTGGCGACCCCCCCCCCCCCTACTTATAGTTGTAGCCCCCTCGTAGTGCTAGATCACTTCCTAAGGTCGTAATACATTTTCCTTAGACTAAATTGCTGCTATGCAGCACAAGAAGCCAGCATTCAAATAGAGCACACCCCGTGCTCTATTTGAAATAAGAGCAACTTGCTGCCGAACTTAGCCAAATATGGCCTGTCATGCAAATGTGCGGAGCGGCAAAACACAACAGCCTTAGCCAACGCGACACCTATGCACCCCGGTCAGTGAAGTGCCTGAACACAGCATAACACGGTAACCATGCAACCACGCAATGTGCTCAGCTGTCAGATACAACAAATAAGGCACCATAATGTCGCTCAATAGCAAGGAGCAGTTTGGAAGGTGTAATGAGATATGGTACTGGGTCTATGCATAATAGTACTTAGCATGCTCGACCAACGCTCAACATGTCCCAGCAATTTACAGCGCAAGATACAGCAAGAGCGTGGTCCACTCAGCAAATCGTGTGCAACCGGCAAGCGCAATAGCCAGCGGGTGCGTCTTCAGTCCTGCAGCTCGCCCCTCTTTGCTTAGATACAGCCGGTTGAGCAGTTCTTCAACCAGCCGGTAAAATCTTCGGTTTTCGCAGCTGGTCTCCTTGTTGCCTCAGTTGATGGGACGGACGGCCTACCAGCCAACAGGTAGGTCTGCAATCCCACAGTTCTTCTTAGATTAGCTTGCTCTGCCCCACACAGACCTCTCCTTTTATGCAACAACAAATCCACGACCAGGTACCTCGGTCTTTGATACGAGCATACTACCGACAAAATCAGGCATAGCGGATGCGACCTGTTACTGTAACTTTTACTGCGAACAGCAGAGCTTCCCCGCTCTGTCGCTCGCCCTTTTCGTTCTTCCGCCTGTTCACCGCCGCCCCCGATTGCTGCCTCGCTACCCAACGAAATCACGGTTGAACCCTTCCCGCTAGGACCACGCTTCCCTGTGGCTGGTCTCGCGCTACCGACATTGATGGGATGGACAAAATCAGAATGAATCTCGTGCCAGAATGCTGGGAGATTCACCATGTCCTA
The DNA here is from genome assembly GCA_003427395.1 of Chara braunii. Classification (NCBI taxonomy): domain Eukaryota; kingdom Viridiplantae; phylum Streptophyta; class Charophyceae; order Charales; family Characeae; genus Chara; species Chara braunii. The sequence goes on from BFEA01000194.1 coordinate 246,701, forward strand.
TACCTGTCTCTTATACACATCTAGATGTGTATAAGAGACAGGCTAAACCATGGTCAATGACGGAGACCACTACTACCTGCCGCAAGGAAGCAGGGAGTGATTCCTCAACTATCTTTGTGTCAGGTGGGTTCATCAACACGAAATAGGATATGTCATCCTGGAACGTGTACGGTGGGGTTGTCTACTAATTGACAAGAGTCNCCTGTGGCTGGTCTCGCGCTACCGACATTGATGGGATGGACAAAATCAGAATGAATCTCGTGCCAGAATGCTGGGAGATTCACCATGTCCTATACAGAAGCTGCTCTGCATCAACCGTCTCTTCTGGTAGGCCTCTCTCTCTCTCTCTCTCTCTCTCTCTCTCTCTCTCTCTCTCTCTCTCTCTCTCTCTCTCTCTCTCTCTCTCTCTCTCTGTTTCTGTGTGTGTGTGTGTGTGTGTGTGTGTGTGTGTGTGTGTGTGTGTGTGTGCACAGCGTGGCCGATCTCATGCTACTTCCATCGATAGAATGAGCAAAATCAGAATAAATCTTCCGCTAAAAAACGGGCGGATTCATTCCCTCTTTGCAACTTTTTTTTCCCACTAATCTAACACTCAAGCTGACTTCCCAATCGGGTTCGCAACCCTTCAAAACCTCCACAACAACTCCTCTCTCACTCGTTTTCGTTAAAAAACGAGCGAGATCTTCGCTTTTTCACATGGCCATATCCACCTTCGCAAAGCCCCCGCGCACGACATATTCTTAATACCTTCTTCTATACTAGCTTTTACCTAAATTTGTTCACGAAAACGGGGTCGCCCGCCCCCAAAACCCTCATATAGCATCTTGGTTTTCCCGATTCCGTCAAGAATCGGGCGTGCTTCGAGATTCCCATTCTGCCATACTCCATAGCTCGGCACAACTCTACCTCCTCATACCGACCAACTCACTAACCTATTGCAAAAACTAACCCTGTCCTGATGTTCGCCCAGGGTGAAAACCCCGGGATAGCTTCTTCCCCCTCTCGATTCCGTTCAGGATCGAGAGCGTTATAGCTTTTCGATTGTGCCCTGACACCTCCTTCCGACATCTCCGTCTCTCCCTATGCCGAATGTGCCCAACGCGCTAACCCGTCCGGGTTCATCCCTTCTTTCTGCTCCCACCGTCCGCCCTTGCAGCTCCGCCTTACCTTCCGCTGCGCTGCCCCACTGCCTTCCCGTACCGTCTCAGCACCCGTCCCCTTCCTTGGCCAACACCGCCTTCGATAGCAGTTAACCGTCGTATCTCTCCGTCCCTCAGGCGGCCCGAAAGATTTTCGTCGCCAGCCTTTGCGCCCGCTACCAAGAGATATGTCGTTAGCCCCCCCCACTCTGAGTGGCTTTGAGCAAAGACCGTGATTGTTGCCTTTCAGAGAGGGGGTGCGAGACAGAAGGGGAGGCATAGTGACCGGCCCTTCGGAGAAGCTCGGTCCTCATGCTACCGGCTGACCCCCGGCCGGCATTGCCCACTTGCTGGTGGGTGCAGCCCCCACCTGTCTTTTTACTACACTGTCCCGCAGGCATTCCCAGGCCTTTGCTGTACCGCTCAACAGGTAAGAGACCGTTGTGCGGCGTGTGACCGATGCGGTTCCCGCAGGTTCCCTTGTTGGAGGCTTGAGCACGAGTGTGGCCGGTACGTGGTTCCCCGTAATGCTATAAGGGGATAGCTCCGGCACAGTCACGAAAACAGCTTGTAACTTTACTTCAAGCAATCCCGCGAATACAACACACCCCCACGCGATTACCGGCCCTTCTGCTTGAAGTGCAATTACCGACTCAAGCCCTGACCGCGCCGTAGTTTTCAGCAACCGTATGATAGAGGATTTTTGCCGCCGTCCCAAACGCGCGGACCTGCCGAACGAGGCACGCACTCAAGGTCCTCAATTGTCGTAACGGCCACCGAAATCCGGCCTTGCGTCTGAGTCAAAGAAATGCTGATGCAAACGAATAATAATAACAATACGACGAAACATATGCGAAAGCTTTTAACCGTCAGAGGATGATGGCCGAGGAAGAGGAGCCGCTAGTACCGTTCCGACGCCACCGACGACCCCCGCCACACCCTCAATCCCCACGGTCCTTTTGCACTACTTTGATATCCCTGCGTCGTCGCCCCTCGACCGCAATCCCTGAATCTTTCTAATAGAAGTCCAATGTTGTAACCAATAAGGCTAGGCCCAAGACTGGGTCTAGCTTTGACGGACACCTAAAATAAGCCGATACTACGCGACCCGCAGGCCTACCGAGACGTCTCCAAAATCACATTGTTGTCGATGCCGTCCTCTGCACGCACGCGTAAGTCGCAGGCAAGTACATCAACCAACGAGACATAATCTTTTTAATCCTAGTTTAATCAGAAGCTAAAATCTGGTCGGCGCGTCTTAAAGCTGCGCGTCCACACACTCTCTACTCTAATCAGCCATCCATCCAGTCAGCCTTGACCACAGACGCAACCACGCATCACGCAGTATACTTAAACTTTTAATCCAGACTTAATTTCTGTCACCTGCAAAAAACAGGCCGGATATCCTTGTAAGGGTATTCACACTGACATCGTGGATGCCCACACGCTACTTCTAGCGATAGAATGAGCAAAATCGACTGCATCTATAGCTAGCAAATAGAATGTATCTAATGCTAAATCATGACAGTATACACTACCACTATGTCTGTATGTACGTGCATGTATGTGTGTGTGTGTGTGTGTGTGTGTGAGTGGAAGATAGATAGATAGATAGATAGATAGATAGATAGAGAAAGAGAGAGAGAGAGAGAGAGA